>JAKSXM010000156.1:3000000-3587480 GCA_022575985.1 Anagrus nilaparvatae | reverse complement strand
GTCAAACTTATTTCATAAATTCAAAAATTTAAGATTTTTGATGATTGATGTGTTTAATTTTGATGATAATTGTATAAAAGCATTAACTGAATGCACCAATTTAAAAAAATTAGAAATTAAAATAGATAATTATTTACTCACACCAATTGGAGAAGCTTATTTTAGAAAATTAAAAAATGTTGATACCTTAAAATGTAAATCAGAAATTGTCATGGATAAATTTCTATTAGCAATTGGCCAATGTGAAAAATTGTATAATGTGACATTTGATTCTTGTTTTTTCACAGATTTTGGTTTTACAGGAATTATTTATCTCCAAAAATTAACTGTTTTAAGTATTATTGATACTCCTGTAACTAAAAGATCATTTGTAAATTTAGTAAGGCAATCATTACGTTTGGTAGAAATTAATATTGAATGTTGCTTAAAAATTACAATTTATTCAATTATACTTGCAAATCAAATAAGAATTATACGTGATGATAAATTTGATTTGAACGTAGTCTGTTCACCTGACCTTATTGATGATAATTTAGATGTTGAACAGCCGTTAATTAAATTAATTAAAAAAAATTTTAGTTATTATTGGAATTCGATTGCATAATTAGCAGTAATAAAAATGTAAATTAATCAATTTGTATATTGACAGACTTCTAATTATTATTTTTTTTTTTTTATTTGGAGAGGCAAATCTAAGTTTATTTAATTAATCAGATTTATATGTATTTACTTACGTAATTTAAGCAATATTTAATTTTTGTATAAATTATATACACTTTGTACTAATAAAATTGTTAAATAAAATAAATTATATAAATATATTTTAATTTATTGGTTTCTATAATTCATTCTACAGCCTGGCAAATTAGGTAAAATGACTTATTCGAGTTGATTCACATTTTATGCTAATAATTCACATAATATGCTCAAACCCTTTTGAAAGAATCTGAAATTCGTCAATGAAAATAAAGTCATAAATACAACTTAAAAGTTTCAAAATTAAATGCAGTCTATTTGTTAGTTTTCCCAAAATTCTGTGCATATACATTGAAAAGTTTTTCGGTATAAAGTAGAGCTTAGGTTCAGCTTACGCTCTACTATAATAATTAAAATTTAGAATTTTAACATTTCTAGCCTTTTTTTATACCAAATAGTATATTTTACAAAATGCTAAATTATTTTAATAGTCAATATTTTTTGTTGTTAAGGGCTATTTCCGGTTAAGTATAGTGATTTGGCCCCCGAAACCAAAACTAACTTAAGTAGTAGCATCCAAAAAGTTATCAAAAAACTCACTGATTCCCGTTGAAATTACTCTAGACCAGGACAAGCCTCCAAAAATCTAAAACAACCGTTTTTTTTGTGGGTTTTTTAGATTTAATTTAATTTCTCCGACCCATAAACAATGTAACATACCAAATGCCTAGACCCCTAAGATATGCAAATATTTATGAATAATGCATGCAAATAAAAGTTTAATTCTACTTAATTATACGTGTGTTGCATCATACACACGCATAAGTGTATAAAATACCAAAATCCGGTTTTAAATCAATATATGTATCGATACAATTATAAACTCCTAAATTTATACTATTTAATGATAATCAAATATTATTAAGATGGCAGCACTATCCAGCATGTATTTAATTATGCCGGCAGCCTCTTAAATGTAAATATGTAAATATGTGTAAAATATTAGTTTTTAAGTAAATTAGAATTATTTAATTTAATTATAAAATATTATAATTAAATACACCTTTATTATTAATAAAAAATATAATAATTATTAATAATACATTTAATATATTTAATAAATTCATTATACATAAATGATAAATCTACTAACGGTCAAAATAGATTTTATTGATAAAAAAGGAGTATTTATTAATCTAAGTTGTAAATAGAAATTAATTATAAATAAAAAAATAATCAATGTAATAAATATAATATATAAAAATGATAAACAATAATTAAAACAATTAAAAAACTAAAAAGAAGAAATTCGCGCCAAACGCAAATTTCCTTCCAGAAACTTCTAGAACAAATTTTATGTATAAAGATTCCAAGCATGTATGCGTGAGTTGCGAAAAGTATATAAGAAAGAGATTTCGCACATCACGACACACTTGTCTTGGGATCTCTGGCAGAGCGAGTTCATAGAACGACCTTTGTTAAATTCACACTCAATAAACATTTACATTGACTTAATACTTAATGTTTTTATTTATGAAAGAGATCCTAAGTCAGCATCAGCTTCATAGGCGCAGAAGTGCGTCGAAACCTACGCAGAGGCACAGCCTCGATTATAAACGTAACCCCTTTGATTTCCAAGGGCTGATCCCCTTGGTTTGATAAGGTTCTAGTCGGGTAGGAAAAAGTGTCGAACGTAGGAAAAAACATAATAATTGTCACCCCTCCCTCTGAGGGGTTACAATGGCGATCCTTGCCAGAAAAATCTGGAAAATTTTTCAAAGAAAAATTTAATAGTCTAGTGTCAATAAAAAATATGAGCATAATAAAAAATAATAAAATTGATTTTATTGAAGTCGTTTTTTCTAGAATACTCATGCTTGACCTCATTGAGTGGTTAAACAAATTAAAATTAAAAAGATGGCGTACGAATGGTCGTCATGAAAAAAGACAAATTGCTTACTTAAGAAGCAAATTTTTTAAATAACAGATAAAAGCTCATAATGACACTATGTGGAATAAATTTAAAATATTTCATATAATAAAAAATTTTTTTTTACCTTTACGGGTGCTTGACTGAAAAATAACAGTCAAAAAATTTTTTTTAAAATTGTTTTCAAGACAAAACATGTAAATATTCGTCAATATTTTTTTTTCTAGATATATAAGTCAATAAATTTTTAAAATACCCTTAAAAATCAAATATTTTTTCTTTTAATTTTTTAATAAAAGGGTTAAATTGTAGAATGCCATTTTGGGCAAAAAACACTGGCTAAAATGGAATTATAAGGTTAGATAAAATTTTTAGAAAATATATTTTATCTTTTTTTTTAGTAAAAAGCTATAAAAGCAAATAATTTTTAATTTTTTTTTAAATATAACGTAAAATATTATAATATTTATTTCTAAGCCAGTTTTTGATTTAAAAGTAAAATCATCAACCAAAATAATTCTAAAGTTCAATGAACAATGTCAATGCCACGCGCTGGACACTTAAATAATATATCAACACAACGTCTTGCTCTTTCTAGTTGTGTTAGAAATAAAATTTTTCTTTAATATCAAAAAAAAAAATAATATAATAATAATAATGTAATATATTTAAAACTGTAATAAAATTTATTATATTTATAATAATAGATTAAAATGTAATGTATTTAAAAAAAAAAACAATAAAAAAATTTTACTTTTAAGGATCTGTAAATAAAAGATCGATTAAAAATTATTGCTAGTTCTCTAAAAGAGACTAAAATCATTTTTTTACTTGCACGCTTAAATAAAAAGTGCAGAAAATCTTAAAATATAATAGCAAAATAATAAATATAAAAACTAAAAATTGATTTTATGTTCTTCAAAAAATATTTTCATAAGTGTTTATAAAACACAGTTACAATTTTTATAAAAATTAATTATAGATTAGTAAATTTTTTACTTTAAAAATAAAAACTTTATAGAATAAAAAGTAAATTAAACTGAGTAAAATCAAATAATAATTCATAAAAAATATAAAGAATTAAATTGTAAAAGACAAATAAAACTGTCAATTTTTTATTATTGTAAAAGAGTTCGCAACAAAAATAGTCAATCCTATTTTTTAACACTGAAAATTTTTGTTTACCCCTATAATTGAAGAGAATATTTTTATTTACATTGAAAAATCATTATTTTTGTTGCGATCATCTAATTATTATATAGTACTCAAACATTTTAAATCTAAGTAGTATAAATATTAAAAAATTAAAACGCTAAATAGCTGATATTATGCATTAAATATTATAAAAAACATAAAGAATATTAAGAAATTTTTTAGTATAAGCAATGCAATAAAGCATTTAATGAAAAATTTTTTTTTATGATCTTAATACTAAAAATTTTTTTTTTTTGGTAAAATGAAATTATTAATTAGTTACTTTGCAAAATTTTAAAAAATTCAAATATTAATTAAACATTTTTTGCAATAAACAATTTTAAACATTAAAGATTAAAGTGATAAAAATAATATAAAAACAAAAATACAAAGATAAGAGATGCCTACTATAATGTAAACAAACGCATCGTTTATTCTTATATTATCAAAATAAAATCAAAACAAAAGATTATTTTTTTTTCCAAATTATTAAATCTAATAACAATAATATAAACACATAGAATCAAAAATTTCTATTAAAACGATTAAAATGCAAGTCTATATATGCAATTTCATATGCACTTTTATGCACTTTTATGCACTTTTATGCATTTTTTCAAAAATTGATATTTTTTAAAACAGGACTCACAACAACAATAATATAATTAGTTTTTAAAATCTAAATAAGTCAAGGTTATTAAAGGCTTTATTTTTCTCTCAAGAGAAATAAAGAAAAATTTTACCTGTTGTGATTCTTGTAACAAAAAAAAAAATATAAAATATAAACATATATCATGGATACTGTGCAAATCAATAAAAAATATACAATATAATATAATTTTTTGTAATTACAATCATACGTAATTATATATATATATGGGCGATTTTTAAATTTTTATAAATTTAAAGCAACTTTTGTTTCCTGTTCAAAGTTGTATTAATTACTCTAAATTTTTCTTTTTTTTCTTTCTGATAATAGAGGAAAAAATTTGAAACTCATACATATATAAATATAAAATAAATATATCAACAAATAAAAATAAAAATGATAAATTTAAAAATTCTTTTGCAACAATTAAAACGCAGAACAATTTTCTGATAAACTTTTTAAATTTAAAATAACAATAAATAAACTTTTTATAAATATAAAATTAAAATTAGCGAATAAAAAATATCATTTTTCTTATAATCATTTTTTGAAAGAGAAAAACGCATTAAACAGTGATATTAAATAAATTAAGATCTTAAAAATTTAAATAACCATTGTATAATAAAATATTTGTTTGCCATATTTAGACTTTAAAGATATTCAGATACATAGATCGATTAAATAATAAATGGAAATTAAAATAAATTTTCTTTTAATTTTGTAAATTTTTCTAAGAATATAATAATCAAAAAATACGTAAAATTTTTAGTAAATAATACTTAAATTATAGATTAGAATCTTTCTCTCTTTTGATAATAAAGTAAAATTATTATAATTTAAAAACCCTTAAACATTTTTAATGTATATGGGTGATTCTCTGAATTTTTTGAAAAAATATAAAATTTTCTAAACATATTAATTTATGATCAATAAATATAACACAATGGCTGAAAATTCTGAAAATCTTAATTTTGATTATATATCATTAATGAAAAACGATATTGATACTTTATTAAAAAATGCAAAAATGAAAAATTCAAATTTTGATTTAAAAAATAAAAATTTAAATATTCAAGAAACTCTTATAAAAATGATGGTATATATAAATACAATTTTTGTTCAAAAAAAAAATCAAGATTAAAATCAGACCAAGAAATTGAAAAATACAAAAATGAAGTAAAATATCAGAAAGATAAAATAGCGATATTAAATCAGCAAGCCACGTATTTTCAGAACCAATTGCGATTAAAACAAGAAAAAATTAATGAACTAACAAACAATATTCACATATTAGAAGAAAAACTAGAAGAAAATGAAGAAGAAATTCTTAATTTTAAAGAAGATTATTTAAAAAATGAAGCTAAACATAATAAAGAGATAAATCAAATTTCTGAAAATATTGAAAAACAAGTTAAAAACATTAAAAATAAAAATAATTTAAACAATGGATTACATCCAGTTTTAAAAATTAAATCACCAACTTTTCAAGGAAAACCTTCTGAAAAACCTTTAAGATTTCTTATAGAATTAAAAAATTATATTTCTTTATATAACGTAAACAATAAAAATAATTTAAAAATTTTAATTAACCAATGTTTAAAAAAACGTGCTAAAGACTGGTTTTATTTATATGAAGATAAAATAAATTCATTTCAAGAATTTGAAGATATATTCAAGAAACATTATTGGAATCCTATTGTTACAGGCAATTTAAGAAGGAAATTGTATACAGGAAAATATCAAGAAAAAAGAAAACCCAATAGAGTAAAATATGCAATAAAATTGCTAAATACAGCAAAAGATTTAGAAATAAAAGAAAATGAACCAGCATTTATAAGAACAATTTCAGAACAGTTTGGAACCGAAATAAAAAGCGATACTAATAAATTTAGAATAAATACTCAAGAAGATTTTTTAGCATTATTAGATGAATTTGATGATGAAGATAGAATTTCCAGAAATAAATATCAAGAATATGTAAAAAATCAACAAAATGAAAATTATACAGATAATTCTGATTACAGCAATCAAGATAATTACGAAGATATTAATATATACAAAAAAGAAACGAATTATGAAAAATTTAATAATGATAATGAAATAATTTTTAATAAAAAATACTGCACAAGCTTCACTGAAGATAATAGCTCAGATGAAGATCCAAATGATTCAGATTACTGTAGCTCAAGTAGTGATAGTAGTAGTAATAGTTATAAAAAATACAAGACTAGAAATTTTTATCGAAGAAAAAGCCTAAATTTCTAATAAAATTATAATTTTATACTCTAAGAAAAAGTAACTTTAAATAAAAAGCTTACAAAAAATGATTAATTAAAACTTAAAAAATAGTAGCAAATAATAACAAACATAAAAATAGTAAAATAAATAAATTAAAATGAAATATTTCAAGGTAATTAAAATTAAAAATTCAATATGAAAATTAAACCTCAGTAATATTAAAAGAGTCTGCTCATTGAGATTACAATAATACTAGTCAAAAAATCTTAATGAACACACTATTTTATTTTCAATATTGCAATATAAAATATTATTAATTTAAGAAAATAATTATTTTCCTTGAATAAGAGAACTTTTAAATATAAAAATTTCAAAGTACAAAATTAAACTTTTTTTTAAGTAAATCAGATAAACTTAAAAATCATGAAAAAACGATAATTATGTCAAAATAACAAAAATAATATTAAAAAATTAAACTTTAAAGTTTTAAATAATTAAAAAACTTTTATTTATTAAATTATATTCATTCATACTCAAATTCATACAAAAAAACAGGTTAGAGAAACACACGTGATTAAAAATAAAGTTTCCTCAAAGATAATGGATAAAAATAAATGAGTTATGTCCAAATAATGAAAATGATATTAAAAAATTAAAGATTGTAATTTTAAATAATAAAAAAAAAAAACTTTATATAATTAAGAAAAACCTATGTAAACAAAGATGAAAAATATAAATAAAAATAGCTAAAGGCTAAAAATTTCCAAATAAAATTGAAATTAATACTCAAGATGATTAAATTAAAAATAATTAATAAAAAGAAAAAACAAAAAATAGCTAAGAGCTAGGAAAATTTCAAATGAAAACAAAAACAAATATATAGATAAGGCCTCTATGCATTTGAGTTACAAATCCGCATAGAAATTTTACTCAAGGTGTAAAAGTTTCGAGGGGGGGTATTGTAACATACCAAATGCCTAGACCCCTAAGATATGCAAATATTTATGAATAATGCATGCAAATAAAAGTTTAATTCTACTTAATTATACGTGTGTTGCATCATACACACGCATAAGTGTATAAAATACCAAAATCCGGTTTTAAATCAATATATGTATCGATACAATTATAAACTCCTAAATTTATACTATTTAATGATAATCAAATATTATTAAGATGGCAGCACTATCCAGCATGTATTTAATTATGCCGACAGCCTCTTAAATGTAAATATGTAAATATGTGTAAAATATTAGTTTTTAAGTAAATTAGAATTATTTAATTTAATTATAAAATATTATAATTAAATACACCTTTATTATTAATAAAAAATATAATAATTATTAATAATACATTTAATATATTTAATAAATTCATTATACATAAATGATAAATCTACTAACGGTCAAAATAGATTTTATTGATAAAAAAGGAGTATTTATTAATCTAAGTTGTAAATAGAAATTAATTATAAATAAAAAAATAATCAATGTAATAAATATAATATATAAAAATGATAAACAATAATTAAAACAATTAAAAAACTAAAAAGAAGAAATTCGCGCCAAACGCAAATTTCCTTCCAGAAACTTCTAGAACAAATTTTATGTATAAAGATTCCAAGCATGTATGCGTGAGTTGCGAAAAGTATATAAGAAAGAGATTTCGCACATCACGACACACTTGTCTTAGGATCTCTGGCAGAGCGAGTTCATAGAACGACCTTTGTTAAATTCACACTCAATAAACATTTACATTGACTTAATACTTAATGTTTTTATTTATGAAAGAGATCCTAAGTCAGCATCAGCTTCATAGGCGCAGAAGTGCGTCGAAACCTACGCAGAGGCACAGCCTCGATTATAAACGTAACCCCTTTGATTTCCAAGGGCTGATCCCCTTGGTTTGATAAGGTTCTAGTCGGGTAGGAAAAAGTGTCGAACGTAGGAAAAAACATAATAATTGTCACCCCTCCCTCTGAGGGGTTACAACAAATATTAACTACTCGTAGGATAAAAAACTTAAATTTTTCAAAAATCGGTTTTTTAACATAAAAAAAATTACCATCCTTAAATTTGTTTTTATAGTTCTGGCAAGGTAAAAAACAATATTTTTTAATTTTTTAGAAAATATTCTGGAGCCCCTGTTGGGAACCACTTTCTAATACCCAAAAACTCATAATCTTCTACCTCCGTTTACCCGAGCTTTTAAAACTATCATAAAATTTTAATGTTAAACAGTTTATTACTGTGCCAAAAACGTTAAGGCATTATAGTTATTAAACTGATTTTTATCAATAGCTATTATTATGCGGTCCCAATTTATTTATTGATCCTTCCTTTTACAGCTTTGTTTTTTATATAATAAATAATTAGACGCCTAGTTCCAGGAATAAATTCCCATCATCAGGAACCAATGAGTTATGTTTCGTTTCGGGGGTCAAATTACTATAGTTACCCAAAAATAGCCTTTATTTTTACACTGAAAAAAAAGTTTGGTCAGGATAACCAAATTTTGGTTACTATCACCAAATATTAGCGTATCTATAACCAAATATTTTGTTGATCAATTCTTAACCAAATTATTTAGTCAAAATTACCAAATATTCAGTAAAAATAACCAAAATAATTTTTTAAAAAATATTAGGTTAAATATATCTTAAATATAATTTAAAATTGTAAAAAAAAAAATAATAAATTATTTCAAATATCCTAAAATAATTGTAAATACTAAAAAATATTAGTAAAAATTATCAACACACCAAAATGTAAATCTATATTTTAATAAATTTAAGTTTATATTATCATTATAGATATTAAAATATTACGAGACAAATTACAATAACATCAAAAATTATTTTGCCCGCCTGGGCGTGAAATTTTTTGTGAAATTTCAGCACGCTTTTGAAGCCCAGTAGGGCAAAAAATAGTGTAAGCACCATGGGCGAAATGAAATACTTTAGACACTAGCGTGAACACATATCACCAGGCCTGCATATCACTCGTGCTAGTGCTCGCGCTAGTGTCTAAACTTTTACGCCCTTGATACATAATATATTATTAAACAGTAATAGCTATGAAACTATATTTTACTTAGTTAAATTAATCAAACTCATTTAAAATTACAAACGAGAACCCAAAAGCATTTTTTTTGTATACTCATGGTACATGCATTTTTTAACGAAAAAAACAGTTAATTATTTTTAATAATTTTCTGAGTTCTTACAAGAGTATACTTAAAAATGTTTTCAAAATTTGTTAATAATTAATTTGTTAACTAAAAATAAAATCTTATGGTCTTAATCTTGTTTGTTTTTTGAATTTTTTCTATTACATTATCACGGCATAACCTTAAAATTTTAAATTTAGCGCACAACAAAAACAATAGTTTAATGATAATTTTTTATTTAAAATTTTAAAAATTTAAAGATTTTATGAAATTTAATAATTTTTTCAAAATATTAGCCACTATAATGAAAAATTTTCAATTTTTAATTCTTTTTTTATTTTAAGTTTTTTTGGTAAAATCTACTGAATTTTTTGGTTCTGATAACCAAAATTTTTGTCATCATTACTAAATGCAATTTTACTAAATTTTTGGTTATCTTAACCATACACTTTTTTCTCAGAGTATTTTTTCAAAATAATATGTGTTTCCTCTACACTGATGATAATTTACGTAGAATCTAATCTATTCTTTATATTTTTTACCATTGTTTCCAATGCATTAATTTTTTAGAAATGAAAATTTTGTACACATATTTTTAAGTTAATTAAACCAATAGGTACACCCAAAACTTTAAAAACTAATTCAAACAAATTTTAGCAAAATAAAAAATGCAATAAATAAAGGTTTAAAAAAATGTATATTCTGATATATATTGATAAAAGATCCTGTCAGTAGGGCAGGTATAAAAGATAATTTTAAATATTTCAAACCCATTAGGCTCAAATGGCCTACCAATGCAAAATATATAAGATTGGACAAAATCAGTTAAAATAGAAACGTAAGATTTTATGGCTAAGGAAAAACCCAGACAAAAAAAATAATTTTACGTATAGTTTGTAACATTTTAGTTAGTCTATTAGTCCAGTTTTTAACATCATTTAAATCTGCTAGAAAAATCCCAAGTCTATGAACTTTTAAAAAACCCAATATTTAACATTTGAATTGCTCTAAGACGTTAAAAATTAAAAGAAAAATTATTTTCAACAGAAAAATAACATTTCAAAATATGTAAAATTAAAGTAAATAATAAAAAAATCTGAAAAAAAATTAGTAATAAACAAAATCTTTGAAAACGAGACTGATCTTGTAATTTTAAAAAGGATCAAAAATAGGTTAATTTAGCTTTGGATTTGTTTTCAGCTGTTTTAGGTGATTTCTAAAGCTCGTAATTAATGAATTGTATTTTATTTAACTTTTTATTATTACCTATTAATATTGATTCCACTTAAAAAAGTTTTAAAGCTAAATAAGTAATCTTTAATTTTTAAAACCTTTTTTTAACTTTTGAGCCCTTTTAAGACGCTAATAATTAAAAATTTGTATCCTTTTTTTAAAAAAATGCTTTTTATAAATAATTTATGGGCACAATACAACTTAAATCTATTTATATCATTTTTTTTTAGTTCTCTGACCCTGTGAAACATTTTAATTTAAGTTTTTAACTGTTTTAAGCCTTTTTCAATACAAAACAACAAAAAATTGGAAAACAAAAATCTGATAATTTTCCATACATACCCCTTTCGATTTTGGGCAAAATTAAAATTGTTAATAAAATCCAGTTCCCCTATTTTATTAACACTTTTTTTATTAGAAAACTTAGTTTATAAAGAATTTTAACTAATTTAAATGGTTTTATGTAAATAAAGCTAAAATTTCTAAAAATTCAAAAATTTTTAAATTCTCTTAGTCCATTTATATTATGTTTTTTGAGCTCTCTGATCCGGCAAACCATATTGATATAAGTTTGTAACTGTTTCAAACCTTTTTTGGTACTGAACGACGAAAACTTTTAAGAAAAAAAAAATCTGACATTTTCCATTATATACCCCTTTGGATTTTGGGGAAAATAAAAATCGTCAAAAAAATCCAGTCCCTCTATTACATCAGCACTTTTTTCATTAGAAAACTTGATTTATAACGAATTTTAAGCCATTCATATTGTTTTATGCGAATAAAACAAAAGTTTCTCTAAACCTGAATTATTCTAAGACCCTAAATTTAAATTTTCACAAGTCCCATTTAACCCCCCTCCCCTTCTTGATTTCGGATTCCCAGGGTACTCCTCCCTTTATCATGTTCCATGTTAAAAACCAAAATTTTACCTATCAATATGAGGAACCCGTGGAGGAACCAAAAGAAAAAATAATTACTAAAGAACGGTGATAAATTTTAGTGTGTAAAATGAATTTCTTTGATTCATTGATCAACAAAATTTACCTACCAATAGTAAGTGAATTTTTATGTGAAACCTATGGATACATCGAAATTTATAACATTTTTTCATGATTCATGAAAATGTTTTTTAATTTTTGGATTTAAAAAAATGTTTACGAGTTATATGGGAAATCAGGAAAGCAGCAAAGTAGAAAAATACAAAATTGATTCAAAATTAATAGAAATAGGGTAATTATTGACGCGTAAATACTTGGCTTGAATTAGTAAATAAATATTTTTCAGAATCACTTTTAATTTTTTCCAAAATGGCTAGCTTCGCTCTTCCCGCTATTGACGGTTTTGAAACAATTGTAAATGACTACAGAATAAAAATGATTTAATTTGCACGGTAAACTATGGAGAAAAATTATAATTTTAATCGCTTTTTCATACTCTATTTTGGTGAATTATCTCAGACTTTATTTTGCATAAACAAAAAAGTTACACTTATCATAGCAAAGAGAAAGAAAATACACTATCAGAAAAATAAGTAATGAATTTGGACAGATTGGTATCTCCTAAAAAATAATAAATAAGAAATATAAAAATTTTTTTTCTTTAAAAGTTTATTTAGTTTCTTGGAATTTTTGATCTTGTTTTCAAAAGCGCGATTCATTATCTTGAATAATTATCCAGTAATAATCAACGTTGTTATAACTAGCAGAGATACAAGTTTTTATCAAAGATGAATAAATATCTACAATAAACAAAACACTTTCTTATTAATTGTAATGTTATAATAATTTTCCTGAGTTAAGCAAGAAAAAAATCATAACTTATCTTAGAAAAATATTAAAAAATTATCTAAATAAATAGATTCAATTATTATGATAAGGATAATAAAAATTTTTTATATTAATATTAAAAAAAAAAAAATACCCTGCCAACTAGCTGGCACTGAGGTTCCTCAAACAATGGGCTGTAATCTTAATTTACAACAAATATTATTGATTACAACCATGCAATTATGCATAAATTTTTCGTTTTTAGTAGCTGGTAAAATAGATTATTAAGATCATTTTGTTATTAAAGTGAAAATTCTAGCGTCCATGGATTGGTCACGCCGGCGTTAATGGATTTTAAATCATTTTTGCATAATTAAAAAGAGACAAATATAAAAAAAGCTAATTTTATTTTTTTTTATAAAATTTTATTTTATTAGAATATATAATTATCCCTTAATAATTAAAATATTGGGTAACATGATTTTTTTGTTTTGTCAAAGAAATGATTGGTAACGATGCGAAAATTACAAATATTCGCTCAATTATTATAAAAAGATAGGAGTTTATACCAGAATTTATAATAATTTCTTATAATTTATTTTCTCAGTGTACTTCTTGCATTTGACCAATCTTCCGCAACAATGATAATAATAATAATAATAATCATATTTTGTAATAAAAAAAATAACCACAATAATTGCTTCAAGATTTTAACATTATTTATATTATTTCTATTAATCACAAAATAATAAATTATTTAATTCTATAAATTGTTTGATTCTTTAAAAAATGCCAATATAACTTTTAAATCTTAATTTTAAAATGCAAACATAACCATTTAATATTTTTAGGCTGTTTATTATTGTTTATAATTTCATTAAGCTGCATACATAAATAAACATAGCAACGAGCAAAATAATCCAAGGAAGTCAAAAAGAGGCAAGATTTCCATCACTCTTTCTTGTGTGTTATAATTTATATCAAAATAAAAAAAAAAAATTGTGATCGGATACAAAAAATTACTATAAACTAAATTTCTAAAACTTGTACTCTCATTAAAATAAATTAGATATGTCCAAAACGAAAAATAAATTTGGTGTTTTATGTATTTTTTTGTGACGAAGATTTTGGAGAAAAAAATTTTCAAAAAATTAATTATCAGATTCAAGATATCGAGTAAAAATCATAATTTCAAATATAAGTAATTTCATGGAAATGAATGAGGTATTACATCCAAATTAAAAAAAAAAAGTATTTTGAGATTTTTTAATAAACAAATTTTTGGAGAGAAAAATTAGGTCTTAATTCGATAATGGTTTTGAAATATCACTAGTTACAATATTTTAAAATATTAGTACTTTCATAGAATTAAATGAGGTATTACATCCAAATTAAAAAAAAAAAAAAAGTAGTTTGAGATTTTTTGATAAAAAAATTTTTGAAAAAAAAATTAGGTCTTAATTCGATAATGGTTTTGAAATATCACTTGTTACAATATTTTAAAATATTAGTACTTTCATAGAATTAAATGAGGTATTACGCCAAAAAAAAAAAATAAATATTGCAATTTTTTTTATTTTTCTTTTTTTTTAATTTTGAGAAAAAAATTTTGAAAAAATTCAGTATCAGTTCCAAAAAATTACTGTAAACGAGGTTCTTAAAACTAGTACTTCCATGGAAATAAATTAGGTACTAAGTCCAAAAAGAAAAAAAAGTTTCGTATTTTTTGTATTTTTTTGTGAAAAAAATTTTAGGAAAAGAATTTTCAAAAAATTAAGTATCAGATTGGAGATATCAAGTAAAACACATACTTTCAAGTATAAGTACTTTCATGGAAATGAATGAGGTATTACATCCAAATTAAAAAAAAAAAGGGGGTTTGAGATTTTTTTAATAAAAAAATTTTTGGAAAAAAAATTAGGTCTTAATTCGATAATGGTTTTGAAATATCACTCGTTACAATATTTTCAGATACTAGTACTTTCATAGAATTAAATGAGGTATTAAACCCAAAAAAAAAAAAATATTGCATTTTTTTTTATTTTTCTATTTTTTTAATTTTGAAAAAAAAAATTTTGAAAAAATTAAGTATCAGATCCAAAAAATAACAATAAACAAGGTTCTTAAAACTAGTACTTCCATGGAAATAAATTAGGTACTACGTCCAAAAAGAAAAAAAAAATTAGTATTTTTTGTATTTTTTTATGAAAAAAATTTTAGAAAAAAAATTTTCAGAAAATGAAGTATCCGATTCGAGATATCATGTAAAAACCATACTTTCAAATATAAGTACTTTCATGGAAATAAATGAGGTATTACATCCAAATAAAAAAAAAAAAAAAGTATCTCGAGCTTTTTTGGTGAAAAAATTTTTGAAAAAAAAATTAGGTCTTAATTCCATAATATTTGTGAAATATCACCGATTACATACATACGTACGTACACACACACACACACACACACACACATACAGACTTTTTTTAAAAACAGGTTTTTTAGCTTCCTGGGGTCCCAAAACATACTTATATGCCAAAAAATAGAAAATCAAATTTTGACCTAACACAATGGTTCCTCTTTGAGGAACCAATAAGTAAAAAACAATAAATAAAAGTATTTTTTTTTAATATAATTGTAAAAACCAGATAAGTTTTATGAAATGATAAAATTAATTATATGAACATATAACTACTTTTTAAACAAGGGACAAAATATAGGTGTTGACTTTGCAGACAGCATGCAAAAGTCGAACCCCATATTTTTTCCCGTGATTAAAAACATAGTTTTGCCCTAGATATGTAAAGTATAATTTGACTTATGCTAGGACTTATGACCTGAAAAATAAGGAATGACTCAAACTGCAAAGATAAAAATTAAAAATTATATTCAAAATGAAGGAAATGAGATTTATTAATTTATTTTCTAAATTGTATATTTTAAAAATTACTGATTTTATTTTTGAAAAAACAAAGGTGATAAATTTTGATAAGTATTTTAAATTAATTTTAATAAAATTAATAATTTTATGATATTCCCACGTAATTATGAGATAAAAATTGTAACTTATCTTAGAAAAAATAAATTATCTAAATTAATAAAATTTAGACATTCAACTATTATGATAGACAATAAAAATTTTTTGTTTTAAATTTAAAAAAAATAAATCAAAATATTTTATTTATTTAAAAAATTTTAAATTTGTTTTCTTTTTTTACGTAATTTATTGTACACAATCAGATATGTATATTTTATCAAAGAATAAAATAAATTGTACAAACAAATAGTATATCTGTAATATATTACGACCCCTCACCAATAAACTAAGGAATGGCTCAAATTTCAAGAAAATTTACCGAGTCACGATTTGAGCAACTTTAATAATTCCTAACTTGATTTTTGGCAAATTTGACACCACTTAAAATGAAACCGGAAGTGGCCAAAAATCAAAGGAAATTCTTTTTTTCGATATTTAAGGTAAAAATAATGTTTGTTCCCAAACTTATGTATCGCTATAAAAAGTACATTGTTTTGAGATAATGAAGCTGTTCTAAAGACCTAAAAAGCAAAAAATTTTCAATAAAACCAACCTTAATTTATTATACATGTTTAGAAAAAATTAATATTTTCCCCAAATTTTCGCAAATCAATAATCCAATACCTAAAATAACACGTTAAAACAAAAAGTTTGGAAAAAAACTTTTTGCTCCGGTGAGTTGCTGAATAAATATAAACGTACTTATATATATCCTGGGCAGCGTGAAGCTAACGTTTTGCTGCCTAGGCTACGTATTTAAAACCGAAGTTATACTTGAAAAGGGGGCATTATAGCACCTTTGGGCTTCGTGTGTTTTAGCTTGTCGCGTTTATAGAATCTGGCACGTCTTCATAAACTAAATTTTACAACGTAATCTCCCGAGAATACGTGAGTTTATAATGGTTAATTCCGCTATACGCTCATGCAGCCAAAGCCGTTCATTGGGTTCTGCGGGGCTATACGCTTCTCGTTACATGTAACTTTTAGCTCAAGACCCGTGGTGATTTTATGGTGGATGCAAGATTTTACATAATTATCCGAGAAAAAAAACCAAAAATATTTAAACTAGAACTCCCGTGGGAAAAAATTAGGTATTTTAAATTTTAAATTCTAACAAAATAAAAAAAAATAATTTTGGTTTTTTTATTTTTGACTTATAAATTTTGGGGAAAAAATTTTCAAAAAATTAGGTCCAGTGGCCGCATATAAGGCTTATGTGCATGGTGGATTCTAAAGGAAGAGACCTTTGATACTTAATTTTTTCGGTGTGCTGATTACGAATTTTTTTATCCTTTTTCTGGAAAATGATCACGTTTTTTACTTTAGCCCAATTTAGGTCATTTTTACCTTTTCTTTTTTTTTAATATTTCGAGTTCCCGGAAAACAAAGAAGTAAAATTGAATTAAATTGGGCTTTCGTGAAAACCATAACCATTTTCCGGAAAAAAGGCCAACAAATTCGTAATCAGCATACTGAAAAACTTAAGTATCAAAGGTCTCTTTCTTTGTAATCTACCATGTAAAAATTTGGTACTAAGTCCAAAAAATAAGAAATATTTTGGAGATTTGTTTATTTTTTAGTGCACAAAATTTTAAAAAAATTAGCAATTAGAGCCAAAAATTTCGAATACGAACGATATTTTTAAAATTAGTACTTAGAAATAAAAAAATTGGGTACTTCGTTTAAAAAGAAAAAAAATTATGGTGTTTTTTTAATTTTTTATTGCAAAACATTTTCAAAAAATTAGGTATCAAATCCGAGAAATCGAATCAAATGGATAAATATCCATTTCTAAATTGAGTACTACATTCAAATTTCAAAAAAAAAGTAGTTTGAGATTGTTAGTACTTTTGTAGGAGTAACCAAAAAAAAAAAACTTATACCTAAAAATCGTTGCCTTGGTCCTTAGATTAGCAGGATAGGATTCCAATAAAAATACTTATTTAATTTATAAATGATTTATAAATAAATTTTATTTACAACATTTTATTACATTTTTTATAATTTGATGAACAAAAAAATTTTCATTGTAGCATATTAAAAAAAACCTCTAAAATTGTTGAGAAATTTAATTAATTTTAAACAACAATCAGTTAATAATTATTGTTTTTAAATATCTGTATCAATTTGAAGCTTTTGATGATCAAGAACTGATTTATACGCTAAAAACTATAAACTAATATTATATTAAAGTTAATTCATCCAAAGGTAAACCTGAAAGATACTTTAAAAAGTAGCAAAATCTTGAATCTTTTTTGATTATAGGTAAATCTAAATTAAATAAAAATGATTTTTCATTTTTTATTTTAAAATTTTATTTAATTATGGGGAAATAAAAAAAAAATATCAAAACTCAAATACAATAAAAATAAACCAAAAAATATACTGATAATAAATTTTATCAACAACATAGAAAAATTATGTGGATAAAACTATTTTGAAACCATAAATTTGGTTTATAATCACAGATTATTAAACTATATAAAGCTGCTCTTTATAATAGTGCAATACATTTATAATCAAGATCATAATTGATCAAGACATCCAAAATGGACGAGGAAAACTACGTAAAGGCCGTGCTAGTAGGCATTCTTATTTTACAAAAAGAATGCTCAATGACTGTCGCAGATTTACGCGGTATGAAAATTATTTAAAACATTTTTCTAAATATTTTTTTTTTTTTTTTTGAATATTTTTAACTATTGTATTTTTTTGCAGAAAAATTCACAATATTTTGGTTAACAAATATTGGTTCAATAGTTCCGTTATACAAATTTAGATACGAAACCTTCGATGAACTCGTAAAAAACATACCGGAAATAGCTGCTGGCTTGGATTCCAAAAACAAGCCAGCTTTGGTTCTTCCAAATGATTTCAACCACCAGGAAGTACTAAATACCATTCAAGTTTATGAAAATGAACGCTTTGTAAGAATAATTTTTTAAATTTTCAATTTTTAAAAATGACAACTTTCTCAATATTAAAAAATTTTTCCAGAGGACCAATATATTTGCCAATAAATTACGCGATGAATTGGAAAAAATAAAAGATCTGAAAATGTGGGTCAAAGCTACCATTGAAGGAACGGTTTTTACCAAAATGGATGGCATATCCTGCAGTGGTATTAATGGTAAATTTTGACCAATATTGATAAATTTCACATTTTTTTGTTATCAATTTTTATAATTCGTATAATTTTATTAATTTCAGACGAATATTTTAAATGTTACAAAAAAAAAATTCCCTACAGAAAAATAGGATACAACAGTTTATTTGACTTAGTTTGTGACATTTCGGGCATCATTGTCACTGAAAAGGAACCCTTTGGAGAGAAAATGTTCAGTTTTAAAAAAAATTGAAGCAATAAATGATGGGCAGGATTTGGATCCTCAAGGATTTGGAAACTCAAATTCTTTCCGCATATTCTAAATTCTGCATATTCGCTTTATTAGTGCTTTTTATTATCAAAAAATTTTGTATATTATATTATATTATATTATTTTGTATATTATTGTATATTATCAAAACTTTTGTACATAAATAACTTAAATACAAAACTTGAAAGAACTTCAATATTAATATTTATTAATTTACTATAATTTACAAAAAATAATTCCTTAAAAAAATAAAAATTGAAAAATATAATTATTTTATCAAAATTAGCTTATCAAAACAAGAAATCCTGTGGGAAAAAATTATACATCCTTGAAATACCTCCCTTGCATGTAAATGTTTTCGATATTAAAAATTAGTGTTTTTGGTATTATTTGGTGGAAATGTTTTCAAACAATTTGTCATCATGTATTCAAGATATTTCGTAAAAATATTTTTTGAAATTAGTACTTTCAAAAAAAAAAAATTAAGGATGTAATCTACCATGCTGGGGATAATAGACATAAGAAATTAATACTCTCTCTTTCTATCATATTACTATAGAAACGAGAAACTTGGGCGCGCCCAACTATACGATAGAATCTTTAAATAAATAAAATTTCTGTTATAGATAAACCACCCTAGTCTAACATAAATTGAATAATTAGAATCTACGATATGTTTTTTATGTTATAAATTTTTAACCAAAAACTATACTCAAAAAATACTAAAATTATTTACTGTAAAATGTCGTACCATAAGAATCACGTGTATAAGCTGCTCGAAAAAGTAAAATTATTTTCAAATATTTAACAACGAATGTGTCACCTTAGGATCTTCACGTACTCTTATTTTAATATATACTTTTATATTCAGCATCGGTTTTTAACAATATTTTGACATTTATAAGCTAGAAAACCTGTTTTTATTTTTTGCTTTTTTTCTAATTTTGTTATATTACTTTTTCTTGCATCTTAGGCTGTTTTTAATCTATGCACAAGTTATAACGTTAAATATTGATAATTTTTAATCCAAATTGATTGTTATTAGTTTATAAATATTTTATATATATATATATATATATATATATATATATATATAAATTTAGTTACATACCATTTAGATGTCCGAAAATAATTATTTTAATGCGCTACAATTATAGAACCCCTAGAGTCCCAATTTTTTAACTTTAGATAAATTAAGTAAAAATACTTTTCTATGTTAAATATTTTGTCTATTTTTTTTTTATCTCAT
This sequence comes from Anagrus nilaparvatae, assembly GCA_022575985.1. Taxonomy (NCBI): domain Eukaryota; kingdom Metazoa; phylum Arthropoda; class Insecta; order Hymenoptera; family Mymaridae; genus Anagrus; species Anagrus nilaparvatae. The sequence goes on along the minus strand of JAKSXM010000156.1, from coordinate 3,566,949 downwards.
AAAATATATTTCTCCAAGCAAATAAAACTCGATTAATGATTAAATAGCCCAAATATTTTTCAATTTTATGCAATATCTAATTTTTGACTTGTTATACATTAATAGTAAAGTCTAATTGATAGTTAAAGTCTAATAGGTAAATTTTTAGTAAGTCAAGAAATTTTAAAATTTATTGATGATGTAAAAAATAAATTACCATTGCTGAAAGCTCTTCCTATGACCAAAGAAGTCTATCAATTACTTTTGTCTAAAAGACAAGAAAATGAAATTTCTACACGTTACGCTAGCTGTACGGACTGCAATTTCACAAGGGAAGTTGAATACATTTGGAATACCAAAATACCCAAATCGTTATGGATGAGTTTATTATCTTGAAAAAACACGCCTACTACCCTCCGTTAATTCGAATGGGCCTTCTGGGCCTAGAAACGAAGATCCCAATGTTCTGGAATAGGGTTTTTTGGTAATTTTCAATAAAACGCTAAAACCTCACAAGGTAACCAAAACTCTTCAGGTTGGTCTAACATTTTTGGTGTGAGTATCACCTTTCAAACGCCGTGAACCGTAATTTTTTATCATTAATTCTTTCATCACTATAGCCAATTAGCCGAATGGTCATTTTTGGTTAAAAATGACCAATTTTTAAATTGCTGCCAAATTTAAAATTTTTGAAGAAAATGGGTTTTATAATTCTCAAAATATTTCTGCAAGCTTCAAATTTCCAAAAATTTTTTACTCTACCTTTTTCAATTATTTGTTAATCAGATATGATGTATTGAAGTCGGAGTCCGAATTTTATGATTTTTTAAAATAGCTCATTTTTAATGTTAACTTTGAAGAGCCCTTTCTTAAAAACGACTCAAGGAAATGAGACGAGTAAAAAATTTTTGGAAACTTGAAGCTTCTAGGAATTTTTCGAGACATATAAAACCCTTTTTATCAGAAATTACGAATTTGTCAGCAATTTAAAAATTGGTCATTTTTAGCCAAAAATGGCCATTTGGTTAATTGGACATATTGATGAGAAAATTTAAAATTGCGATTTACGGCGTTTGAAAGGTAAAACTTACACCAAAAAAATGAGATCAACCAGAAGTGTTTTGGTTAACTTGTGATGTTTAAGCGTTTCAATGAAAATTACCAAAAAATTCTATTTTATAACATTGACCCTGCATTTCTAGGCCCAGAAGGCCCATTTCAATGAACGGAGGGTAGCCGGCGTGTTTTTTTAAGATAATAAACTCATCTATAACCATTTGTTATAACTTGGTGTTCCAAATGTTTATGTGTTTAAGAGTTTATGTGTCTCGTTTTTTTTTTATTTTAGTAATTAAAAACGTTTTATCATATTTTGACTATTGTATAATTTTATTGATTCCTTACAGGAGGTGAAAATGGGTAAAAACTAACCATAAAGGCTATGCTCGGATCTATAAAGTGAATCGGCCCACGAAGGATATTTAAAAACTAATTGTATTAGGTCAAAGTACACCTAAAAAAATAGGATAATATTATAATATTACTTTTGGAAGTGATTTTAGTGCATCGTTTTGATTGGTAGACCATAAACCGTCCAAAATAAATTTTTTTTCTGCTTAAATTTCAACTTTGGCAGCAATTTAAAAAAATTGAGGGATATGCCCATTCTATTTTTTTTTTTAACTAATGAAAAATAAATAACAAATTTTCATTTGCGACCATCCGCGCTCAAAAATATTTGGGGCAACATGTTCAAATTCTTAAAAATCTGAAAAAACTTTTTCTTTAATGTTGCGATTTTTCGAAAAAGTACCCCGCACAAATGAATAGGAAATGGCCATTCGATCAAATTAGCTGAATTCTTGAAATTTTTTAGATTTTATTATTCTGAAAAAAAGTCTCCATGGACACAAAGCTCCGAAGTCTCAACTTTGGCTGCTACGGAGCTTGCATGCTAAAATAAATCTTTACATTTTAAACAGGGCAAATATGTTTGAGATTACTGATTATAAATTTGTTACCAAATAATATTGAAATTATAGATCCATAATATTAATCTCTCTCTCTCTCTCTCTCTCTCTCTCTCTCTCTCTCTCTCTCTCTCTCTCTCTCTCTCTCTCTCTCTCTCTCTCTCTCATATGTTTTTGAGGTTACTGATTATAAATTTGATACCAAATTGAAAAAATTGTGTGTATTTAAGTGGTTTTGGTTGTAAGTGTATGTGTTTGTATACGTTCTTTAGTGTAAAATATATGCATTTGTGAAATTATCTATTTATATGATGCTAATGTATTAATTTATGGTATCAATAATTTTAATATTATTTGGAACCAGATTTATAAACAGTAATTTCAAACATATTTGCCCTGTTTAAAATGTAAAGACTTATTTTAGCGATTGCCAGGTAATTAACAGCTGTCAACTGTCAACATTGTCAATTCGATGAGAAATTCATAATTAGTGACATCAAAAATATAAGATCCTTTTAAAATCTATTGTTATATTATTTTTTTAGGCTATTTAAAAGTTAATTGACAGTTGCCAACTATCAGTAATGTCAATTTGACATCAGATTTGAAATTAGCGATTTAAAAAACATAAATCTCGTATAACCTATAAAGTTTTCTACGATATATTAGAGTTTTGACAGCTGTCAATTAACAATCATGTCAATCTGATATAAAATTCGTAATCGGTGATCTCAAAAACATTAATATCAGCTAATCTATAAAGTTTTCTATGGTATTTTAGAGTTTTGACAGTTAATTGACAGCTGTCAATCGAAAATCTTGTCAATCTGACGTCAAATTCGAAATCAGCGACCTCAAATGTATACTCTAAAAATTAACATTTAAAAGGTCTTTAAGCAAACCTGCTATGATAGAGTATGGAGCAGGCAAGTAGCTCCGTAGTAGCCAAAATTGAGACTTTGGAGCCTTGTGTCCATGGAGACATTATTTCAGAATAATTAAATCTAAAACATATCAAAAATTCAGCTAATTTGATCGAACGGCCATTTCCTATTCATTTGTGCGGGGCCCTTTTTCGAAAAATCACAAAATTAAAAAAAAAAGTTATTTCAGTTTCTTTGGAATTTGACCATGTTGCCCCAAATATTTTTGAGCGAGGATGGTCGATAATGAAAATTTTTTTTTAGGTTTTCTTTTACCTAATACAATTAGATTTTAAATATCTTTCGTGGGCCGATTCACTATATTGATCCGGGCATAACCTTTAAAAAAAATGAAAAAAAGTAACAAAATTTTATTTTTCAATGTTTTCATGTCAAAGTAATGGCCTTTTTAAACCTTGTTATTTAGAAAGCAAAGGAGTGGATCTAAAATTCTTTAAAAAAGTTGTAAATTAACCCATTAGCGCCCAATTGACACATACACGCCCTTTGAATATTTTTTAATGAAATAATCGATAATTTGGGCTAAAAATGATACCTAGTACACACCAAACCTAAAAGAATTTTTCGTTACCCACAGAAGAATGAATGTTTATTTAATTCTTTAGAGAGGAATTATTTTGAGGTTAATTCTTTTAAAAACAATTATTTTTGTTTTAATTCTGTGCAAAAAGAATTAAATTGGAAATAAATGTTTTTAAAAAAATTAACCTCAAAATAATTCCTCTCTAAAGAATTAAATAAACTTTCATTCTTCTATGGGTAATAAAAAATTTTTTTAGGTTTGATGTGTAGGTAAAAGGAGCTTCATTTTTCATTTTCGAAGTCCGTTTTAACTTACAACCCCTAGAAAACGGGATATCATTTTCTAAAAGTGGGATAAATTTTAAACATTTTTTAAATCTTATTTAAAATGATACTGGGCCCAAAACAAAGTCTCAGGGCATATGAAATTTTACTAGGGACTATTAATAGTGTAAAAAAAAATAAATATTTATAAATTTGTCATGTTCACCCCCTCAGATGGGGTGTAAGGGGGTTGTATTATAGCAAAATAGAAAAATCAATATTTTGGCTTAAAAGTTTTACCTAGTAGGTAATTTGGGCTGCTCCTTTCATTTGTGAAGTCCATTTTTATATAGAAACCCTAGGAAATGTGATATCATCCCGTAAATGTGATGTAAATTTAAAAAATTTTTTAGGCGATATTTAAAATGAGACTTCGCACAAAAAAAAGACTCAAGGCGCATAAAATTTTACTAGGGACTATTAATAATACAAAAAAAAATAAATTGTTATCAGTTTGTCATATTCACTCCCTCAAATGGGGCGTACGGGGGTGGTATTATAGTAAAATAGAAAAAATCAATATTTAGGCCAAAAAGTCTTACCTAAAGGGGAATTTGGACTGCTGTTTTCATTACCAAAGTCCATTTTCACCTACAGCCCCTAGAAAATGTAATATCATCCCCTAAATATGGGGTAAATTTCAAACAACTTATGCTAGCCACTTGAATTCGTGACTGTTCAAAAAAAAATATTTGAAGGCATCTAAAACTTTATAAGGGACTATTTATAAACTAAAACAAATAATTCAATATCAAATTTTCATGTTCACTCTCTTAGAAGGATTGTAAGGGGTTGACATAGCGTAATAGAAAAAACGAACTACAAAATAAAATGAAAATAAAAATAAAATTAAAAAATTATCAGTGGAGGAGGAAACCTTTTTAAAATGATTTTATTTACGTATTAATAATTAATTAAAATTAATTAAGTGAAAATCACTTAAATAATAATATATATATAAAATAATAAATATTTCATTTATTACCTTAATTTTATTCGATTATCGATGAAATAACAATTTTCCCCTCCACTGATAATTTTTTAATTTTATTTTTATTTTCATTTTATTTTGCAGTGTGGCAGGTCTGTTAGATTTGTAAATAAAAATAAACTTCAGAAATGAAAAGAGCAGCCCAAATAATCTACTAGGTAACACTTTTAGACCAAAATATTAATTTTTCTATTTTGCTATAATACCACCCAAAATAAATATTTATCAATTTGTCATATTCACCCCCTTAGATGGGGTGTAAGGGGGTGAATATGACAAATTGATAAATATTTATTTTTTTTTTGCACTATTAATAGTCCCTAGTAAATTTTAAATTAATTTAACATTCACTTCGGAAATGAAAAATTCAACCCCTTTTACCTAACAAGTAACACTTTTAGCCCAAATATCGATTTTTTCATTAAAAAAAATTCAAATGACTTGTATGGGTCGATTGGGCGCTAATGGGTTAACAATTTTTTTTAATGTTTCTGAAAATAGTTCGAAAATTTATATTTCGCAAATTAATAAAAATAAAACTAAATTTTATTTTTAACACTGTATACTAAAATAGTAAATTTACAATCTTTGTAGTAAATACGTCTTCAAGAATATTAATAATTTATTCAAAATTCTCTTATATTTTGCAAGCTCTTATGAAATAAAAATTTTTTTTTAATTTCAGAATTTCGTAAATCATTTGCTGCAATAAAAAAATGTATTTTGTAAACTTATTTTATTTATTTATTGTTTTTATTTATTTATAGAAAATTATTGTTAAGAATTTTTATCAGTTTACACCTTTTGTTAGATTTTGTATTACGTGTTTTATTACTTCTATTATCCAATCCTAGTGAGGCACATACGTGTAAAGCATTTATTTACAAGAACAGAAAATGTAACGACTTTATATTTAACGTTAACGCTAAGTATTGTAAGGATTATCTAAATTTTAAAAAGTTAGAATGGTTAAAATACCATATGATTAAAAAGACGTATTGTTATTATAAGCCAACTGTAAGCAAATATTTCAACAAACCTACGCTAACCTACGAAGACAGAAATTAAATACTGAAAATATTTGAAATTATACAAGTGACTGCTTTGGTTGAAGACGTACAAAGAGAAAACTAGAAAACTAAATACGTTACTCGTCCAGACTGAAGACACGTGCAAGTTGCTCGCACTCTTACTAGAATATTATTTTGATTACTATTACATTAACGAACAGAATATCATAGTACAATACAATGACATTCAAGAATTAATAACAGTTTTTTATTCATTTTTTGTTACCATACTAATACAAGACTTACGTAAAAATGACAAAATGGCTTATATTAACCAATTTCTAAGTGATGATTGGGGTGAACCTAATTTAGACTACCATAATTGGGATCAACACATATGCATTATATTGTATTTGTTAAAAATTCTAACTTTTTTTAATTTTGTTGAATTAATGAATGCTTTGTTATATAAATTTAAATTTTATATTTATTTATTTCAACTCTAATTAGTTTTTAAAATTATTATGTATATATGTAAAATATTGAGTGAGTGTACTATTTTTTTTATTTCATTGTTATGTATCTTGTTAATAATTTTATTTAAATTAATACATAGCATTTTATTAAATTTTTTAATTTTTATAAGAGGAGACTAATGCTAATGGCAGTTTTAATTGAACGAAAAAAAAATCCTAATATTTATCATTTGTATTTATGTATTTATCATTTACATATTTATTTATTAATTATTATATTAGTTTTTTTAGAATTTGTAAAGAAAATATACTTTTAATTCAAGAATAAAAATTTTATGCCTTAAAATTAATAAGAATGAATTAATTATTAATATTTATAGAACTTATCTTTTTTTGTTAGTTTTTTGTTAAAATTAAAAATAATGTATATTTATTATTTGCCAGTTTTCTGGTCAATTTTTATTAAAATAAAAGAAGAAGACATTATTCAGATAAAAAATCTTTTTTTAGACACGATAAACCTATACATCCAGTTCCAAATCTAATATTCTTTATGACAAAAAATCCAATTGTTGCAAGACAGAGCCAAATTTTCCATTTCTTTAATAATTTCAAACTACATAAAATTTGATAAGAAAAAAGACAAAAAAAATCTTTACTTAAGCCCTTTCTACATTAGATTAATTTTTTTTAAACCCGTGTGCTCTGACTGCAGCAAAGCGCTATAGTTAAAGCATACCTCAAAAAGCACGGGATTATAAAAAAATATTCTAAATGTTGAATGGGCTAAAAACATAAAAAAAATAAACATTTTTTTTTCGGAAAATTTTAGGAAATCCTTCCAAAATTTTTATAATTTTTTAGTTTTTTAGACATTTTTTTTAATTCAATTATTTTAACCAACTTCAAGGGTGCAAGTTTAGAAGCAAAAATCCTTTAAAAATTCCTAATAATTTGACTTGCATGCAAACAGATAAGGTCTAGAAGGCAGAGTCCTTGAGGTGGCTTCGGTAGAAATTCATAATTTCCGAATTGGGGATGAAACCCAACATTTAAATTCGTGTTAAATTAACATGTGCAAAGAAGATTCAGTTTTTTGTGATGATTAAAAAACAACGCGCCATAAAGAATATTATATAATTTATGTGCGCGAAACAACTTTTAGAAAGCTTCTCCTAAAGTGTTTTGCAACATTAAAATTTTTTTCTTATAAGATGCCTTATACCCAAAAATATTGCCTTAAAACTATTAAAATTATTAAAACTATTAAAATAAAAAAAAATTTTTTAATTACAATACCATTTATTTTATTAATTTTATTATCTGTTTTTTTATTCAAATCCCATTTTCCTAACATTATTAATTAAACAAATTTGGATATTTTAAAATTAACCATTGCTTTTATGTTTTAAATTCGATAGAAAAGATAAGACCAACAATTAATGAAACCACAAAGAAAGACGCCGAATAAAATTAATTTTTTTTCATAAACAAAATAGAGAAGAACGTGAAGATTTAACAATCAACAAAAAAAATCAAGAAAAATACTCACGAGAATAAGAGAGAGTAATGAACAAAATAACATTTATTTCCATCAATTTGGAGCATCTTTCGTTTAAATGAGAATTTTAAAAACTATTTTAATAAAATACCCTAAATTATTTTGGCCACTTTTAAAAAAAAAATCTTAGTCCTTCAAAAGAAATATGGAATTTTATAATTTCTTTTGACTTGATTTTAAAATAAAAATAACTACAAAAAACTCATTGTAAAGGCTTAAAATCAAAACAAAAAAAATTATAATAATGAAAATCAACAAAAAAATATTACTTAGCAGACAAGTAAAAAAAACATTAAAGAAAATCTAAACCAAAACCAAAAACATACAAAATTAGACAAAATTGAATGATAATCATCACACATAACAAGATAAATTTTCAATAAAATCATTGTAACACCCTAAAAAAATCAAAAAAGATTCAAGTGCTTTAAATCTAACAAAAATATAAATCAGTCAGGCTTACCAACATGTAAGATGAATTCCTCCAACATTTGTATTTGTAATTAAAAATTTATCATCAAAAGCTTCTTTGGCATGTAAATTATAGTTTTCTAAATTTTTCAGAAATTCACAGTTAGGTTGCTTTGCTTAAAATTTCAATCAAAATTTTGTCTGCTTAAAATCTCAAGCAAAGCAACCTTACAGTGTTATAAAATAAGAAAAATCTGGTTTTAATTCTTTTAAATCCTCTCATTTTACAATTTTCCAATAAATATTTAATTAAATTGTAAATCATCTTTTTATAATTTATGTACCTTTTTTTTATCTTGATAATTAATTCTAAAATCTATTTTTAACTTAATTTACAAAATATTTAACTATAAAAAAAATATTAATTGAAATTCATGAATTGCTTCAAAATTAAGACAGAGCTATCTGAAAAAGTATTAATCTAAGTAAAAATCTTAAATGTCTTTTAAATCAAGTTTTTTTTTAATTTTTAAAATTTTAAAAAACATTAAAGTTTGTGTTTCCTGAATCCTACTAACTACCTGTTTGATTATCAATTCTTCATATAATATCATTACTGGATTTCTATTACACAACTCTTCTCAGTAAATATTTGGTAAATACACATCTTAATTTTAAACTTCTCACATATATTCTTTGGTATAGGTCGCTTATATTTTCAAAGAATTCTTCAATAATTTCATAATTTATAATATTTATGACAATATTATTAACAATATCACGTGATTGCATACTGAGAGAAAAAATTTTTATTTATTAATCTTGTATTAAATTCGATAGTATAAATACTAAATATTGAAGTTGAATGAAAATCTTCTTCACCTAATTTATTTATATCCTGAAACAAATAAAAGTAAAATTATAATCATCTAAAGATTTTTGAGACTAAGCTAAATACCAATATATTCAGTTTAATTCGATCATAATCAAACTTGGCTTGTCTTTCGGTGCCAAAAAAAAATTATTTTGCCATAACCGGAAATCCAGCTGTGAGGAACGTTTTTGTTTTCGTTCAACTGCTCTAAATGTTACAATAACATTAAAAAAAAAAAATTTGTATTGAATAATATTTTTTTCAAGTCTCAAGTTGAACCACAGCATATAACTACCAAATAGGTAGAATTCTTTTTCAATCTTTTTTTTATATTATTTATGCTACGATGGGGCTAGCTCCGTGCGCGTCAATCCCTTCAGATCATATTTTACGTTTAATCGCAGTAAAACTGTAGTTGAATTCATAAATAAAAACAGTTATACGGCAAGATGTAGATTGCAAATAATGAATTTTTTTCGTGACTTTAATAAACCACTATTATTTTTTTTTTTTTTTGTAATTGTATTTTGTATTTTTTTAATAGTATTTGTATTTTTTTTTCAAAATTTATTTCAAGAAAAAAATATTTAATATCACATCTGAATGCAAATACCGATTACTATCCCTCGGTGCTACGCACCTCGGGCCATAACCCTTTTCATCCCTCGAAATTAATTTGTCTTTTAGGATGACGAAATACTCGAATGAGTTTTTATATATTATGTGTCGCATCTACAGATGTAATGTTCTATTGCATTAAAAATTTTTTATTAAAATTTATATAATTATTTTTACAGTTTATAATAAATTAAAAAATTAATATTTAAAATTGTCTTCAAATTTTTATACAAATTTTTATTATTTATTAAAATAATAAAATTATTGTATTTCTTAGTTCTGTATTTTTTAATACTAGAATTCAACTGCGCTTCGCGCAGGGTTCAATATGCATCAGCAATAAAAAATTAATAATAAGCTTCATTTATTTAATAGTGTTTTTTTCCGTTTTAAACTTTTTTTTCAGTATTCAAAATATTAAAAAATAATTAATAATTCAATATAAAAAAATAATTTTCAGCAACGGGAGTGAATCAAGCAAAACATTGGTTGAATTTCTGTTGGCAATATTTTTTAAAAATATGTCAAAAATCATTCCCAGAATGCAGAACAGTACTTGAAAGAATATTGTTAAACTTTTTTTCAGTATTCAAAAACATTGAAGCTTATAAAAAAATAATTTTGTGAAGAAAAATTTTCACTTAAATTTTTTAACTCTAAAAAAGTGACTACATTTTAAATTATAGTCTGCGTCTATTTACCCAGAAATTCATAAAAAATCTAAAAATTCCAAAACATTTTTTGGAAAGATTTCTTATAATAACTTTAGTTTTTTAAAATTCAATTCAAATCTTAAAATGGTAAAATATAAAAAAAGTGGTTTTTTAAAAATTTAAAATTTTTCGAGCAGAGTGCGGGAAAGTATATCAAAACAAATTTAAAATATTTATCATAAAAATTTCACAGTTAATAAATTTTGCACATTTACCTCCTGTTTGAGTCTAAATACTCTTTTTCTATGAAGATGTTATATGCACCTTTAGGTTGCTTTGCTTGAATTGCTTCATATTTTATGCAGGTTGTTTGAATTTTCATGCTAAGCAACCCAACCTTCTATGATAAAATTTTAAAACAATCAAGATGCATAGATGCACAAATAACTTGCATGGAATATGTTTATGGTTACTGACGACTCGTCTATTACAATCTTTCTAGATTCCGAAAGTACCTTGTAAAATTAAATTAGCTCATAAACCCGGATTATTCTAACTTCATAAACTCAGATTATTCCATAAAGTCGATTCAGAGCCCTAAATCGAAATTTTGTTCCAAGTTCAGGGTTTCTGAGGTACCCAACCCTATGAAAAAAAAAATGGAATTACAGGACGATTTTTAAATAATTAATATGATGATTTGATTGAAAATATTAAAAAATTTTAATCACCTATTTTCATTGAAAATTTTATTTTATTGAAAAATTTTGAGCTTACGAAGATTTAAAAAAGGATTTTAAATTATGAAAGTTTTTCAATCGATGCTTAACGTGTACCAAATATCGAGTAATTAAATAATTTTTTTAATGATCTTATTGAAAAATATTTTTATAACCTCTCTAAAAATTCCCTTATTTATTTATTGTTTATAACTTATAATTTAGCAACCCGAATTACTAACCTTACCAAAAATCCACATTTTTATAAATAAAAAAATATAATATGTGATCAATAATTTAACGTCGTTCTTCCCAGTACTCCAAATCCGTTGAGTGATTAACAAAAAATTATTAATTTAACTATTAAATTATGTTAAAAATATTTTCCTTATTCATTAAATTAATTTTCCTAATATTATTCGCAAGTTTAATGATAAGTATCTTTTTATTTTACTAATTTACATTATATATATTATTGTTTTTTAATCGCGTAGTACTTCTGCAGAAAGAATAAATTTAAAATACAACTTTAAACTAGTATGTGTTTTATTTATTAAATAAAAAGAAATATATTTTATTAAATGACGTTTATGCGTTTATTTATGAAAAAAAAATTGTTTTAAAAAAATAAATTAATAGAAAATAAATAAATATATAAATAAATATATAAAATAAACAAAGAGTCCGCTAGGGGGCGAAGTAAGATTGACTATTATTTTGTCTTCTATATTTTTAAAGTATTTTTTATTATATACAAGTTTATTCAGCAAAAATTTTTTATAAATTTTTACTCCTCATATTTTTTTGTTTATTATTTTCAATAAATTCAAATTTTTTTTTTGTGTTAATATTTTCATAGTTTTTTAAATAAATAGTCTAACCTAAAACTTATCAAATTTATAACACGTGGTGTTATAAAATAAATTGTTTTTTCATAATGACAAGAAAAAGAAGAAGTAGTAACAATAGTCATAATAATAAGAGTATATCATCTCAAAGTGAACAATTGTCTCAAGCTAGCAATAATATGAATGAAAATAGGACTGTTATAAAGAAAAAATGTTTACTTTGCGTTAACAAGGATTCATTTTTAAAGTCGTTAAATGATGCTATTAAATGTACTGGTTGTGACTCTTACTATCATCCAGGTTGTGTTAAAAGAACAGGTGTTAATTTAGATGGGACATTTATTAAATGTTGTGGAAAAAAAGATATTCCAAACGACTCCAATATAGACAACTCTAATCTCAGTACTTTGAATTCTACAATGCTCGATACAGTTAATGAACCTGTTGGTGAGTTGGTTAATGCTGATTTAAAACTCTTACATGAAAAGTTGAAATTTGAGATCCATAAGAGTACTAATACTGTTTCAATCAAGTGTGATAAACTTTTTGTTAATTATCAAAACTTTAAGTCTGATGTATACAATGATTTAATGAGTTTACAAGAAAAAGTTAATTCATTAGAAGAAAAGGTTGAGAATTTAAATGTAAATGATGACACTCAAACAGACTTCAATCAAGAGTCTTTTTTTATTGAAATGAATAATAGATTGTCTAAAGAAGGTAATATAATATTTTATAATATTACTGATTGTAACTCGTATAAAGAAGATAAAAAGTTTATGAAAGAATTATTAAGTTTTGCTCCTTTTCAAGTTGAAAGCATGAGATTTGATAGATTAGGCAAGTTTAAAGCGAATTACAATCGTCCTTTAAAAATTTCATTAAATAGTACTGAATATGTTAATTGGCTTTTTGCTAATAAAAAAGAGTTTTGTAAAGATGGGATCAATATACAAAGAGACTGGACTCTTGCTCAAGCTAAGTATTATAAAAATTTATGCAAGGAACTTGAAGATAGGAAAGCAGCTGGTGAAACTAATCTGTTTATTAAATATAAGAACATGACACCATTTATAGCTTCTAAAGATAATAATAATTCAAAAAACTAATTAATGTATGCACTTCTAATTTTTCAATATATTATCAAAATGTTGGTGGAATGAGTGGCAGAATTGATAAATTTTCATTAAATCTCTTAACTTCTAATCACTATGATATATTATGTATTACTGAAACTTGGCTTCATGATCTTATCGATAATAGTCTTTTTCAAATAAATGATTACCATCTTTTTAGGTGTGACAGATCTATTTTTTCTAGTAACAAAGAGGGAGGTGGTGGTGTTTTGGTACTGGTACATAAAAGTATTAATGTCAATAAGTTATCATTAAGTACCAACTCTTGTGACAATATTATGGTTGAAATTAAATTATCTGATGAAAATGTTTTATTAATAGGAAATGTTTATTTTCCTCCTAACTGTGATTATGAAGTTTATGAAGAATATTTAAATGCTGTTCAAGAATTAATATCTAACTCTAAGTTTAAAGACATTAAGTTGATTATCTTGGGTGACTTTAATATTACTAAATACAACTGGGTTAACAATAATTATCACTGTACAGCTATTGGTAAAAATCCTAGTCACATTATTAATAGAATTGTATTATTATTGAATAGTTTTTGCAATACTAACTCATTAAGGCAATTTTCTAGTATTAAAAATAATTATGATAATATTCTAGATTTAGTTTTTTCTAACATTGATAATATTCAAGTAAATGAATCTATTGATCCTTTACTTGAAAATAGTGTTTTTCATAAAGCTTTTGAATTTGATATTTTAATAAATAATTATAAATATATTAGTGATAATTATAAGATTTTTAACTTCAATATTGCAGATTATGATTCAATAAACAAAGAGCTATGTTCACTTAAATGGGATGAGATTATTGATTTTGAAAGTGATATTAATTTAATTGTTAGTAAATTTAATGATATAATAAATAATATTGTTTATAAATTTGTTCCTATCTCCAGAATTTGTGATTCTACTCCTAAATGGTTCTCTTTAAGATTAAGGAAGAATCTTAAATTAAAAATTATATTTCATAAATTATATAAAAAGTATAAGAAGTCTAAGTTTTATTATGATCAATTTAAATATTATAGGAGAATTTGTAAAAATTTAATTTCCAAAGACTTTAAAAACTATGTTAAAAAAATTGAATTATCTCTTAAACTTAAACCAAAAAATTTTTATAATTATATTAATAACACTTCTAAAAAAAATAATTGCTTTCCTAATACTATGCATCTAGATGGGAATATTGGATCTTGTAATCAAGAAATTGCTAATCTATTTGCACTTAAATTTAGTTCTGTATATAAAAGTAAAGATGATATTAATTTAGACTTAAGTCATATATCGATTGATAATTCTTTAAATTCAATAACCATAGTTGAAAAGGATTTAATATCAGCATTTGGTGAATTAAATGCTAATAGTAGTCCTGTATTTGATAAAATTCATCCAAAATTTGTAAAAAATAGTCATAAATACTTGGTTTATCCGTTATTAAAAATATATAATTTATCTTTAAGTAAGGGTATTTTTCCTGACTTATGGAAAATTTCATTGATTTCTCCTATATTCAAGAATGGTGATAAATCAAGTATTAATAACTACAGACCAGTTGCTATTCAATCTGTATTCTGTAAAATATTTCAGAGTATTATATGTAAATATTTAACGGAAAATTTATCTAAGTTTATTATTGCTGAACAGCATGGATTTTTGTCCAAAAGATCGACAATTTCTAATTTATTTATTTATATAGAATCAATATCTAAATCTCTTATTAATAATCATATTGTTGATAGTATCTATACAGATTTTTCTAAAGCGTTTGACATTGTCAACACATCACTTCTAATAAATAAATTAAAAGCATATGGTATTAATGGTACTTTAATCAATTGGCTTGAATCACATCTTTCAAACAGATTTCAAATTGTTAAGTTCAAAGGTTCATTTTCTAATCCTTTTCCAGTTACATCAGGTACTGGTCAAGGTACACATCTTGGACCTCTACTTTTTATTATTTTTATTAATGATATCAAATCAGTTATTCAGCATTCTCAATTTTTATTATTTGCTGATGATTTAAAAATTTTTAAAACAATAACTGAAATATCTGATAAAGTTTCTTTACAAAGTGATATTAATTCAGTAACAGAATGGGTTCAGAATAATGGATTGTCATTCAATATTGATAAATGTTGTAGTATGACATTTTCTAAAAATGGAAGATTTGTACATGACTATTTCATCTCTGGAACTAAAATTAATAATGTCAATAATGTTAAAGATCTGGGAATTATAATTGATAATAAATTATCTTTTAGTAATCATTTACAGTATATTAAAACAAAAGCTAATAAAACTTTATATTTTCTAAAATTTAATTCTAAACATTTTAATGACTTTGATGCTTTTAGAACACTTTACTATTCGTATCTTTTTCCAATTTTGTCATATGGTTCTGTTATCTGGAATGTTCTTAATAAACAACAGATCTATGAACTAGACAAGATTGTACATCGATACTTAAGATTTGTTGCATATCATACCAATTTTCATTTTGATATTTTGAGTCATGACTACTCGGCTATATCTAGGAAATTGGGCATTCCCAACTTGACCTCTGTTTTTGAAAGATATGATTTACTATTTTTGTACAAATTATTTAACAATTACATAGACTGTAAAGCTATTAATGAATTTTTTTTGCTAAATATTCCTGGTAAATTGTTAAGAAAAACTAGAATGTTTAAATGTGCTAAAATAAAGAACAATAAATTTTCTAAATTGTTAATTAGTAATAGATTAAGTAATTTAAGCAATAAGACTGATTGGATGGATTTCACTATGTCATTTAATAAGTTTATTAGTTTATCTAAAAGCAAAATCTTTATTTATAAGTAGTCAATTCTTTTCCTTTAGCATTAATAATTTTTAATTATTATAAACACTTGTATCTATATGGAAAAATTTTTTATTTTTTTCTGTACATTTTTTATATTTTAAAAAACGGGAAATTTCCTGTGTATACTTCTAAATAAAAATAAAATAAAAAAAAATAAATAATTTACCATTAATTAAAGAATAATACAAATAATATTATTAAAGTTTGTGCTTTTAGTAATAGTATTAGTACGCGCGCTGTATATAATAAACAAACAATATGGCGTCCCGTCTGCTAAAACTGCGTTATAAAATTTTCTTCGTTTAATTACGCGAAATTTCCCACGTATACCTCATATTCGGAAAGTACCAATAAATTCTTCAAGCTTTGAACTTTTAATTTATTGCTATCTCCATTGGGAATTTCTCGATTTGGTAGCAAAAATTCTTAACTTCCGGAATTTTCTCCATAAGACTAATGTAATATTTACTTATCTTTGTACCCTGATATCTCAAAATTTTGCACGACTATAGACTATGAGACCCATACCATTGGATTCCTGAGAATTCCCTCTAGCTAACTGTATATACCTTTATTCGGAATTTTCCTGGGAAGAACGACCTTAAACATTTATTTTTTAATTTATGTATCTCGTTAATTATTTAACTATAACTGATTATAGCAATTTTGAAAAACTATAATTAAAATTAATAAAATTTCAAATTTGAATTTCTAAACAAATAATAATGAATTAGCCAATCAGAATGACTCTTTAGCTATAACAATGTACATAGTTACTGTTGCGATCAACACGTCCTTTTTAAGAAAAGGATATTTAATTATAATTATAAATACTCAAAATTTTTTTCAGGCCCCCTTTTCATTTTTTTTTTGTAAAATTTTAATGAATTTTAAACATATTTTGGTTCCTCAAAGAGGAACCATTGTGTTAGGTCAAAATTTGATTTTTGATTTTTTGGCATATAAGCACGTTTTGAGACCAAAGGAAGCTAAAAAACCGGTTTTTAAAAAAAGTATGTATGTGTGTGTGTATGTGTGTGTGTGTGTGTGTGTGTGTGTGTGTGTGTGTATGTGTGTGTGTATGTATGTAATTGGTGATATTTCACAAACATTATGGAGTTAAGACCTAATTTTTTTTTCAAAAATTTTTTCACCAAAAAAGCTCGAGGTACTTTTTTTTTTTTTGATTTGGATGTAATACCTCATTTATTTCCATGAAAGTACTTATATCTGAAAGTATGGTTTTTACATGATATCTCGAATCGGATACTTAATTTTCTGAAAATTTTTTTTCTAAAATTTTTTTCCCAAAAAAATACAAAAAATACTAATTTTTTTTTTCTTTTTGGACGTAGTACCTAATTTATTTACATGGAAGTACTAGTTTTAAGAACCTTGTTTATTGTTATTTTTTGGATCTGATACTTAATTTATTCAAAATTTTTTTTGTCAAAATTAAAAAAATAGAAAAATAAAAAAAAATGCAATATTTTTTTTTTTTGGGTGTAATACCTCATTTAATTCTATGAAAGTACTAATATCTGAAAATATTGTAACTAGTGATATTTCAAAACCATTATCGAATTAAGACCTAATTTTTTTTCCAAACATTTTTTAATCAAAAAATCTCAAACCCCCCTTTTTTTTTTTATTTTGGATGTAATACCTCATTTATTTCCATGAAAGTAAAATTATACTTAAAAGTATGGTTTTTACTTGATATTTCCAATCTGATACTTAATTTTTTGAACATTTTTTCCCCAAAATCTTCGTCACAAAAAAAATACATAAAACACCAAATTTATTTTTCGTTTTGGACATATCTAATTTATTTTAATGAGAGTACAAGTTTTAGAAATTTAGTTTATAGTAATTTTTTGTATCCGATCACAATTTTTTTTTTTATTTTGATATAAATTATAACACACAAGAAAGAGTGATGGAAATCTTGCCTCTTTTTGACTTCCTTGGATTATTTTGCTGGTTGCTGTGTTTATTTATGTATGCAGCTTAATGAAATTATAAACAATAATAAACATCCTAAAAATATTAAATGGTTATGTTTGCATTTTAAAATTAAGATTTAAAAGTTATATTGGCATTTTTTAAAGAATCAAACAATTTATTGAATTAAATAATTTATTATTTTGTGATTAATAGAAATAATGTTAAAATCTTGAAGCAATTAATGTGATTATTTTTTTTATTACAAAATATTATTATTATTATTATTATCATTGTTGCGGAAGATTGGTCAAATGCAAGAAGTACACTGAGAAAATAAATTATAAGAAATTATTATAAATTCTGGTAAAAACTCCTATCTTTTTATAATAATTGAGCGAATATTTGTAATTTTCGCATCGTTACCAACCATTTCTTTGACAAAACAAAAAAATCATGTTACCCAATATTTTAATTATTAAAGGATAATTATATATTCTAATAAAATAAAATTTTATAAAAAAAAATAAAATTAGCTTTTTTTATATTTGTCTCTTTCTAATTATGCAAAAATGATTTAAAATCCATTAACGCCTTCGCGACCAATCCATGGACGCTAGAATTTTCACTTTATTAACAAAATGATCTTAATAATCTACTTTACCAGCTACTAAAAACGAAAAATGTATGTATAATTGCATGGTTGTAATCAATAATATTTGTTGTAAATTAAGATTACCGCCCATTGTTTGAGGAACCTCAGTGCCAGCTAGTTGGCAGGGTATTTTTTATAGTTATTTTATTATACATGAACTTCAAATTTTTTTTTTAAACTGTTACAAAACTATCAAAGAATACAAAAAAACGTTGCCATTATTGCACTAATTGGCACTATGATTTCTCATTAGCAATAATAAAATGTTCTTAATGCTCTATTTTACCTAACAAAGTATAATGTCATAAGTAAAACTGAAAATGATCTTTTCCTTGATACTGTTAGTTTAACATCTCATGAGTAGTATGGAAAAAATTAGGTTTTTTAAATAAAAAAATAAGATTTTTTCTACACTAGTACATAATCTTCTTTAATGATAATCATGTCTGCTTTATAGACAGTTTTTGGTGTAGTTGGAATAATTATATCTAAAAGACATAATTAGACTATTACGCTATAACAAAAATGAAAAAATTTTTACTAATTTTAAATTGAGGAATAAATTATAGAAAAATTAGTGGTGTTAAAAGGATATTTCTAAAACTAATTTTTCCATTTAAGAATAAAAAAGTTGTTGTTTTTTGTATCTTTTGATGGCCAACGTTTTGAGAGAAAAAATTTCCAAAAAATTAACTATCATAACCAAGAAATCGAGTAAAAACAATGTTTCTGTAATTAATACTTTCGGAGAAAAAAATTAGGTACTACGTCCAAAAATAAAAAAACATTTGGTGTTTTTTATATTTTTTGGTGGCAAAAATTTTAAGATAAAATTATTATTATTTATCTTTTAAAATATTTAATTATTAATAAAATTTTTGGTATTTATAATGAAATATATTAAAATATACTCATTTTAGAAATACATATAATAATTTTCTTATTTTATTATACAATCTTCTTAAAATTTGGTCTTCATTTTATCAAATTAATCGATTCATTTTTGCTCTGCAGTGTCAGCCATATAAAAATTTATAAAACAATTTCAAATATTAATTTTTTAATTTATTATTATAAATTGTAAAAATAATTATAAATTTTAATAAAAAATGTTTAAACTATAATAAAACATTACATCTGTAGATGCGACATATAATATATGAAAACTCATTTGAGTATTTCGTCATCCTATTATAAAATTTCGCTGTCCAGGACTAAAGAAAAATTAATGTCGAGGAATGAAAAGGATTCTGGCCCGAGGTGCGTACCACCGAGGGACAGCAATCAATATTTGCATTCAGTTACGATAAATTTTTTTTTCTTGAAATAAATTTTGAAAATAAAAATAATATTGGTTTTTATTTATCCTTCCATCCATCCATTATATAAAAATCGATGGAGATCTGAAGTTGCTTCTATTTAACTTTTTATTCGCCTTCTGATTCGCCGAATTAAAATCGATTATTCGATTATATTTAAATTTATTATAAAAATTGGGATTCATTATCAATATTGTATAAAATATACTGATAAGAAAATATTCATTTATCATAATTTAAATTAATTCTAAACATTCAAAGATTAATTAATAAACTAATGATTATTAAAAAATGTTTATATGCAAAATTTAAATAAATAAAGTTAATGGTTATGTTATTTAGTTTGTTTATAAATTAAAATACTCAAGAAATGTACCTGCAACAAAAAGAGGTTAAAAGCAAAACTTGTAATATTTATAAAATTAATTAGGCTTAGGTATATAGGTGAAGAAAAAAAAATAAAATTAATATTTAAACATTATATAGGCATTTTTTAAAGAACCAAAAAATTTATACTTTTGTATTAAAAAGAAATAATATCATAAAAAATTTCAAAATTTTGAAGCAATTAATATGGTTGTTTTAATATTATTAAATATTATTAAGGGAGGAAATTAAATTAGCAAATTTGTTACGAAAGGTTTTGAAGCCCTATTAAAAATACATAGAGCCATATGGGTCAAAATGGCCTATGCCGACCTATGCCGCTGTAAACATGTTAATTGGTTTTTGCGAGGGTTTTGACTCTGAAATTAATTAAACTCAAATTCAAACGCATCAAATTGGTTTAAAAGTGCTTTAATCATGGAACATGTTTATTAGAGTGTTTCTTATTCCCCGAATTGACCGTAGAGAAAAATACTGGCGCGAATATGATACTTCAGTTAATAATACTATGTATTTTCAAAAAAAAAAAATTTTTCCTATCTTATCTTATCTTATCTTACTAGTATATATATTTGAAAATTTATTTGTGTGTGTGTGTGTGTGAGCGCGTGTTCCATCATCAGGGTCAAACCACTGAACAAAATTACATTAAACTGGTGTCAAAATAAAGATAAAAAGTCCGCGGGTGACATAGTCTATAGATTTTCTGCTCAGCTATCGTAGATTTTGAGATATTTAATTTTTAGTGTTTTTGAAATTGATAAAATATTGAAAAATTTTGAAAAAAACTAAAATATCTCGAGACTATCGACAAATTTTATTTGTCATAAGTTTGTACTATTCGATTCGGCTCCAATTTTTACGTATTCTCCTAAATTTTTATTCAAAACGGAGGTATCTTTAAAATTTTATAAAATATTTTTGAAGCTGGTTAAAAATATTTTTTTCATTTTTTTATTTTTTATGGTATTTTTAATAATTTATTTGTGTGCCTGTGTGTCTATGTGTTTCATCATGAGGCTCGAAAAAATGAAAGAAATTACATAAAAGAGGTGTTAAAATAAAGTTAAAATAAAAAAATGTTTACTATTTTTGGGAAAAATTAAATTTTTTAAAAATTTTGTTAAAAAGTGAAATATCTGAAAAATATGATAAAATTTTAATGTCGCAATTGGTATCACCTGATTCAGTCAATTTTAGAACCATCTATATATACATATCTTAATACTATATACTATATACTATATATATTTAAAAATTTATTTGTCTGCCTGTCTGTCTGTACCCTAATGACTCAAGTACTGCCGAACCAAAACCTATAATTTTTCATCTAAAAAAAAACTGTAAATTATAACATATTTTAGGATATTTGAACTTAATTTAAAATTTACAAAGCAAATATCCACGACAATTGCAATTTGACAATTTTATTCTATTCTATTTGATATTTTGTTATTAACAAGTCTTCAGAACATTTTAGCAGTAAAAAGATTGTAGCAAGATTTCTAAAAGTTTTCTAAAATATTTTTAAAACTTTTTTCCTAATTTTTACCGATTTTCATTTGCAAATTTACACACTACATTAAATTGTACGTCAAAATAATTTTTTTGGAGATTAGTTTTATGACCTGAAGTATCATATTTGGTCCAGTATTTTTCTCTACTGTTAGTTTTTGAAGTGAGAAATATCCTAATGTTTATAGACAGGGGAGGGGTATTTCAAGCATATAATTGGGGGGGGGGCTCAAATGGACTTAGAATAATTTCAATTTAGGGGCTTAGAATAATCCGGGTTTAGGGACTTAGAATAAATCAGATTTAGGGACTGTAGGGACTTTAGGGACTTAGAGTAAGTTTGATAAAGGGTTCTAGAATAATAAGGATTTTGGGAGCTTAAATTTACATTTGTGCCAATCATTATCCTAGAATACTATTTATTTAGAGGGTTCCATAATACTAGCGGTGATTGAAAGTATATGTTCCATGTTTGTTGTTTGTGAGTTCATAAATTGGTTGTAAGTTTTTTCATATTATACTTATAGTATTTCGATTTATAATAAAAATATAAACTGTACCCGATGGAATGTCCAAACTGGAATTTTTGCATATGAGTAACTCTTAGTGAAACTTTACTAAAGGAAAGGTCAACATTTGGGATTTTCATAAAACCAATTGAAATGGGTTTAGTACGCAGAAATATCATTCCATACAAATTTTTAAGCTTTTAGATTGAAAGCTTTCGAAATGTCAGCTGTTTTTCAAAAATTTTTTCAAAATTGCTAGAAAAATGTGAGCTAATTTTGCGGTTTTCTTTGGTTTCATTTCTGTTGGCAATATTTTTTAAAAATTAGTTCCAGAATACAAAATAGCACATGAAAGTATATTTTTAAACTTTTTTGACAGTATTCAAAGTCAATGAAGCTCATAAAAAAGTATTTTTTATTACACGCTGCAAAAAATATCTACTTTCTTATTTTCAATGCTGTTTGGCTCGTTCGCTGCACACTCGGCTGCACACACTCGTGCATACAACCAGGGGCGTAGCCAGGGGGGGGGGGGCGAAGGGGGCGATCGCCTAAGATCCAAAGTCCTGGGGCGCCAAATATTTCTAAGGGCGCAAAATTCGTATTTGCGATACTTGTGTTTAATTTATTAAGAAAAATATTTTAAATATTATAAAACTTATTTTTTTATAATCAGGGTCCAAGATTTAAGAAGATTACCAAAAAAAAAATTATTTTAGATGGTATATTATTATCTCAAAAAAAAATAATGTTTAGTAAATAGAAATTGTTTCAAATTTTTTTTTTTTTTTAATTTTACTTGTCATATGGCGGATGTTTGAAGAAATATAGTGAAATTTATATGTGCTTGTTCTCAGGAATAGATTTTGAAGTAATAAAATTGTAGTTGAAATTGACCAGAAAAGGAATATATACATTGGTTTATATATTAATAGTAGTATTATTTTAATTGCTTTATCATATAAAACATTTTTTTCAGCATTAAAAAAAAAATTATGAGAATAGGACGCAGCTGTGATTTTTAAGTTAGATTTTTTTTTCGTGATCTTGGAAATATTGTTTGGATTTATTTAAAAAAAGTGTTAATTAAATTATTAATTAAACACGTTATAATCATTTATATTATACTATAGTAGAAATATAAATATCATTTATTAATCCGAAACTACATGTAGAAATCAAAACTATCTAATTATATAATTATGCAGATATTATTCATAATTTTCAACAACTAAATTTCGAAAAAATTTTTTCTAAAATCGAGATTACTCGAATTTTTTTGTTAATATTCTCAATTTAGTAAATTTACGATTTTTTTCGAATATTTACAATTTTTTTTGAAAATATGCTACTTTTTCGAGAATATGTACATAAAAGTTGACCTAAAATTGGAGTTTTAAGAAAAACTTGGCTCCTCGGGTTTTTTCGTGAACTTTTAGTCATAAAAAGTCCCTAGCTCCAAGGATTTTGCTTTTCAAAAAAGTGTGCCTGTAAGCATCTAAATTTTCCCATATAAATAATATGGGAATTTTGACTTTTCAGCTTTCTAATTTTTTACAAAGCTTGCAAAATGTTTTGAAAAGCTACTAATCGATTGAAAGTACTACTTAAATATATAAAAAACGATACCCAACCTCAAGTAGCCAAAAAAAATTTTTTAATCGATTTTACCGTTAATAAACGTAAAAAAATCCCCATTAAAATAACACAGCTACATGTAATTTAAATGGAGCATTTTTTTTACATTTATTACCCGGTAAAATCGCTTTAGAAATATTTTTTTTGGCTACTTGAGGTTGGGTATCGTTTTTTATATGTTTAAATAGTACTTTCCATCGATTATCAGCTTTTCAAAACATTCTGAAAGCGCTGTTAAAATTATCGTGAATGACCTACAATAACTAAATTAAAATTTATTTTTTAGACACGATCACCCTATGTATGCAATACATAAATGAAATCGTGCCTTAAAAGTTCATTAAGTTAAAAAAACAAAAAAGTCTTTAAAGTGTCCAATTTATGGAGAAACGTGGTCACCAGGTCATAGAGTTCCGCGATACCAAGACAATACGATATTTTGAGTAATATCGATATTGGTATTGAAAATATCGGTCTGGGCCATATTGGTCTTGTTATTGCAGAGCTTAATATTCTATCACTATTGGTAAATATCGAAATATCGAATTTTGATATTCTTTTTTTTTTAATATTTTTTATCAATAAATCCGTAACTTCAATGTATTTATTTTTCTTTTATCTAAATTTATAGTAACCTTAATGTGTTAGTTTTTTTTTATCAAAATTTTTTGTAACTTCAAATTGTTTATTTTTTCGTTTACCAAAATTTTTTGTGCTCAATGGCTGAAATTAATGCAGGAGGTAATAAACGTATTTTTGTAAATTCAAAAGATGAAACTAGTGAAAAAATCGGAATTTGTAATTTATGTCGTGATAAAATGTAAAAAAAAATGTAAAAATGAAAAATGGAAACACATCTGGTCTAAAGAAGCGTCTGAATATTTACCATCCCCAAGAATATAAACTTTTATTTGGTCATATATAACTGCGAAAAAACAAGTAATAAAACAGAATTCATTGGAAGTTTAATTAAATAAATACATTTAAAAAATTATTTTTTTTTAAACCAATACTACCAATACTACCAATATATCGACCTCTTTGGTATCGATATCGTATCGAAAATAGGACATCAGTATTGTCTTGGTATTGTCTTGAAAATCGAGACGATATCGATACGATATCAATATTATATCGAAATATCGCGGAACTCTACTAGGTCATTCCAATGCCTCTACATGCTTATATTGCCTTGGTGTGTTTTCAATTTATGAGGGTGCGGATCCCACCAACGTTATTAAAGAGAAAATACTCAATAAATATGTAATCGTGCCTGAAATAAAAAGCCTTAGCTTTTTTATAATTCTTTGCGATTTTTATTATTTATTAATTAATCCGAATTTTATTGAATTAAACATTTAACGCCCTAGAGCCTATCTAGTATCTACGAGTTCTAAATTAATTTTAAAACCAAAATTTATTTTTCTAAAAATGTATCCATGTGTTAAAAAGTTTCTATTATCAGAATTTGATTTCAAACTTACTATAAAATTAACCGGAAACTGATTATTTAGGGTAAAAGTTGGATACAAAAAAAAATCGACACGTTGCTTATCAGTATTGTTAATAGCATAAAAAAAAGGTATATTTAATGAAAAATAATAAAATTTTCATTTTTTGTGTGTTTTAGGACATATTTTTTTGCATGATTTTTTTTTAATTTCAAAATGGCGGTTGAAGAATTGCAAAAAAAATTACTAAAAACAAGTTGCATTAGATTATTTGTTTTTAGGAATATTTTTTGGGTTTTAAAATTAATTTAGTATTCAAAAAGAAATCGACACGTAAAATTTTAAATATTAATATTAGATATATTTTTTTGGAATAAATCTAGTTCAAAGAATATGTAACTCCATCCGTATATACATTCTATGTATAATTCCATTATCGTTGAATTTTTTTATTTTTATGCATTGATCAGTTTGAAAAATTCATAAGAAACTATTAACTAATAAAATTAATTTGATAAGTTTATTATGAATAATAAACACGATCTACATGGAACTAAAAATATATATAACTTTATTCATTATTTGTTATCTGTGTTTCTGAGGACTGAGCCTCTCTTTGTCACACTTATTTAATTAATTGGAACGTAAAACAGTATTTATACTGTTTACTCATTATTATTAACTAATAAGTTTTTAATTCTTTTGTAGGTTACTTCATTGAAAAAAAAACCGGTTGTTTAAAAACCGATTTTTTTAAATAGCGTAATTTTATTAAATAAAAAGGAGTTTAGGAACCTGGTAATGATAATGGTATGGTAATAAGTGGGTGTGTGTATAACAGCTATGAATTTTGACACAGAGATATTTAAGACCTAAGTATATATACTTTCGTATCCTAATTTTTTCAGCCGCGTGTTCTGGAAAAAGTTATGGGTCCACAAAAATGGCCAATTTAAAAAAAAAAACTAAAAGTATGAAATCCTAGAATAGCCTAGGTTTTTAATTAAGACCAAAACATAATAAGTTTATATTTGACATTTTTTGGTATTTTAATTCTGGAGAGGCATGCCGGACCATTGAAGACGTTTATCCAAGCTCAAAATCATGTATACTATAAACTAATAGCGTGAGTAAACGGCGGATCTTCAATAGCCCGACATGCCCTTCCAGAGCCAAAATACCAAAAAATTTAAAATATAAATTAAGTATGCTTTGGCCTAATCTAAAAATTAGTTGGTCTCGTCTCGGTCTCGTCTCGAAAAGCGAGACGAGATCGAGACAAGATCTGCCAATAAAAATTACGAGACGAGACCGAGACTTAAAAAAGTCTCGACGAGAAATCTCGAAGTCTCGAAAATTTTCTCATAGAATAAATAATTTAAATAAAAACTTTTTTTTTAACAATCAGCAACTTCTTTAAAAATGAAAATTTTTGGAATCTTTAATTTAAGTTATTATATAGAAATAAAAACATGTATTGTAGAAACCATATAATAAGTTTTTTTTTTTAAGAATATTAAATTAAATTTATAAGTATAGCTTCATAAAATTAAATAAAAATCATAAATTCGTAAAATAAAATTTAAATAAATATTATTATTATAATCATCATATATTTACAACCCTGTAGCTTCCTACAAAAAAAGACTAGAGATTGAGGGCATTATAAAAAAATTTAAATAAAGGTATCCAATATTTTTTTCAAATGAATTTTTAAAACATTCTTTTTTTTGAGATTGATTTTATTTTTAATTTACAAGAAATAATAATAAAAGTTTTGTGACTTGTGTAACATAATAAATAACTACACAAATACATATATATTTTAAATATTAAATAATGGAGTTTTATAAAGGTATTTATGATACCATATTCTTTAATAATTGGAAAAAAAACTCTTGTTTTATTACCGGTAGTATAAAATTCAAATCAATTAATATATGTATCCATGATTAATATACAAAAAATGTACATCAAATATGAATACAGAGAGCACTATTAAATCCATTTAAATTTTTGTTATTATTTATCAATAAGTAAATAATTAAAAGTTTTCAAGTTCACATATAGTTTTTATATGGATTTCATTCACTTAAGATTGTAATTTTGATTAAGTGGTCAAATTTGTCCTATTTAAGGGGGGGTCAAATAAGGTAGAATAATTTCAATTTAGGGACTTTGAAAAATCTGGGCTTAGGGACTTAGAATAATATAGGTTTAAGAATTTAGAATAATATCCATTTAGAAACTTGGAATAATTCAGGTTTAGGGACTTGGAATAATTATGATTTACGGACCCAGAATAATTTGCATTTAGGGGATTAAAATAATTTGGGTTTAGAATCTTAACATCTTGTAAGGCGATAATTACAAATTATAAAATTAGAAAATTGTATTGTAATGTTGAGTAACATTTGTATTATACCTAGTCCTCAGCTGGAAGTAAACATGTTCCATGCATTTAGGTTGTGTTTACACAAACCGCTTATAAGTTTTTTCATTATAAGCGAAAATAATAATCACCGAAAGATAGAAAATAGATCAGTATTACCAAATATAAGGCAAAAAAAAATTTTTTATTTTTGTGAGGCGAGATTTCGAGAGTTTCGAGACTTTCGAGACGAGACTTACAAAAAATGAGATTTTTCGAGACCGAGACGAGATCGGGGCAAATCTCGTCTCTCTCGTCTCGCGTGAAGCACTATACTACTAAAAATCTAGTCTATTCCGGGGTGTCATAATTTCAGTTTTTTTTTCAAAAATTGGTAAATTTTTCTAGAACACGCGACCAAAAAAATTAAAATACAAAAGTAGGTATGCTTTGATTCTGAAATACGCAATCTGGGGTACAAAGTGGCTGAGAAGTAGAGAACATGAAATCAGCAAAAACTATCCCATTTTAAGGCTTTTTGCAATATTTTAGAAGCAGAGCTAAACATATCTAATTAAATGCCTTTTTTGAAAAAAGGGTAAGAAAATTTTGTTATTTTGATTCTGTAAACCTGTATTATTCTAAGTCCTTAAATCGAAAATATTCTAAGTTCTTCAACTCGAATTATTAAGTCTCTAAACCCGGATTATTTAAGTCCCTAAACTTGAATTTTTCTAAGCCTCAAAAGTAAGTTATTCTAAATCCCTAAATAGAAATTATTTTAAGTCCCTAACCCCGGATTATTCTAAGTTCCTAAATTTAAATTTGTCCAAGTACCATTGGACCTCTCCCCTTAAATCAGAAACATTTGACCTCACTTGATTTTCAGATTCACATGTTACCCCTCCTTATAAACATTTTCAATGTTAAAACTACAATTTTTGGGCCAAAAATGGGCATTCAGTTTACTGACTGTAAAGAAGAGAATTTAAAATAAACAATTAAACAGGTAAAATATTTTGCAAATAAATAATTTTGAAGGACAAATAATGAATTTTTAGAAAAACGGTTTTAGAAAATTGTTGAGACCTATAAATCCCATTTTTGTCTAAATGTATTGTTTGTTTATTAGTTAACCAATCGCAGCTAAGATGACAAGCTTCAACAAATAGCGATGCACCTAATAATATAAAATTTACGTCCCGCTAGGGATCACCGTGCATTGACATTTTAAGGGGGGGGGGGGGTGAAATGGACTTAGAACATTTCCGATTAAAGGACTTAAAATAATTTGAAGTGGGAGTCAGGGCCTGCTTAGGCCCTGATAAGAACAAAAACTTACAATACTTTAGGTTTATGTTATTATATAACCCCTAAGATGGAAAGTTTCTGCTGTTTAACAAATAACAAGGTTAAAAAATAAGGGGCGGATTTTTTGTATCCTTTATGGTTAATACTTAAAAATTCTAACTATGCTTAACATTTTTTTACATCTTATTTGAACATTCTTATTGAAATCAATCAAATCAAAACTTTTAAAATCCCTAAATTAAAAAATTACTGAAACTCTTTTCTTTCTTTTTTTTAACATGATCAGCTTCGCTCTACCCGTCTTTGACGGTATCTAGTATTTGTAGATGCAACACATAAAATATGAAAATTAATTCGAGTATTTCGTCATTCTATTAAAAAATTTCGCCGTCCAGAACAAAAAAAAAATTTATTTTGGGGGGTGAAAAAGGTTCTGGCCCGAGGTGCGTAGCACCGAGGGACAATAATGCAATATTTTTTTCTTGAGATAAATTTTGAAAATAAAAATAATAATAGTTTATTAAAATTATCAAAAAAGGTCATTATTTGAAATTGACATATCACTGTACAATTGTTTTTATTTATGAATTAAACCACGATTTTATTTCGATTAAACATGATCTGAGGGGTTTGGCGCGTTTTAGCCAAGCCCTTTAAAAACGATAATTCTAGATATTCGTACTTTTATAGGAAGAAATTAAGTACTAAGTCCTAAAGAAAAAAAAATTATTGTTTTTTTCTCATTTTTTTATGTAAAAAATTTTGAAAAAAAATTTTTCGAAAACTTAGGTATCAGATTGGAGATATCGAGAAAAAACGATAATTCTAGATATTAGTACTTTCATAGAAACAAATTAAGTACTACGTTCAAAAAGAAAAAAAACGCTGCCAAGTAATTGGCAAAAAAAATTAATTATAAGATTCAAGATATCGAATAAAAACGATACTTCTAGATATTAGTACTTTCATGGAAAAAAATCAGGTATTACATCCAAATTAAAAAAAAAAAGTACCTCGAGATTGTTTGGTGAAAAAAATTTTGAAAATAAAATTAGGTCTTAATGTCATACTGGTTGTGACATATCACCGGTTAAAGTCCAATATACATAAATACATACATACATACATACGTACACACACACGCACACACACGCACATACATACTTTTTTAAATACCGGTTTTTAGCTTCCTGAGGTCTCAAAACGTCATTATATGTCAAAAAATCAAAATTTTACCTAAAACAATGGTTCCTCTATGAGGAACCAAAAGTTATTATTTTTATTTTCCAATATTTTTACATTTTATAGATGGCGTCAAAGTAGAGGCTAAAAAAAAAGTAAAAAACGGTTCAAGGCGTAGCGCCTATTGTGGGCTTCTGAAATAAAAAAATAAAAGAGCATTTTATTCCCTATACACTTCTCAAGTGCTGGAACTAAAAGTTAGCGAAAATTCCAAAAATTGACCATTTGGTGCGCCAAAAACGAAAAAATGTAGATTTTTAAATATAAAAAGACACCTAATATGGTCAATAAAAAATTTTTTAATACAATTTTTTTTATCTTCTAGTTCCAGCACTTTGAACTACAATTACAAATAAAACGCACCAAGATGTAGGTCAATAGCTTAATAAGTTTTTGAGTTAGAACTGGAACCGATTTCAGAAAGTAGTTTTGAGAAAAACGCGTTTAAAGTTTTTAAATGCTTATGTTTTCATATGACTCCGTCCCATAAAAATCAAAATATCTCAAAAATATATATTTTTTTTTACTTGAAATTTTTTTCATACATTCTTGAAATGTTTTTAAGCAAGAAAATGAAAAAAAAAAGTGCTTTACAAATTTTAATTTTTGAAAAAGAGGCCTTAATAATTAAGTATTTTATAAGATAATAAAAATTAAATAACGCGCGAGCGTATGTGATCGAAGAAGTTCTTGTATTCTATACCGCTACCGTCCAATAAAAAATATGAACCATGAGCATCACAAAATCAGCGTGATCAATCAAAATACGAATAATTTGATGAGGAAAATTCACTTACATTTCACTCTTTTAAAAGTAGAAAATATGATTTTATGGAATTTGTGAAAAATTAATTCCACACTCTCACCGCACACCATAAGTCGAGTTTGATTCTGATCAAGAACTTTGTAAACTTTTTATTAATTGATCTTTCTATTACTTACCATTTTTACCAGCAATTATTCTTTTATTCTTTAATTTTTTAAAAATATTGTTGAGACTCTTGAATAACAGTTGAAATACTTCGGTAGTTTTATTTTTCATTTTATTACAGTTTAATATGAAATTACCAAATTTATTTTATTTTTTTATAAATTGAAATTTGACGAAACGTCGCTTCAATAACAGCAATAAAAAAATTTTTGTAAACTATGCATAAATTTTTTACATTTTATTCCATTTGGTCAATAAATTCAAAAAATATTCTGAAAATATTCAAGTATCACTAACTTTTATTTTAAAACGCAAGTTTAAATTTATAAACATCCAAACTCTTGCTTTTTGTCGAAGTGACTAAGATACTAATATTTTTTATAAAATTGAGTCTGACCCTTCCCCACTCCTTGTTTAAATTTAGGTCTGGCACCAATGACAGAAGTTAAAAATTGGTGCTGTTAACGGAAATTTCTGAAACTTTAAGTCCGGAATTTAAATCTGCCAATGAGAGAATGATAAAAATTTCTTTAGAGTGGGGAAGGATCGGACTCAATAACTGTGGATAACTTTGGATAAAATATTGGTTGCAAGCCTGATTGGTTGTGGTCTATCTTTAGGTTTCCTCCTCCTTTAAAGATTAACAAAGAAGCGAAACTAGTGGCCGCTCTCGTAAATTCATTGTTGTATCTTATAATTTCTAATATTCTAATAATTATTTAATTATTATTTAATTATAATTTAATAATTATTTTTTATATTTCATTGGTTTAAATTTTGAAAATTAAAAAAATAAAATAAAATCTCTTAATGATAAATTTTCGCGTGGAATAGTATATTTACGGCTTATATCAAGAAAAGTAAGGCCTAGTCTACATAACCGCGAAAATGCTCCGTAAAACGCAAGCGCAAGTGAAATCGCAAAAAAAATTCAGTTTAGCCAACTCATTTCTCATACTAACCTAACATGATTTAGTGTTTATTTTTTTGTAATATACATTAATTATTATTAATACTGTTTAATATTTATATTCAATTAATTAATTGAAAAAATTTTTTTATAGATGTATTTTTTATATATGTAATCTGATTGAAATGACCCCCCCCCCCAAAAAAAAAAATTTTCTAGATCCGCCACTGATTAATAATAATTAATGTATAGTATGAGAGATGAGTTCGCTAAACTCTTGGCTAAACTGAACTTAGCTAGCCAGCTAGGCCTAAAGAATATCTCAAATTTTACGTAAATTCCCTTCCGAGGCGAAACCGAGAATGCTACTTAACTGCGATTTAGGACATTCTTCATTTATGAAAATAAATAAATCTGGGGCATTCTTTTTTTATTGCCAAGGTTTGTTTAATACTTTAAAAAATAAAAAAAATAGCAACATTTTTTCCTTTTTGAATGTAGTACCTAAATTTTTCCTATAAAAGTACCAATATCTGAAAATATGGTTATTACTCGATATCTCCCATCTGACACTTTATTTTTTGAATTTTTTTTCTCTAAACTTTTTGCATAAAAAAATAAAAAAAAACAGCAATATTTTTTTCCTTTTTGAAAGTAGTACCTCGTATTTTTCTGTGGGAGTACTAGTTTTAGAAATATTTTTTATAGTCAATTTGTTGGATCTGAAACTTAATTTTTTGAAATTTTTTTTTTCCAAATGCTTTACATAAAAAAATTAAAATAATAGCAATATTTTTTTTGGAGGACGTAGTACTGAATTTTTTTCTATGAAAGTACTAATATCTAGTATTATTGTTTTTACTAGGTAAAATAGACCATTAAGAATATTTTTTTATTGTTAACGAGGAACCATAGTGCCAATTACTTGGCAGCGTTTTTCTAAAATAGCTAGCTTCGCTTTTCCCGTCATTGATGGTTTTTAGTATATGTAAAAAAGACGAATTGCGAATGCCAACATGATAAAAATAATGTTTTAATTTGCACGGTAAACTTTTTAGAAAAATACTAATTTTTATCACGTTTTTATACTCTAATTTGGGAAGTATTATCTCAGACTTTATTTGTCATAAAAAAAAACTTGGTTGCCAAGCGGACTTCCGGTAGCAACAACCAATTTCTATTTTTATTATAGCCAGAATTTGGCATAAGTTAATTGCATCGTTCAATATGATAGTACCTGAAGTTGTAATAAGCGCCACGAGTAGCGGTTATTAGTATATAGAGAAGGGGAGCACATTATTAGAAAAATAATATTGGTATTTTCTAAAAAATAACAATTAAGAAATCTTTACAAATATATTTAGTTTCTTGGACTTTTTAATCATTTTTTTTCCAAAAAAGTGATTCATTGTCTAGAATAATTTTCCAGTAATAATCAACATGAGGTATCTAGCAGAGGTATAAATTTTTATCAAAGGTAAATAAATATCTTTGGTTTTATTTAAACAGAAAAATCATGAATCATTTGGTTAAGATAAATTCTCTCAGGATCTAGATTCCAATATCTATGGTTTCAATTTTTTTTTTTAAATTCAATGCCTTTAAAAGATACAATATCTCATTTTATTTTTTTCTTATCCAAAAATTCCCTTTACATGGCGGTAGATAGTTTTTAGTCACTTGGAATTTCTTATCAACTTATTGTATTGTTCACGTAATACGAATATTTGAATTAATTTTAATAATTCATCTATTCGTTGCTAGGTCTAAAAATATGAGAATAATTTAAATCAAATAATAAACCTATATTTTTTTAATTCTTATAAGAATTGAACTCAAATATAAAAAACTTATAACCGGTTTGTGTAAACACAACCTAAATGCATGGAACATGTTTATTTACAGCTGAGCGCTAGGTATAATGCATAAATGCTACGCAAAATTACCATACAGTTTGCTATTTTTATAACTTGTATTTATCACTTTTACTAGATGTAAAGATTTCTCAGTAAAATTATAAATGTAATATAAATTAATTTAAAATTATTAATGAAATTAATAAAATTATAAAAATTATAAATAATTTAAAATAAATAATTAATTAATTATCAAAAAATTAATTAGTGTAAGAAAATATTTTGTATTTTTCAGGTGATTTTGACATATTTTATAATAGATTTTTTTAATTGCCCTCAAAATGATAGGCAATACGGTTATAAAGTCA
The DNA here is from genome assembly GCA_022575985.1 of Anagrus nilaparvatae. Taxonomy (NCBI): domain Eukaryota; kingdom Metazoa; phylum Arthropoda; class Insecta; order Hymenoptera; family Mymaridae; genus Anagrus; species Anagrus nilaparvatae. The sequence continues at coordinate 3,532,650 of JAKSXM010000156.1, read as the reverse complement.
CTGAATACCTAAATGGGGCTCTCGGAACCATTGTTTCTGGGTAATGCTAAAAGTAGATGCAATAGCATTGAAAAATTTCACCCATATTTTTACGTAAAAATTTAGGTAAAAATTTACGTAATTTTTTACCTAATTTTTTACGTAAATTTTTACATAACTTCTTCGTTTTGGGTTATTTAAAAAAAAATGTCAAATTATTATTAATTAAAAGATTAGAAGGTGAAATTGTGCAATAATTGCAAGAAATTAGGCTTGAATGCAAAATAATTATTTTTAAAAGAACTTTAAAATTGATAAACTTGTAAATTGACAAAATTGGTGGTGAAAATATCGATTATATATTAGCAAGCATAGGAAAATGTAAAAATTTTAAATTTTTAGATATTAGCAATTCTGGATTTACAAATATTGGTATTAGAGGTATAAATGTACATTCAGATTTAATTATTTTAAATGTCTCCAAAACAGATATTATGAATGATTGGCGAATAGAATCAGTTAAAAAACTACTAAAACTTCAAGAACTGAATATTGTGACATGTAGAAATTTAACGCCTAAATTCATAAAAATGACAAATTATGTAAAAAGTAATCGTAAGGATAATTTTATCTTAAAAATAACTCATAATAATCATGATATTTATCAAATGGCTCCTAATGCTTTACCTTTAACAAAGCTTTAATTTTTTGATGATTAAAGATATTTTGGAAAACTATTAGTCTAACATGAAATATTATAAGCATATAAATTTTTTGTTTTTTAATTGCATGAATAAAAATAATTTTTTTAGACATAATAATGTATTGTACAAAAAATTTTTAAATTTAACTCCGATCGAGTCACTTGATTTTTAAAAATGATAATGCTGATAAAATTTTGTTGTGAATATTTTAATTATTATAACAATTTAAATACCCTGCCAACTAGCTGGCACTAAGGTTCCTTAAACAATAAGCTAAATACTTCAATATGCCACACATATCACCGATTACAACCATGCAATCATACACTCATTTCTATTAACTTTTAAAAGTTAAAAGAAAATTTATGTATTGAATTTAACTAAATCTATTTTTTTCAAATAAAATCTAACGTAATTCATTGGATAATAATTATTCAATATAGTACTTTCATGGAATTAAATGAAGTATTACACAAAAAAAAAAAAAATATTGCAGTTTAAAAAAACTTTTTTAATTTTGAGAAATAAATTTTGGAAAAATTCGGTATCAGATCCAAAAAATTACAATAAACGAACTGTCTAAAATCTCATAGAAATAAATTAGGTACTACATCCAAAAAGAAAAAAAAATTTGGTGTTTTTTGTATTTTTTTGTGAAAAAAAATTTAGGAAAAAAATTTTTCAAAAAATTAAGTATCAGATTCGAGATATCGAGTAAAAACTATTCCTTTAAATATAAGTACTTTCGTGGAAATAAATGAGGTATTACATCCAAATTAAAAAAAAAAAAAAAGTACCTACAGCTTTTTTGGTGAAAAAATTTTTGAAAAAAAAATTAGGTCTTCATTTCATAACGGTTGTGAAACATCGCCGGTTGCAATATTTTCAGATATTAGTACTTTCATGGAATTAAATGAGGTATTACACCCCAAAAAAAAAAAAAAATATTGCAGGTTTTTTAATTTTTTTGTTTCTTTAATTTTGAGAAAAAATTTTTGAAAAAATTCGGTATCAGATCCAAAAAATGACTATAAACAAACTTTCTAAAACTAGTACTTTCATAGAAATAAATTAGGTACTACGTCCAAAAAGAAAAAAAAAATTGGTGTTTTATGTATTTTTTCGTGAAAAAAATTTTGGGAAAAAAATTTTCAAAAAATTAAGTATCAGATTCGAGATATAGAGTAAAAACCATACTTTCAAATATAAGTACTTTCGTGGAAACAAATGAGGTATTACATCCAAATTAAAAAAAAAAAAGTACCTAGAGCTTTTTTGGTGAAAAAATTTTTGAAAAAAAAATTAGGTCTTAATTTCATAATGTTTGTGAAATATCACCAATTACATACGTACATAGACACACACACAAAGACACACACATACATACATACTTTTTTTAAAAACCGGTTTTTTAGCTTCCTGGGGTCTCAAAACGTGCTTATATGTCAAAAAATCAAAAATCGAATTTTGACGTATATGTATTTTTTAAAACTGCATTTTTAGATAGCATGTTTGTAATTTACAAAAAAAAAAATAAGTTTCTGTAGAAAAAAACTTTCTTATATATTAAAAACTGAAAAGATTAAAATAAAAAGGCTGTAAGTAGCCTTAAATAACTGAGATAAAATTAAAAAAACTTTTCTGATTTAACAAATAAAATATTTTAAAATATTTTTTTTTCTTTTTTTTTAATTACTTATAAGAATTAGGACAAAGTTATTATTTTTTTATAGAAAATTTTTTGGATATAAAGAAAAAAAACAATTTTGTTTCTTGTGAAAAAAAAAATTGTTTAGTTTTGAGTCCGGCCTTTCCCCACTCCAAAAGAAAATTGGCGTTGTTGAACTTTAGGCCCGGCTTGAATTGAAAATAAGTAAAATTTTTGCATAAACTATAATAATTAACATTAAAAACCATTTAAAAATTAAAATAACTATTTAAAATACCTATTTCAACAAATATTTTAATAATTCGAATTTTTAAAACGGAGGATAGGTTAATTACTAGATTACCGCGGACATGTGTGAGACTGAGCGAAGCCACTGAAAATTTATAGATTTATCTACCCTTGGAATCGGATTTCATGAATGATGATGTATGATCATGCATGAAGCTATACATTATAATACATGAGCATACGTGGGCATTCACAAAGTTGAAAAATGTGTCTCTACATGTTTATACGTTTTCATACATGAACTTTAATTTTAAGGTATTATCTTCTATTAAAATCGAGAAATGTCAGAAGAATTTTGAGGCACTTAATTCCGATTGGTCAATCGTCAGCTGTTATTCATTTAGAAATTAATACTAGCGCGCTCTGGCGGTGTAAAAATTAAACCTTATACTGTTCTGTTATTTTTAATGGCGCGCATTTAAAAATTTTTTTAAATTAAATTATTTATATATTATAAATAACAATATAAAAAGTAACTTTTATGTTAAATGTTTATTTATATTTAATTAAATGTTTTATATATAAAAATGTTATCATTAAATTAATTTTTAAAACTTATGTTTAATAAAAATAAAATAAAAGTTATAGTATAGTTACTCGTCACCACCAGATTTGGTATACAATAAATTTTTGTGTCGCTGATCACGAATTTCGGGGTAATTTATTTAAGAAATGAGCGCTTCGCCCTTAAATCAGCAAAACCTACCTGAATAAGGGATATTTTTGATAAATTTCACGTTTTGGCTAAATAAAAAATTAGTTATTTTATGAGGGATCCATTTATGAAATAAGTGATGTAAAGTTATAATACATCAAATGGGAAGGTGTACAGGTCCCGAGGTGCGTAGCACCGAGGGACTGTGATCGCATAATTTATTGGTAAAATATACAGTTATATCAAGGGTTAATTCATACATAATTTTATTTTAAAATTGCGTTAAAGTAACCCCCCAATGAGTAAAAGTAACTTAAAAAAATAAATTTTTTTTTTATTTTCCTTTTATAGAAATAACTTTTTTGTATTCGTCAATTATAGCCATTTTTTAACATTCGAATATTTAGCTTATACTCAAAAATGAAGATTATGTATAAATAAAATAGACAATTTGTTTTATTAATTAAATATTTGTTTGAAGTTTAAATTGTTTCTCATTTAAAATTGAATTTGAGGGGGTTGGCGCGCTTTAGCGCGCAGGGGGCTTGCCCCCTAGTTATACAAAAAATCTCAGAAATAAGATTTTTAACATTTCTTAAATTTAAAAAAAGTTTTGTTTTCTACTTGACTATACATGATAACACAATATTATACACGTGAATGTAAAAAATGATAAATTTATTATTGCGCGCGGACTTCTTTATTGTTGTTGTTTCTGAACGAGTCGAAAAACATAAGAAAATGAACTTTCTTCGTTTCCAGGAGGTTTTCGGGGTCGAGAAAAACGAATTTCAGATTAAAAAATTTCAATTTTTCACTCTAAAATATTCTCATACAAATGTTTATGGATAAACATATTTATTATGTTAAAAAAAACATGCTGATTATCCTCCGTTAATTCCAATGGGCCTTCTGGGCCTAGAAACGCAGGGCTCGATGTTATAAAATAGGGTTTTTTTTGGGAATTTTCAATAAAACCCCAAAATCACGCAAGTCAACCAAATTAATATCAATAATTCTTTCATCACCATAGCCTAATTTGAAGCTTGTGGAAGTTTTATGAGACTTATAAAACCTGTTTTCGTAAAAAATTACAAATTTGGCAGCAATTTAAAAATTGGTCATTTTTAGCAAAAAATAACCATTTGGTTAATTGGATATAGTGATGAAAGAATCAGTGATAAAAAATTGTGGTTTATGGCGTATGAAAGGTGACACTTATACCAAAAAAATAAAACCAACCAAAAATGTTTTGGTTAACATGGGAAGTTGTAGCGTTATATTGAAAATAACCAAAAAACCCTATTATATAAAATTGAGCCCTGCGTTTCTAGGCCCAGAAGGCCCATTGGAATTAACCGAGGTTAGCCGGCATGTTTTTTCAACATAATAAACTCGTTCATAAACATTTGGTGTAATTTGGTGTTCGAAATGTATTGAACTCCCCTTGTTAATCGATTACCACCGGCGCGGCCAAAACGGGCCACTTTATTATAATTCAGAAACTTCTTTATATTATTAGCTCTAAATTTATATCTGGGGATTTTTGAGGTTGCTGATTTCAAATATGAACTCAAAAAAATCATAAAATTTCATCTAGGGGTGAAAAATTAGGGTGAAAAGGTGTGAAAAATCAATTTTTATAAAAGGCTTTATTTTTACTTCAAAAACTCTATCGGGAAATTTTTCAGGTTGCTGATTTCAAATATGACTATAAAAAAATTATAAAACTTCAACTAAGGGTGGAAAATTAGGATGAAAAAGGTAGAAAACACAGTTTCCTTAAAAGGCTTTATTTTTACTTGAAAAACTGTATCCTGGGTTTCTGACGTTGCTTATTTCAAATATGACCATGAAAAAAAATCATAAAACTTCATCAAGGGGTAGACATTATGGTAAAAACAATTTCTCATAAAAGTTAGATATTAATTTTCAAATTTCATAAAAGTTCTTTTTCAAATATGATTTTTCATATTATTTTTATTCTCACATACGAGTGTATTTTCATTTTTTAGGTACCCTTTACGTTATTGGGATTCCGTTACTATTATACTTTGTTATTACATAATCTTTATATTTGAAAGAAACATTTCAGACAAACCTACATATTTAATTCAAAACTTTAGATCAATGGTTTTGAAAAAATTTTGATTTTTCTACCCAAAGGTTAATTTTTTTGCTTTTTTCATGTTTAATCTGGATCTTGTGCAAAATTTAATCATTAAGACTATTTAATTTATAAGTAAATTTGTTCTCAGATTAAAATTTTAAAGATTTAAGGTGAAAGAGAACCAAGTAATTTTTATTTTCCCTTCTTTTTTAAGCTCCGAAAATTTTTATTTGAATTTAATTAACTTTATCCTCTTTTGCCTTAGAATTTTTTAACTTAGAAATCAAACAAAAGAATTCCAATTGTTTTGTTAAACAGTTCTTAACATTTATGTACGTAAAAAATGTTAGATGTTAAAAAATTTATTTACTATTAAAATTTTGTTTTAGTTCATTTCAATTGTGGCTTGTAAACAAAACTTGAAATTCCTAAACAAAGTTTTTACGGCTTTAAAATAACTTTTGAGATGAGAATACCTTCTGATATTTTAGTGTTAATACAAATGCCAAAATTATTTTTTACTCGTATATGAGTTTAGGAACGAAAAAATAAGGTAAGCTAAGGAGTACTTACCCCTCGGTTTCGAAAATATTGTTTCCAGGCTTATAAATACTCAAATCTAATGCGTGATAAAATCGTAAATTTACCATAAATATCGTAAATTTACGATTCGGTGGTAATATTACAATTATGTCGTAAATTTACTATTTCAAAATCGTAAAATTACGATTTAAATGGTAAATTTACGATTTTTTTAGTAAATTTACGACAAAATCGTAATTTTATGACTATTTCGTATATTTACCATAGGGTATTTTTAACAGTGAAGTTATTATTTAACATGCTTTACTTTTAAATTTGAACTCTTTTTTTCATGTTAATAAATAATTGCATATAACTTTTATAACATTTTATTAAAGATATGTTAAGGACCTGAAATTTTAAATTTAATTTGAAATTATTAAAACAATATAATCATTACAATATACATTTCCTTTGTCATTTTATCACATTTTGTTTATTTTATTTACTAAAAAAATTAATAATTTTATAATTTCATAACTAATATATTACATTTGATATGAATTGTTTTTTATCTACTTATTTCAATGTTAAAAAAAATTATTAAATCCTATATATATTAAAATGAAATAATTTAAAAAAATGACTATTTTTGATTTTATTGGACATGCATTTATGAAGAATTGTACGGACGAAAATACATGAAAGTGGTTTTAAAGTAATCTTTAAAGAAATATCTCCAGACCTTTTTTTAATTTTTAAAAAATATTTAAATGATTTCGAGAAATCAATATCAGAAGTTAGTGGTCGAAAACCCAAAGTAATTTCATTTTTTTTCACTAAAACTGATTTTTCTCAGGATCTAAGAGGTTTTTTGAGACGAGGTTTAGTGCAAATTATTCCTTGGAAAAAATGCTATCGATTTGACGTTTTTTTTTTTAATTTGAGATCACGGTTCAGAGTTACAACTGTTTGAAGCTAAGAACTTCAAAATTAAAAAAATCAAAAAGTGGACATTTTCATCACATCAGATCTCGGAATGGATTGTATCAAAATGTAAAAACCAAGTTTCTTTGTATTTATTAAACTCTTTTCTAATGCCACTTTTATTTTTTTTTAATTTCATTCATTCATTAAAGAGAAATATCAAAAAAACGACTTTTTTGAAATTTTTTATTTTTTTATATTTAGGACAGCTGATATACATTTTTTATATGATTTTATATATTTTATATTTTATTTTCTTAAAAAAAATCTAAATGCTACCATTGCATAAAAATATATAAAATTAAAAAAATATTTAAATGTAATCATTGTATAAAAATATTTGAAATTACAACTTTTCTATTAAACAAGAGACAGTTAGAAAAAAATTTATAATGGCCAGTATGGCGTATAGTTTCTGGTAAAGTCAATAAAAAAATACAATTTTCTTATAAAACAAGACAAATACAAAAAAAATTTTAATGCAATCATTGCATAAAAATTTTTGAAATTAAAAAAATATTTCAATGCAATCATTGCTAAAAAATTTTTGAAATTAAAAAAATATTTCAATACAATCATTGCTAAAAAATTTTTGAAATTAAAAAAATATTTCAATGCAATCATTGCATAAAAATTTTTGAAATTAAAAAAATATTTCAATGCAATTTTTAAAATTAAAAAAATATTTCAATGCAATCATTGCTAAAAAATTTTTGAAATTAAAAAAATATTTCAATGCAATCATTGCATAAAAATTTTTGAAATTAAAAAAATATTTCAATGCAATCATTGCTACAAAATTTTTGAAATTAAAAAAATATTTCAATGCAATCATTGCTACAAAATTTTTGAAATTAAAAAAATATTTCAATGCAATCATTGCATAAAAATTTTTCAAATTAAAAAAATATTTCAATGCAATCATTGCTAAAAAATTTTTGAAATTAAAAAAATATTTCAATGATTATTGCATAAAAATTTTTAAAATTAAAAAAATATTTCAATGCAATTATTGCATAAAAATTTTTAAAATTAAAAAAATATTTCAATGCAATCATTGCTAAAAAATTTTTGAAATTACAAAAGTATTTCCATGCAATCATTGCTAAAAAATTTTTAAAATTAAAAAAATATTTCAATGATTATTGCATAAAAATTTTTAAAATTAAAAAAATATTTCAATGCAATCATTGCTAAAAAATTTTTGAAATTAAAAAAATATTTCAATGCAATCGAAATTTCAATTGCTAAAAAATTTTTGAAATTAAAAAAATATTTCAATGCAATCATTACATAAAAATTTTTGAAATTAAAAAAATATTTTAATGCAATCATTGCATAAAAATTTTACCAATGCAATTATTGCATACAAATATTTTTAATTCCAACTTTTCTATAAAACTTTTATTTCACAAATAATAAAATGGCGTATAGTTTCTGCTAAAGTCAATAAAAATATTTCAATATTAACATTGCATAAAAATATTTGAAAGCCCTATTTTTATATATAAAAGAGCATTATTCAAAAAAATTTAGAATGAAGTACAGTTTCTGCTAAAGTCAATAATATTATTTCAATGCAATCATTGCATAAGAATATTTGAAATTCCAACTTTTGTATAAAACAGGACACTAATCGAAAAAAATTTAGAATAGCGTTTAGTTTATGCTAAAGTCAAATAAAAATATTTCAATGCAATCATTGCATAAAAATATTTGAAATGCCAATTTTAATATATAACAAAGCATTATTCAAAAAAAAATTTAGAATGGCGTATAGTTTCTGCTAAAGTCAATAAAAATATTTCAATATTAACATTGCATAAAAATATTTGAAATTACAACTTTTGTATAAAACAGTACACTAATCGAAAAAAATTTAGAATAGCGTTTAGTTTCTGCTAAAGTCGATAAAAATATTTCAATGTTAACATTGCATAAAAATATTTGAAATTCCAACATTTGTATAAAACAGGACACTAATCGAAAAAAATTTAGAATAGCGTTTAGTTTCTGCTAAAGTCAATAAAAATATTTCTATGCTATCATTGCTTAAAAATATTTTAAGTTATAACTTTTATATAAAACAGGACACTAATCGAAAAAAATTTAGAATAGCGTTTAGTTTCTGCTAAAGTCAACAAAAATATTTGAATGCTATCATTGCTTAAAAATATTTTAAGTTACAACTTTTATATAAAACAGGACACTAATCGAAAAAAATTTCGAATGGCGTATAGTTTCTGCTAAAGTCAATAAAAATATTTCAATGCTATTATTGCATAAAAACTTTTGAAATTCCAACTTATGTATAAAACAGGATACTATTCCAAAAACATTCAGATTGACGTATAGTTTCTGCCAAAGTCAATAAAAATATTTCAATGCAATCATTGCATAAAAATATTTGAAAAGCCATTTTTAATATATAACAAAGCATTATTCAAAAAAAAATTTAGAATGGCGTATAGTTTCTGCTAAAGTCAATAAAAATATTTCAATATTAACATTGCATAAAAATATTTGAAAGCCCTATTTTTATATATAATAGAGCATTATTCAAAAAAATTTAGAATGAAGTACAGTTTCTGCTAAAGTCAATAATATTATTTCAATGCAATCATTGCATAAGAATATTTGAAATTCCAACTTTTGTATAAAACAGGACACTAATCGAAAAAAATTTAGAATAGCGTTTAGTTCCTGCTAAAGTCATTAATATTATTTTAATGCAATCATTGCATAAAAATATTTGAAATTACAACTTTTGTATAAAACAGTACACTAATCGAAAAAAATTTAGAATAGCGTTTAGTTTCTGCTAAAGTCAATAAAAATATTTCAATGTTAACATTGCATAAAAATATTTGAAATCCCAACTTTTGTATAAAACAGGATACTATTCCAAAAACATTCAGATTGACGTATAGTTTCTGCCAAAGTCAATAAAAATATTTCAATGCAATCATTGCATAAAAATATTTGAAATCCCAACTTTTGTATAAAACAGGACACTATTCCAAAAACATTCATATTGACGTATAGTTTCTGCCAAAGTCAATAAAATATTTCAATGCAATAATTGCATAAGAATATTTGAAATTCCAACTTTTGTATAAAACAGGACACTAATCGAAAAAAATTTAGAATAGCGTTTAGTTTATGCTAAAGTCAATAAAAATATTTCAATGCAATCATTGCATAAAAATATTTGAAATGCCAATTTTAATATATAACAAAGCATTATTCAAAAAAAAATTTAGAATGGCGTATAGTTTCTGCTAAAGTCAATAAAAATATTTCAATATTAACATTGCATAAAAATATTTGAAAGCCCTATTTTTATATATAAAAGAGCATTATTCAAAAAAATTTAGAATGAAGTACAGTTTCTGCTAAAGTCAATAATATTATTTCAATACAATCATTGCATAAGAATATTTGAAATTCCAACTTTTGTATAAAACAGGACACTAATCGAAAAAAATTTAGAATAGCGTTTAGTTTCTGCTAAAGTCAATAAAAATATTTCTATGCTATCATTGCTTAAAAATATTTTAAGTTACAACATTTATATAAAACAGGACACTATTAGAAAAAATTTATAATGGCGTACAGTTTCAACTAAAGTTAATAAAAATATTTCAATGCAATCATTGCATAAAAATATTTGAAATCCCAACTTTTGTATAAAACTGAACAGAATTCGAAAAACATCCAGATTGACGTATAGTTTCTGCTAAAGTGAATAATATTATTTCAATACAATCATTGCATAAGAATATTTGAAATTCCAACTTTTGTATAAAACAGGACACTAATCGAAAAAAATTTAGAATAGCGTTTAGTTTCTGCTAAAGTCAATAAAAATATTTCAATGCAATCATTGCATAAAAATATTTGAAATCCCAACTTTTGTATAAAACAGTACACTATTAGAAAAAATTTAGAATGGCGTACAGTTTCAACTAAAGTCAATAAAAATATTTCAATGTTAACATTGCATAAAAATATTTGAAATCCCAATTATTATATATATAAGAGCATTATTCAAAAAAATTTAGAATGGAGTACAGTTTCTGCTAAAGTCATTAATATTATTTTAATGCAATCATTGCATAAAAATATTTGAAATTACGTTTTTTATATAAAACAGTACACTAATCGAAAAAAATTTAGAATATCGTTTAGTTTCTGCTAAATTCAATAAAAATATTTCCATGCAATCATTGCATAAAAATATTTGAATGCAATCATTGCATAAAAATATTTGAAATCCCAATTTTAATTTAAAACAGAGCATTATTCAAAAAAATTTAGAATGTAGTACAGTTTCTGCTAAAGTCAATAATAATATTTCAATGCAATCATTGCATAAAAATATTTGAAATTACAACTTTTGTATAAAACAGTACACTATTAGAAAAAATTTAGAATGGCGTACAGTTTCAGCTAAAGTCAATAAAAATATTTCAATGCAATCATTGCATAAAAATATTTGAAATGCCAATTTTTATGTATATCAGAACATTATTAAAAAAAAAATTAAAATGGCGTATAGTTTCTGCTAAAGTCAATAAAAATATTTCAATGCAATCATTGCATAAAAATATTTGAAATTACAACTTTTGTATAAAACAGTACACTATTAGAAAAAATTTAGAATGGCGTACAGTTTCAGCTAAAGTCAATAAAAATATTTTAATGCAATCATTGCATAAAAATATTTGAAATTACGTTTTTTATATAAAACAGTACACTAATCGAAAAAAATTTAGAATATCGTTTAGTTTCTGCTAAAGTCAATAAAAATATTTCCATGCAATCATTGGATAAAAATATTTTAAGTTACAACTTTTATATAAAAAAGGACACTATTAGATAAAAATTTAGAATAATGTATACTTTCTGCTGAAGTCAATAATAATATTTCAATGCAATCATTGCATAAAAATATATGAAATTCCAACTTTTGTATAAAACAGGACACTAATCGAAAAAAATTTAGAATAGCGTTTAGTTTCTGCTAAAGTCAATAAAAATATTTCAATGCTATCATTGCATAAAAATATTTGAAATTCCAACTTTTATATAAAACGCTATTACAAAATTTATAGGACACTATTACAAAAAAATTTAGAATGACGTATAGTTTCTGCTAAAGTCAATAAAAATATTTGAAAATACAATTTTTACAAATAAAAAATTCAAAAATATAAAAATACAAAATACAACACACCCGACAATTTATATTTAAATTTTTAGAAGTTTTTCAAATTGTGGACAATCAATATGAGTTTATCTTTTTAAGTTGTTAACGAAAAAAAAATTAAAGTGGGATTTAATTTCTGTTAAATTCAATACTAATATTTCAATGCTATCATTGCATAAAAACATTTGAAATTACAACTTTTATATAAAAAAGGACACTTTTCGAAATAAAATTAAAGTGAGTTATGGTTTCTGCTAAATTAATTACTAAGATTTCAATGCAATTGAAATTACAACTTTTCTAAAAATCAGGCTACTATTCGAAAAAAATTGAAAGCGGGGTATATTTTGGGGTATATATCGGCAGTCCTAAGAATAAAAAAAATAAAAATTTTAACAATTTAATTGTATAGTAAAGTTCATATTTGCTGTTTACGATATGAAAATACTACAAAAATTTACTCGCATGGAAAAAAATGAGGTAAAAAAGTAACTAGAGATTTTTTGGTGAAAAAAATTTTATAAAAAAAATAGGCCTTAATGTCATACTGGAAATATCATCGGTGACAGTGCTACATACATACATACATACACTCACACACACACATGCAAACTTTTTTTTAAAACTTGTTTTTTTAGCATCCTGAGGTCTCAAAACGTGCGTATATGTCAAAAATTTAGAAATAAAAATTTTACCTAAAACAATGGGTCCTCTATGAGGAACCAAAATCATAAATATTTCACTCTAGAGTAAAATTAATATTGATTCTCTGCAATATAAAAAACAGCAAAAATTTCAATCTATATTTTTAGTTGTTTTATATAGGAAAAAACTCAAAAATTTAACCATATATAGAGTATAATGGATATCGGCTGTCCTATTTATGAAAAAAAGTTTATAAAAAATATTATAAAAGTTTCACTCGATAGTAAAATTCATATTGATTGTCTACAATATGAAAAAACTGAAAAAATTTCAATCTATATTGTTGACTGTTTTATATATGAAAAACCCTAAAAAATTTCACTATAGAGTAAAATGGATATCTTCTGTCCTATTTATGAACAAAAAAAAATCATAAATATTTCACTCTAGAGTAAAATTCATATTGATTATACAATATAAAAAAACAGCAAAAATTTCAATTTATATTGTTTTATATATGGAAAACACCAAAAATTTTACCATAGAGTAAAATGGATATCGGCTATACTATTTATGAAAAAACATAAAATTATAAAAATTTCACTCAATAGTAAAATTTATATTGGCTGTCTACATTGTGAAAAAAATTCAAAATTTTCAATCTATATTGTTGGCTGTTTTATTTATGAAAAACCTAAAAAAAATTTCCCCATAGAGTGAAATGGATTTCGCCTGTCCTATTTATGAACAATAAAAAATTATGAAAATTTCATTCTACAGTCATATTCATATTGATTGTCTACAATATCAGTTGTGATGTATATAAAAATTGAAAATATTCAAATATTCATTGTCTACAATATGAAAAAAAACTGCAAATTTTGTTAAAAAAACTGCATATTACTATATTTTATTTTCAATTGTTATTTATTATCAATAATTATTTATGTTATAAAATATATCTCATTAGTTATAAATATTTATAAATAATCATGTAACTTTTTCTTAATATGTATTATAAAATTTTTTTGTTAATTTTAGAAGTATAAAATTAATTCTGTTCTCATTCATTTTTAAATAAAATTAAATTGCATTTTAATCACGTATGATTAAATTTATTATAATTAACTACATATGATCAAAATATAAAAAAATTAATGCACAAGAGTTTTTATTTGGTTAAGCCGAGCATCGCGAGGCCAATCAGCTAGTATTTTTATTAAATTAATATGAACACTAAAAGTGCTGTTAGTTTTTATTACCTATTTTAATTTCATGAATAACACATAACAATATTTGAATGAAATCGACCAATTTAGGCTAAACATCAAAGTACCATGTACACGGAAAAAAATTCTAAGTTGTATTGACAAATAACTTTGTTGAAATATGCCAACAAAGTATTTGTTGAATTGTCATATATGATTAGTTGATTCAAACAGAGTGAAAATTTCGTTTAAAAAAAATTATTTTTTTATTATTTTTTTTAATTATTTTTTTTTATAATTATTTTTTTATATTTATTTAGGTACTTATATATTTATTAATTAAAAATCTGTTTTAAGAAACCGAAGAAAAAATTTTGGATCCTACTGGTATTGAACCCGGGACCACGGCTTCCAAAGCAGCGACATTACCCATTCTGCTAACATGACACTTGGATTTAATAAAAAAATTTTAAGTACTACATGTTACAGATAATAATTTTCGAAATTATATGCAGAGTAAATTATACATACCCAGCGAAATGCATATTTAAAAATAATAGTTAACACTATCATAAATAATTTTTAGGAAATCCCATTTCTTTATTATAATAATAATGAATAATAATATAAGCAAAAGTAAATTATGCATACCCGCAGTGAAATTTATATTTAAAAATAATACTTAAAACTATCATTAAAAATTTTTAGGAAATTCCATTTCTTTATAATATAAACAAAAGCGCGCTGCTGAAGAACATGTGAGAGAAGAGAAGAACATAAAAGGATAGAAAGAGAAAGAATGAATAAATATTTTAATATAAAAGAAAAAGCATTGACCTAACTATTAAAATTATCATACTAATGTTGTAGGTTGTTGGTTTATCTAACACTATGTTGATTCAACAAAGATTTAACTGGTTAATTTAACGATTTTAATTTTGCTTGAATCAACAAAGTATTTGTTGGTCTAATATTTTTATTTGACAATTTAACGTTTAATCTTTCCATTCAACAACTTAAAGAACTAATCTTATTTCAGCTACGTAATGCGTTTAGTTTGTCTAATATTTTTTTTACGTGTAATCATGTAATCATGGGCTAATAATGGCTCTAAAAGGGTGACAACTATATCATGAGCGCTGTTTGATAGGCTATAATTTTGGTTGGAATTGAAAATCCTGATTGCTTAGCGTTCAGGAAAATTCTGATTGCTAAGCATTCAGAAAAATCATGATTGCTTAGCACTCAGAAAAACCTTAATTGTTCAGCGTCCAGGATAATCCTGATTGCTTAGCTTCCAGGAAATCCCTGGTTGCTTAGCATTCAGGAAATAGTGATTTTCTAAAAAAAAAAGCTGCGGAAATTGAGATATAGCGATGTTTTCGAAAACGCAGTTTCCCATTTTCCCGAGTTTTCATTTCTACAACCCTACTGACGATTCATGACAAGTTTCGTCAAAAAATATTAATTCCAACCAAAATTATAGCCTATCAAATAGCGCTCATGATATAATTGTCACAGGTTATAAGGTTTCTAAATAGATCTATTGGATTCTCTATTTGAATCATGATACTTGTTTCATAAAAAAATAATAGATTCCCATCAATTTTATTCATATATAATAGATTCTTTTTCGAATATGCGTTAAAAAAAGAAAGAAAAAAACGCTGCCAAGTAATTGGCACTATGGTTCCTCATTAGCAATAATAAAATGTTGTCAATGTTCTATTTTACCTAATAAAAAATTAAAATATTAGGGGCTATCCATATATTACGTAAGACAATTTTCGGTGTTTTTTTACCCCCCCCCCTCTCCCCTTTGTAAGAAAAAATAAGAATTTCACCTACCCCCCTCCCCCCTTTGTAAGATCTTACTCATTTATCATAAAGTTTTTTTTAACCATTCAGTAATTTCCCCTCAAACTTTTAATCAGACTTGGGACTGTTAATACAAATTTATGTATTAGTGTTTTAGGCCCTCTCTACACCAGCAAATAATCATTTATATGTGCTAATCATTTATATGTGTAGAGAGGGCCTTAAAAATTACTGATTGTTTTTTTTTATAATTTTTTAAAAATATTTTTAATTATAATCTCCGAACCACTTTTAGAATCTATTGGATATTTTAAATCTAGAATCTTAATTTAAACTAAAATTAAATAATTCATAAAATTTTATATATTTATTTAACTTATTCAAAAAAAAATTTTTCTTTTTATTCGGTTAAATTCATAGATACAAGAGTTCTCCTGTATCTATGGTTAAATCTTAATCTCTTAAATATACTCATAATAGGATTCGTTTATTTTTATAATCTGAAAGGTAATTTTAAAATTTTATAAGCTTGTATCTTCAGACAATAGAATATTATTTTAAATCTTAATTTTTAACCACCCTTGTCTATTTTAAAGTAATACCTATTGTTAAAATTATTTTTAAATAACGTTTCTTAATATTTTAAAGGTCATTATACTGCAATTGGCGCCAAAGGTGTCTGGCATATTTTTGGAAAAAGCCAACGGATTAAATTTTAAATTAAATAAAAAAAATAATATAATATTCTTACGTAAGATATTTTCAAACCCCGTACCCTCCTAAGTAAGAAAAAATAAGAAAATCGTAACCCCCCCCTCCCCCTTTTTTGCCTTACGTAATATATGGATAGCCCCTTAGAATAATTGTGCCAAATATTCTAAATTTAATAAAGAAAGTGGATAAACTTTCCCCTGATACCCAAAAAATTTTCAAAACTCATAATTCCAGGGATTTATACTTTCAGAGAAATAAAATAGGCACTACGTCAATAAAAAGATAATATTTTTTTAACTTTTTAATGTAAAAAATTTTGAAGAAAAAAAATTTCGAAAAATTACGTATCAGATGGAGGAATCCTTTAAAAACGATAATTCTAGATATTCGTACTTTTATAGGAAGAAATTAAGTACTAAGTCCTAAAGAAAAAAAAATTATTGTTTTTTTCTAATTTTTTTATGTAAAAAATTTTAAAAGAAAATTTTGAAAAAAAATTAGGTATCAGATTGATGATATCCAGTTAAAAAGATAATTCTACATATTAGTACTTTCATGGAAAAAAATGAGGTACTACGTCCAAAAAGAAAAAAAATTATGCTATTTTTTTAATTATTTTATGTAAAAAATTTAGAAAAAAAAATTTCGAAAAATTACGTATCAGATGGAGAAATCCTTTACAAACGATAATTCTAGATATTCGTACTTTCATAGGAAAAAATTAATTATTACGCCCTATAATAAAAAAAATTTTGGCGTTTTTTGTATTTTTTGGCGACAAAAATTTTGAGAAACAAATTTTAAAAAAATTAAGTATTAGGTACAAAAAATTACTATAAACGATATTTCTAAAACTAGTACTTCCATGGAAATAAATTAGGTACTACGTCCAAAAAGAAAAAAAAAATTGGTATTTTTTGTATTTTCTGTGAAAAAAATTTTAGGAAAAAAATTTTCAGAAAATTAAGTTGGGATTCAAGATATCATGTGAAAATCATACTTTCAAATATAAGTACTTTCATGGAAATAAATGAGGTATTACATCCAAGTTAAAAAAAAAAAAAGTACCTCGAGCTTTTTTGGTGAAAAAATTTTTGAAAAAAAAATTAGGTCTTAATTCCATAATGTTTGTGAAATATCAGCGATTACATACGTACGTACAAACACACACACACACACACATGCAGACTTTTTTTAAAAACCGATTTTTTAGCTTCCTGGGGTCCCAAAACGTGCTTATATGCCAAAAAATCAGAAAACAAAATTTGACCTAACACAATTGCTCATTATCGTTTTTTTTGCAAAAGTGACGTACAGCACATTTTCAACTACCAGATGCATTAATTAAAAAAAATTTTTTTTTTTTAATTTTTAATTTCAATAAGTTTTTGATGGTACACCATAAAAATCAACATAATTTAATGTTTTAACTAGTATAAAACATAAAAATATAGCAAAAAAGCCTTTACCATTCCCTGTCACAAAGGAGATTCCTATACTTTGAGTGTCTCTCACTCACACCTATCAATTAATTTTCAAAAATTTTTATTTGGGGATTACTTGCTATATCATAAGGTTAAACTTTTTCCATACAGA
This sequence comes from Anagrus nilaparvatae, assembly GCA_022575985.1. Taxonomy (NCBI): domain Eukaryota; kingdom Metazoa; phylum Arthropoda; class Insecta; order Hymenoptera; family Mymaridae; genus Anagrus; species Anagrus nilaparvatae. Next base: position 3,514,543 of record JAKSXM010000156.1, on the reverse strand, counting down.
AAAAATTTAAACTTACTTTTCCTAATTATTACAAGGATGAGAAGGTGTGTCACACGATTTTACAAAATGTGTACGTAAAACGTATTTTATTTATATTAAATTTGATTTCTCTTCATAAAAACATTTTTAAAACCTCTAAATCGCATAAATGACAACTTAAATACATAAAAAATAAATTCTCACATCGAGAGCACTTTAAGAGGTCGTTAAATAGGAAAACAAAATCAGTTTAAGTTCAGAAATCACGAAGGGACAAAAACAAAAGCCTTTACCGTACCCCCGTGGATCTCCGATTAAGAAGCGTTGTAATTAAAATATAAAAAACTTAGCAAGTTTCAATCATAAAAATACTTTACTTTCCAAACGGAAAAGTTTTTTTGTTCCTTTGTCTACGAATTATTTTGATTTTTCTATAAAAAAGCCTTTATCGTTCCTGCCTTTACCGTTCCTCATTTTTGTTAAAATTATTAAATATTTTTAAAATTTAACTCCAGAACTCGCATTTTTAGTAAGAATTATTCAAAATATATGTTATTGTTCTTTAAAACACATAAAGCCTAGAAAAATTTATATATTAAGGCCGTATGTAACGATTTTGGTTTTTAATGGTTTTAAGCGGTTTTTACCTTATAATTATCAAAAAACGTAATAAATTGATGTAAAAGGTTCGTTATGGTGATTTTTATGCAATACTGAATAACTATTGGTGAAAAAAGTCTAAAAAGCCTTGTTTGGACTTTAAAAAAGGAATTTTTTATTTTTATTTTTTGAAAGTTATTTTTTCAAAAAAAATGAAAACGAGCCATATATTATAGAAATATATTTTTTTGATTTTTGTATACAATTTGTACATACTTAACTCCAATTATATTTGAATATTTGAATTTTACGGAAAACGATAATTAAAAACCTTTTTATCTGCATTTTTATTACCGACAACTTACGTTACTTGCAATTTTGCAATTTTATAAAGTTGCGTCTTTTCTTTTTATTGTATGCTAATTATTTTTTAATTAATTTAATGACATTATTTATTACTCACATAATAGGTAAATTGAATTTATTTAATTATATATAGAATTATAAAAAAATTTATTTAGTTTTATAAACTTCAATATCCCGGGGAATTATAAAAATGATATGTACAGATCAAATGGAGTCTGAGTACCCAGATTTGATCAGGTATGGATTTTGGCATAATTTGGTCATATCTTCTTATATCTAAACATATACATTTTTCAAAAAAATAAAAAAAAAAAAATAGCTGGCACATGAATCGAACCCGAATTTTCAGATTACTAGATCTCTAACGTTACCGCTAGACCACCACGGCTTCGTTGTTAGTACTACATTATTTTTGTATAGGTACAACATATTATTTTTTATTTACACCAAGTTAAATAAATAAATTATGCATAAATTTTTTGGTATTCAAATACTTAAAAAAGGAAATTTCTACATTACCTGGAGGTTTTTGAGGTTCTCGACCTTTGTGTAATAATATTCACATAATTATAGTTTTTTTCATATCAGAATTTATAAATTTTATTTATCAAGGTAAGAATAAATTAAAAAAATGAAATTCAAAAACATTTTTTTTTATTTTGTAGTAAAAATTATAAAGTTTAGTTTTCAAATATTTCATTGTTTATTTAGTTTACAATAATTTACACTCATATTAATAAAGTTTTTCGCTTGAATCTTTGTTTAAAAATAACTTTTTTTTTTATACGTTTTTGATTTGTAAGTAATTTTCACAAACAACTTTTCAAAAGATTTGAATCAGATTAGAGGAAAGGTGATCAACTGGTTGATGCTATAAAAATGAGTTTAAAAGGTAAACATAAAAATCATTTACAGTGATTTTAGTAGAGTAAAATTAAAAAATAAAACAATTTTTATTAAAACAAGATGCAGCGAACTTGGAATCGCAGCCTACTGTTGATAATAAAAATGACATTCATAATTTAAAATATGACGGTTTAATCCACGTTTTTCAATTTTTATCAATCAGAGACAGACTTGCTATAGGTCTAGTACGTAAAAGATGGAACCAAGTAAGCTGTGATTTGTGGAGAAAACTAGAAAGTTTGAAAATAGATTATGCTTTTAGTGAAAAATACTTAATTGAATCTGGAAACTTAGAATCAAAAACTAAATTTGTCATGGCTGTTGTCAGAAATTGTGGTATTTATTTGAATGAATTAATTATTGATTTTCTCGACCCTTTTTATATAGATTTTACTCGATTATTCAAAGAAATTTCTAAAAACTGTACTGATATAACAGATTTAAAACTAATTGATAATGTAAAAATTTAACGTATTTAAAAATCAAAGATCATAGATTTACTGATAAAGGAATTGATAGTATTGGAACTCTTGTAAATCTTGCTGAGTTATATTTTGTTAGAGATAATATTTGTAATTATATGTTAATAGATTTAATAAGAAAATTAAAAAATATTATAAAAATTGATGTTGGAAAATGTTGTCAAATAAGTAATGAATTAATACAAACTGCGAGTGAATTGAAAAACCATTGTAAAGATAATCATATTTTAAAAATAATTTATTCTGACCATTCTAGTATTAATGAAGAGCATTTAAAAAATTTATCGCCATTAATAAAATAAGTAAAAAATTTTTATGATTTAGATTCTGAATTTTAGATTCTAAATTTTATTTTTAGATTCTAAAATAAAATAAATTTATAGGTATATTGATTTTTAAAAAAATTTAAATTAATATGTACACTGTAAAAAGTAACTTCCTTATATTAACAAAAAAATTAGAACATTTTCGAAAAATTAGTAAATTTTCGAAAAAAATTGTAAATATTCGAAAAAAATCGTAAATTTACTAAATTTAAAATATTAACAAAAAATTCGAGTATTCTCGATTTTTTTTTTTATGGATTCGCAAGAAAAGTTAATAATTTACAATTTTTTTTCTCGAAAATTTACAAAAAATAGTTTTAAATTTATGAAAAATAATTGTGAATTTACAACTTTTTTCTTATTTCGTAAGTTACTTTTTACAGTGTATACTAGATACCGTCAATGACGGGTAGAGCGAAGCTGATCATGTTAAAAAATTTTTTTTGGGCCAAATCTGGTATTTTTAAAAGCATGTTTATTCTTGTATTTTCGCTTCACAGAGGTGAAAAACCTTATAAATGTCAACTGCGCAATAAATATCATAGCTTTTGTATAAAATTTGACTCAATGAAATATCAAAGAAATGCAAAATAACACAAGATACTTATATTTTTAGGCACGATCACCCTATGGATGCAATACATAGATGAAATCGTGCCTTATAAGTTTGTCAAGTCAAAAAACGGAAAAGTTTCTAAATTATCCGATTCTTGGAAAAATTTGGTCCCCAGGTCATTCCGATGCCTCTAAATGCTTATAATATTATTGCCTTGATATGTGCATGGATGTATGTTCGAGAAAGTGTATCTCAAGATCTCAGAACCTACTCGATGAATCAAAAATCCCTTGGACCAAATTTTTTAAATCTGATCTAGTTGCAGGGTTTTCAATTTCAAGTGATTTCATCAAGTCCTTGCAGAGAAATGTCCGAAAAACTGATTTCAGATATCAAAAAAAATTATGAAAAAATGATAAAAATGTGAAAAATGAATTGGTTTTGAATTTAATACATCCAAAATATGGTTAATGACCTACAATAACTAAATTAATTAAAATTTTTTTTTAGGCGCGATCACCCTATGTATGCAATACATAAATAAAATCGTGCCTTAAAAGTTCATTAGGTTAAAAGAAACAAAAAAAGTCTTTAAATTGTCCAATTTATGGAGAAATTCGGTTCCCAGGTCATTCCGATGCCTTTACATGCTTATATTGCCTTGGTGTATGATAATAAATAATAGTTTTCAATTTATGAGGGTGTGGATCCCATCAACGTTATTAAAGAGAAAATACTCAATGAATATGTGATCGTGTCTAAAATAAAAAAGCCTCAGCTTTTTTATAATATTTTATATAAATATTTATATTTTTTTTAATATTTTATTTAACTATTTTTATAATTCTTTGCGATTTTTATTATATATTTATTAATCCGAATTTTATTGAATTAAACATTTATGATTGGATGGAATTACATATTCTTTGAACTAGGTTTAGTCTAAAAAAATAATATTAATATTTAAAATTTTACGTGTCCATTTCTTTCTGAATACTAAATTAATTTTAAAACCAATATTTATGGCAAATTCCAAAAAATATTACTAAATACAAATAATCTAATGCAACTTGTTTTTCGTAAAAAATTACGAATTTGCCATAAATATTGGTTTTAAAATTAATTTAGTATTCAGAAAGAAATCGACACGTAAAATTTTAAATATTAATATTATTTTTTTAGACTAAACCTAGTTCAAAGAATATGTAATTCCATCCATATGCATTTTATGCATAATTTCATTATCGTTGAATTTTTTTATTTTTATGCATTGATCAGTTTGAAAAATTGATTAGAAACTAATAACTAAAAAGTATTGAATTCTTCTGAAGGTTACTTCATTGAAAAAAAACCGGTTGCTTAAAAACCAATTTTTTTAGAAAGTTTAAACCATTTTATAGAAGTATATTAAAGCGTAATTTTATTAAATAAAAAAGAGTTTAGGAACCTGGTAATGATAATGGTATGGTAATAAGTGCGTATGAATATGACAGCTGAATTTTGGCACAGAGATATTCAAGACCTAAATACATACACTTTCGTATCTAAATTTTATCGGCCGCGTGTTCTGGAAAAAGTTATGGGTCCACAAAAATGACCAATTTTTGAAAAAAAACTAAAAATATGAAATCCCGCAATAGACTAGGTTTTTAACTAAGACCAAAACATAATAAGTTTATATTTGATATTTATCGGTATTTTAATTCTGGAAAGGCATTTCGGGCCATTGAAGACGTTTATCCGAGCTCAAAATCATGTATACTATAAACTAAGAGCGCGAGTAAACGGTGGGTCTTCAACGCCATGCCCTTACAGAGCAAAAATACCAAATAATTTAAAATATAAATTAAGTATGATTTGGCCTAATATAAAAATCTAGTCTATTCCGGGGTGTCATAATTTCAGTTTTTTTTTCTTCAAAAATTGGTTAACTTTTTCTAGAACACAGAAAAATACGCTGCCAATTAGCTGGTACTAAGGTTCCTCAAAAAATGAGCTTAATACATAAATATGCCACTGAAATCACCGGTTAAAACCATGCAATCATACATACATTTCTCTCTGAATTCCAAAATAATTGTGAAATATCACCGGTTACAATATTTTCAGATGTTAGTACTTTCATGCAATTAAATGGGGTATTACACCCAAAAAAAAAAAAAAAAATAATGTTTGTGAAATATCACCGGCTACATACATACACACACACAAACAAACATACAGACTTTTTTTAAAAAACGGTTTTTCAGCTTTTCCTGAGGTATCAAAACGTGCTTATATGCCAAGAAATCAAAAACCAAAATTTGACCCAACACAATGGTTCCTCAGTGAGAAATTAAAATTAGACTACAAAAGTAGGATGCCTTGATTCTGAAATACTCAATCTGGGGTACAAAGTGGCTGAGAAGTAGAGGACATGAAATCAGCAAAAACTACCCCATTTTAAGGTTTTTTTTTGCAATATTTTGGAAGCAGAGCTAAAATTATCTAATTAACTGCTTTTTTTGAAGAAAGGGTAAGAAAATATTCAATAATGACAAGCTCTAATTGGGCTATAAGGCTAATTATAGGACGTGAAAACTAAACCTCTAAAAAGGAATAGTTTTAATACATAAATGATTAGCAACATTACAATAAAATCGCTATTCTTATATTTTGTAATTATCATCTTTACTAGATGTTAAAATTCTAAACCCAAATTATTTTTATTTTGTAAACCTGTATTATTCTAAGTCCTTAAATTGAAAATATTCTAAGTCTTTCAACTCGAATTATTGGAAGTCTCTAAACCCAGATTATTTTAAGTCCCTAAACTTGAATTTTTCTAAACCTCTAAAAGTAAATTATTTTTAATCCCTAAATAGAAATTATTTAAGGTCTCTAACCCCGGATTATTCTAAGTGCCTAAATTGATATTTGTCCAAGTACCATTGGACCTCCCTCCCTTAAATCAAACACATTTGACCCCACTTGATTTTCAGATTCACAGGTTATCCCTCTTTATAAACATGTTCAATGTTAAAACTAAAATTTTTGCAGCAAATTGAAAATTGATCATTTTGGACCAAAAATGGGCATTCAGTTTACTGACTCTAAAGAAGAGAATTTAAAATAAAAAATTGAAAAGGTAAAATATTTTGCAAACAAATAGTTCTGGAGCTGGAAAAATAAAGAATTTTTAGAAAAAAGTTTTTAGAAAACTTTTGAGACCTAAAAAACCCATTTTTGTCTAAAATTGCAATTTTTGAGATAATTTAAAAATTAATCATTTTTGGCCAAAAATGACCATTTGGTTAATTAGCTATAACATTAGGAAAATAAGCGATAAAAAGTTGCGGTATCCGAGGCTTGACAAATGACTTTAATACCAAAAATTGTGGCCAACAAGAAGTGTTTTTGTTAACTAACTAACTAAAAAGCAATATTAAGAAAAAACTTTATTTAAAAGCCTTTTGCACAGTATTTTCATGCCTAGAAGGCCTGTTGGAATAAACGGTGGTTATCGAGGTTTTCTTTCAATATGTTAATGAAAGTAATTGCTAATTTGCTTTCCTAATGGTAACGGTCTCTTGTTAGCGAAATCAAAGTAAAGACACCGAAAAATCTGCCCTCTTTTTGCATTTTTGTTAACTTTTTTTATAAGGGTTAACTTAAGAAAAATTTTTCTTGCAAAATCTTTGTTATTACACAGTCTTCCGGTGCTGAACATGGTATTTTTAAAGTCATATGACAAAATTAAATTCATAGGTTGGTATTAATGGGACATCTCCGTATGTCATGTTCACTTATACTACGATATAATAGTGTTAGTGTGTGTTAATGCCAACCCTTTAATTTTTTCTTGTCATTTGACTTTAAAAATAACACGTCAAGCAACCAAAGACCGTGTATATGCCTTTTTCAGGATTCAACAAAAAAAATTGCCCCCAATCCTATATTAATCCTCCGTTTTATTATTTACTAAAAAAATATGTTTAAAAAAGCCATTTTTCATACCGCAGAAGTTATGAAAAGTCTGAAAAATAAAATGTAATACATTTTTAACATGGAAAATGTTCATTGGATGGATTATTGAAAAAGTCCGGCTCTGAAGGAGGTGGGTAAAAAAGTGAAGTTTTTAGGGGGGGGGGGGTCAAAATACAGGGCGATCCAGAGCGGATGTTTGTTTATTATTTAACCAATCGCAGCTAAGATTACAAGCATCAACAATTATAGCAATGCACCTAATAAAATAAAATTCACATCCCGCTCAGGATCACCGTTTATTGACGTTTTAAGGGGGGGGGGGGTTAAATATTGACGACGTTTTTAGGGGGAGGGGGTGTGAAATAAACTTAGAATATTTCCGATTAAAGGAATTAGAATAATTTGAAGAGGGAGTCAGGGCCTGATCAGGCCCTGATAAAAACGAGAACTTAGAATACTTTAGGTTTATGGACTTAGGATAATTTATATTTCCGAATTTATTGTAATTTCGATCTTAGGACTTATAATAATTAGGAAATATACTTTATAACTGTTATAAGTGAACATGTTCCATGATCGTTGGTTGTATGAAAACACAAACCAGTTATAAGTTTTTTTCATTTTTTGTTAAATTCAGGGGTAGTTTTATCCATTTTTAACTATGCTTAACATTTTTTTACGTCTTATTTAAACATTATTATTGAACTCAATCAAATCAAAACTTTTAAAATCTCAACATTAAAAAAAAACGTCCTCTTTTCTTGCTTTTTTTTAACATGATCAGCTTCGCTCTACCCGTCTTTGACGGTATCTAGTATAGACATTTTATCCAGATACCACCTAGGTGTACCACCATAGAATAATATACGCGCAGTAATACTTATTCTATGGTACCACGCCCACGTCTTTAGATTTTACAATGTATAATTGTTATTTGGATTTTCTGTAAGTATCTCAGCGTCTTTGCATTTTATTTAAATGAATTTTAAGGATTATTTTTATTTTTCTAGACAAGACAGTCGCAATCGCCATCAGATAGGAGGTGATTTAAAAAAAACGGTCCGTTCAACGATTTCAAGAAATATTTTTTTAAAAATTAAACAGCTATAAAAATGAATTCAGGAGGTAAGATTATTTGTGATATAGATATATATTAATAATTTAATTACAGTCATTCTATATTTTGATTTTATATTAAAAACATATTTTAAAACTGAAATGTATTAAGCACATTGTGAGCAAATTGAGCCGATATATTCTCTACCTAAAATTGTTGAATGCTATTCAACGCGAGTTAAACAGAATTTTAATCCAAGTTGTACAGGTCTGTGAAAAAGCGAGTGAAAAAGTGGCATTTATGCCCCGAAGAATTGAAATAATTCAACGTTTTTAAGCAAATAAAACATAAAACTTTTATTTTTTCATTTTCTGATAAAAAATTGCGCAAAGTTATTAACTACTCTTTTATTGGAAAATTATTACAAGCAAATGTGATAATGCATTTCAGGTTTAAAATATGCTAACGAGTTAACCCTGTTGTCATGAAACTGCCTCCTTGAGGTTAACTACCTTTTTTTTTTTGAGTACAAATTTTAATAAAAACTGGTATATATAACAAAAAGTCATATTAAAAATTAAAAAATATATATTTAAAATTTGAAGATCATAGGGTGACTCCTTCATTGTTAAATAATTAAAAATAATATTGATTTTTTGAGCATCTTATACACGTGATTCTTATGGGGTGACATTTTACAATAAAAAATTTTAGAATTTTTTGAGTAGAGTTTTTGATAAAAAAATTATAACATATAACAAAAATAATGCAGAATATAATTATTCAATTTATTTTAGACGAGGGTGATTTGTTTATAATGAAAAGTATATTTATTTAACAATTTTATCGTATAGCCGTGCGCGCGCAAACTTCTCACTTCTATAGTAATATGATAGAAAAAGAGAGTAATAGTATTAACCCTGCTGCTTATATGTCTATTATCCCCAGATTCGAAGTTTACATCCTTAAATACACTGGCGGATCTAGAAAATTTTTTTGGGGGGGTCATTTGAATCAAATTAAAAAAAATTTGCTAAACAAGTCCCTTAAATTTTTTTTGGGGGAGTCAAACTGGCACTTCACGTTAATTATGTAGCCTAAAATTAGCTAAAAGAAGGTAAAACTGACCACTGAGGGGGGTTCAATTGACCCCTTTGACCCCCTCTGTATCCGCCACTGAAATATAATTGAAACAGTTTATTTTCAAAGTTTATATTAATATTTATTTTTTTAATAAATTTTGAATTATCATTTTGGGAATTTTATTTTTTTGATAAATAGCAACTGATTTCACTAGAGAAATAAAAATCCAAGCAACTTTTTGAAATAACTGCCAGGCTAATAAGAAGGGCGGTCCACATTGGATTGTGCTCCAAAAAGTTCGCCAGTAAGAATTCGTTTAAACAATCCATATTATATCTGTGCTCCATCATAAGCTTGAAAGTCTATAAGCGGAGTATTTTTTATATTATACTTTTGATGTGGATTGTTTAATGGAATTACCACTGGCGCACAACGACGCACATTGAATTGTGCGCCAAGTAGACCGCCTCTTGGCTAATAATGTTTATGCACAATACTAAATGGAGCGATTTCGGTTAGCAATGCGTATACTTTTTCTTACTGAGAATGCCCCGGATTGTACGCGATTTATTTTTTTGGATATGAGTAAGAATATCGGTAAGAATATACTACTGTTTTGATAGGGGTTTAGAAAAACGAGTTTTCTCGCCATTGTAAAAAAAAAATTATTACGACCCTTGACCATGAAAATAGAATGTTTCAATTCAAACCTTTACTTCTCTGTCTAAGTTTCGTTTAGGAAGAAATTCAATAGGATACTTGAGTGCAGAAAAATTTTAGAAATTTAAATTTAATAATTTTGAATTTGCATCCAGGTACTAATATAACTAAAATTTTTTAGGTTTGAACAACTTTAAAAAATTGAAAATAAGCGTTGAAACAGTAGGTTCAGCTAAGATAAATATCAATATCCTCAACAATTATTGCTTGCTCCATATTTTAAAATTTTTGTCAATAAAAGACAAAATTAAAATAGAAAAAGTCTGCAAAAGATGGCGTGAAGTAAGTCAAGATTCTTGGAGTAATACAACAATTTTAAAAATTGAAAATAATTTATTCGGAAAATATTTTCAAAATCTTCCACATGTTAGAGAAAACACTAATTTTATTATAAACATTCTTAAGAGGTGTGGCCCATATTTAACAGAATTACATTTACTTGATGAATATGAGTCTCAAATAGATCATTCGTTATTATTTAAAGAAAATGCATATAAAAACTATAAAGCTATTGACAACCATTATTAAAAGAGCTAAAAATACATCTCTAAATTCTGAGGCCAAAGTAGTTGGTACCAATAGTAAAAAATTTTGAGAATTCGTTAACAAAAAAGTATTTGGTAAAAATCAATCCCCTAAAAATAATAAAATTAAAGAATTAAAAGTTGACAGTAAAATAATAACGAACGATACAGATATTGCCACAGAAATTAATAAATTCTTCTCTAATATAGCTAACAATCTAAATAAAAACAAAAAAAAAGAAATAATGTTAAAAAATCTGCAAATATTACTTCGAGCCAATCTTTTTTTATTGAACCTACTGATATTACTGAAGTAACTAAACTTATAAAAAATCTAGTAACATATAAAGCTGGATTAGTAGACAGTATTAGTAACAGAGTAATTCAATGTTTGCTTGATTTTATTGTAAAACCCCTAGTTTTTATTTTTAATTTGGCAATCAGTGAAGGCGTATTTCCAAACCAATCTATAAGTCAGGTGATAAATCCTTAATTACTAACTACAGACCGATCTCTCTAACATCAAATATTGCTAAAATATTTGAAAAGATTATTAAATACAGGCTATCAAACTATCTTGAAAAAAATTTATTAATATCAAATAGACATTTTGATCATGACTATCACGGACCCTCGGTGCGTTTTAATATTCATACTATTGAATCACACCATAGGGTTCAGGATATGGTATTTACTCATAAGATATTGCATGGTTTAATTAAATGTCCATTACTTAGAGAAAAATTCAGTTTTCGAGATATTCCTTACTCATTTCGCGAATCTAGGCGTTTGGTTGAACACCTTTCTCGCTATGACTATATTTATTACTCTACTATAAATCGTTGTAAAAGAATTTGGAATACTATTCCCTTAAATATACAATCTATCACAAATCCTTTTACCTTCAAACTAAAAATCAAATCACTATTTCTGAAATATTATGGTTAGCTAACTTTATTATTTTTAAATTGTAAATTTATCTCTATTTATTGTAATTGGAAATTTTGTTAATTTTTTTTTCTAGTCAAAATAATTTAATTAAATCTTTAAATCTTGTATTTTTAATTTTATAAAAGAACTGATCTTTATATTTTATATTTTATATTTTATATTTTGTTATTTATATATTGGCCTATAGAGGCTGTTAATGTATCAAAAATAAATAAATAAATAAATAAATAGACAGTTTGGCTTTAAATCCGGTATATCAACAAATGATGCTATTGCCCATGTCATTAAATACTTATATGACAGTCTTGATCATTCCAAAAAACCTTTTTATGTATATTCTTGGACCATGATACATTAATTAAGCTGATTCAAAACGTACAATATAGATTATTTAAATTTTTAAATCTAAACCTGAGTAAAGATAGCAACAATGATAATGAACAAACAATATTAAATGCCAAACAAACATTCTATTTTTTTGCCATTAAGAAAAAAATAATTAAATTATATAATTCCTTGTTAGAGAAGAATGAAAATAATCTTGATACTAACAGAAATAATTTATTAAATATCCCAAAAAAAACTTTAGCTACTGGCCAAAAGTGTTATTCTTTTATAGTTTTTAAAATCTTTAATGCTTTGCCCAAAAAACTTAAGAATTTAGGTAACCTTAGTCACATTCCCCAAAGTTGGATTAACTCTTTTAAAAAATGGTTGTCAAAATTTTTTTATGTTATTGAAGTTATGAACGTTCAACGAACAATACCTAAACTAAACTGGTTAAAAAAAGTGGTTTTATCTTGATAATAATTTTTCCGGTAGTTTTTCCCAAGAAATACTAAACGCAAATGAATCTTTAATAAAAAAGGCATAATTAATAAAAGATTTTACATGGTTTAAAGCACCGGAAATATAAAAAAACAGAGAAAGTAATTTTTAAACTTTTAGGTTTTTTTGTAATTTTTAACTTTTGAGTCAGTTTTCCCAAGTAGAACCTTCATATTTATGCTAAATATTTAATTTGTTATAATTTGGGATAACTTTTTTTAAATATAAGTCACCGGAAAATATTTAAAAGAGGTAAAATGCTAGAAATTTGTAGGTTAAAAAATGCGTTTTTTTTTCATTTTATTATTTAATCTATTTTTTCAGTAAATACAGATTACTTACAAGGAATAATTAATTAAAAGGAAGATTTAGAGTTTAACATTAAATTTTATGGCCTAGGAACGATAACCTTCAATAATACACAAATTCCAGTGAAATCGCGGTTTAGGGTTACAGGCCGTCACCGCGATCTATTACAGGTTTTTTGGATCACTGATCATAAATATCGGGGTCTTTTCTATAAATAATCAGGACTAGACCCTTCAATTTTTAAAAACTGCATTTTCAGATTAGAGGGTCCAGATTCGTTCTGCATAGGTTTTTTGGTCGTTGATCATGAATTTCGGGTTCCTGTCTATAAAAAGTTGGCGATTCACTCAAAAATTTGCAAAAACTACCTCTAAAATTTTTCATATATTTACTTACAGATTCCATTTTTGGGGTAGTTTTTTGCAATTTTAAAAGAGTCCTACTACCAATTTCTCATAGAAAATACCCTGAAATTTCAGATCAACGACCCGAAAAACCTAAAGTGGAAAATATTGGTTACGTCTAGCAGCTGAATTCCCGCTTATTTCCGCGATTTTACTGGAGTGAATGCATCAGCAATGTTAAATGAATCTAAAAATTTTAACAGCACGAGGATAGATTCATCTCAGCGAACTGTATGTATTTTTGGTAACTGAAACAGATTTTGAAGGTTTCGTCCATTTTCGGATGGCCAGTTTTGAGTAATGAAAGTTATATCATAAAAAATCGGAAAAAATTTCCAAGACAGGTAAATTCTTGAAAGCAATTGTTAATTGAGCCTATATTAACACGGGACATGTTTATAGGGTGGGGGTACTTCAGAACTTGAAAATTAAGAAGGGAGGGTCAAATGAGACTTAGAATAATTTAAATTTAGGGACTTTGAAAAATCTGGGCTTGGGGACTTAGAATAATACAGGTTTATGGACTTGAAATAATATCGATTTAGGGACTTAAAATATTCAGATTTAGGCAGTTAGAACAATTTTAATTTATAGACTTAAAATAATATCGATTTAGGGACTTAGAACAATTCAGGATTAGGGACTTGTAATAATTTAGTAAGGTGATAATTAAAAATTATATAAGTAAATTCTTGAAAACAATTGCTAATTGAGCTTATATTTGGTATCCCAGTATAGTTTTCGGGGTCATTGATTCCCTAAACACGTATTATCTTATAGGTCCCTAAATCAAAATTATTACAAGTCCCTAATCCTGAATTATTCTAAGTCTCTAAATCGATATTATTTTAAGTCTATAAATCAAATGAAAAAAAACGCATTTTTTAACCTACAAATTTCTAGCATTTTTCCTCTTTTAAATATTTTCCGGTGACTTATATATAAAAAAAGTTATCCCAAATAATAAGAAATTAAATATTTAACATAAATATGAAGGTTCTACTGGGGAAAACTGACTCAGAAGTTAAAAATTACAAAAAAATCTAAAAGTTTAAAAATTTCTTTCTCTGCTTTTTTATATTTCCGGTGCTTTAAACCATGTAAAATCTTTTATTAATTATGCCTCTTTTATTAAAGATTCATTTGCGTTTAGAATTTCTTGGGAAAAACCACCGGAAAAATTATTATTAAGATAAAACCACTTTTTTTAACCAGTTTAGGTTAGGTATTGTTCGTTGAACGTTCATAACTTCAATAACATATTTTTTTTGTAGACTAATTTTAAAAATTAATATCCATTACATCTAGTATTATATATAAGAACATTAATGCATTATGACTTACCAAATCTTTATAATTATATTATATTTAAATTTATTGACATATTATATTAATATATTTATATTTTTGTAATAATTTTTTATAAAAGCTATTGTAAAACTTAAAAATTATATTTCTAAACTGACTTGGGTCCATGTACGAACTTTGTGTTTCTATGGGTTATAGCAATTTGTCATAACATTGTATTTAATACCCTAAACGATAATAAATAAATAAATAAATATTTCATTCAGACGTTCTAAACTCTTGTAAAAATTTTAAATTTTTAGGTATTTTGATTACTTCTAAACAAAAAATATTTACTGATGAAAAATTAAAAATTTTTTTAAATAATATTAAAAATTTAAGCTATATTTCATTGGAAAATTTTTCTATTAATGAAGATTGCTTTTTGAGTATTAATACTAATTACATTGAAAAAGTAACACTTAAAAACTTTTTTAAAGTTGGAAATAATTCAGTAGCACACACCTAGCTTGAACGAGCGAAAAGTCGAAAAAAAATAACGACAAAATCTGATACTACAAAGTTTTCGGGAATAGTTTGTTATTTTCATATTTCCATAGAAGTAAGTTGGAGCTGCTCGTCTAAAAAATTTTTAGTCTATTTTGTGGGTGAAATATAGAACTTCAATCTTTTTTAAGACAAATTTGAGTAAAATCTTAAATTGACGATAACTTGGCTAAATTTCATCGGAAAAAGAAAAGTTTTTTTTTCTTCTGGAGTGGTTTTTCCCTGGCAATCCAAATTTTTCATCTATTTCTTTAAATTTAATAAAGATTTATTGTTAAAAATCAAATTTTCGGATTTTGATCTCTCAGTCACCCACAAAAATGACTAAAAATTTTTTAGACGAGCAGCTCCAACTTACTGCTATGGAAATATGAAAATAACAAACTATTCCCGAAAACTTTGTAGTATCAGATTTTGTCGTCTTTTTTTTTCGACTTTTCGCTCGTTCAAGCTAGGTGTGAGCAAAAACTTTTGATAGTATTTTAGATTCATTAAATATGGCTGATTGCACAGAAATTTCTGATCTGCGTATCAATGAATGTAAATCTGTTGAAAAATTGATCAAATTAATGATCAAGCAAAAAAACTTAAAATCTGTTTATTTTCCTAAAGACGTAAATTTAGATACTTTTATTGATAATTTAAATATGAATCTGTTAGAAAAAATTGGGTATTTAGAATATACTGACAAAATGTCAAACTTATTTCATAAATTCAAAAATTTAAGATTTTTGATGATTGATGTGTTTAATTTTGATGATAATTGTATAAAAGCATTAACTGAATGCACCAATTTAAAAAAATTAGAAATTAAAATAGATAATTATTTACTCACACCAATTGGAGAAGCTTATTTTAGAAAATTAAAAAATGTTGATACCTTAAAATGTAAATCAGAAATTGTCATGGATAAATTTCTATTAGCAATTGGCCAATGTGAAAAATTGTATAATGTGACATTTGATTCTTGTTTTTTCACAGATTTTGGTTTTACAGGAATTATTTATCTCCAAAAATTAACTGTTTTAAGTATTATTGATACTCCTGTAACTAAAAGATCATTTGTAAATTTAGTAAGGCAATCATTACGTTTGGTAGAAATTAATATTGAATGTTGCTTAAAAATTACAATTTATTCAATTATACTTGCAAATCAAATAAGAATTATACGTGATGATAAATTTGATTTGAACGTAGTCTGTTCACCTGACCTTATTGATGATAATTTAGATGTTGAACAGCCGTTAATTAAATTAATTAAAAAAAATTTTAGTTATTATTGGAATTCGATTGCATAATTAGCAGTAATAAAAATGTAAATTAATCAATTTGTATATTGACAGACTTCTAATTATTATTTTTTTTTTTTTATTTGGAGAGGCAAATCTAAGTTTATTTAATTAATCAGATTTATATGTATTTACTTACGTAATTTAAGCAATATTTAATTTTTGTATAAATTATATACACTTTGTACTAATAAAATTGTTAAATAAAATAAATTATATAAATATATTTTAATTTATTGGTTTCTATAATTCATTCTACAGCCTGGCAAATTAGGTAAAATGA
Source organism: Anagrus nilaparvatae (assembly GCA_022575985.1). Classification (NCBI taxonomy): domain Eukaryota; kingdom Metazoa; phylum Arthropoda; class Insecta; order Hymenoptera; family Mymaridae; genus Anagrus; species Anagrus nilaparvatae. Next base: position 3,498,060 of record JAKSXM010000156.1, on the reverse strand, counting down.
CTTATTCGAGTTGATTCACATTTTATGCTAATAATTCACATAATATGCTCAAACCCTTTTGAAAGAATCTGAAATTCGTCAATGAAAATAAAGTCATAAATACAACTTAAAAGTTTCAAAATTAAATGCAGTCTATTTGTTAGTTTTCCCAAAATTCTGTGCATATACATTGAAAAGTTTTTCGGTATAAAGTAGAGCTTAGGTTCAGCTTACGCTCTACTATAATAATTAAAATTTAGAATTTTAACATTTCTAGCCTTTTTTTATACCAAATAGTATATTTTACAAAATGCTAAATTATTTTAATAGTCAATATTTTTTGTTGTTAAGGGCTATTTCCGGTTAAGTATAGTGATTTGGCCCCCGAAACCAAAACTAACTTAAGTAGTAGCATCCAAAAAGTTATCAAAAAACTCACTGATTCCCGTTGAAATTACTCTAGACCAGGACAAGCCTCCAAAAATCTAAAACAACCGTTTTTTTTGTGGGTTTTTTAGATTTAATTTAATTTCTCCGACCCATAAACAATGTAACATACCAAATGCCTAGACCCCTAAGATATGCAAATATTTATGAATAATGCATGCAAATAAAAGTTTAATTCTACTTAATTATACGTGTGTTGCATCATACACACGCATAAGTGTATAAAATACCAAAATCCGGTTTTAAATCAATATATGTATCGATACAATTATAAACTCCTAAATTTATACTATTTAATGATAATCAAATATTATTAAGATGGCAGCACTATCCAGCATGTATTTAATTATGCCGGCAGCCTCTTAAATGTAAATATGTAAATATGTGTAAAATATTAGTTTTTAAGTAAATTAGAATTATTTAATTTAATTATAAAATATTATAATTAAATACACCTTTATTATTAATAAAAAATATAATAATTATTAATAATACATTTAATATATTTAATAAATTCATTATACATAAATGATAAATCTACTAACGGTCAAAATAGATTTTATTGATAAAAAAGGAGTATTTATTAATCTAAGTTGTAAATAGAAATTAATTATAAATAAAAAAATAATCAATGTAATAAATATAATATATAAAAATGATAAACAATAATTAAAACAATTAAAAAACTAAAAAGAAGAAATTCGCGCCAAACGCAAATTTCCTTCCAGAAACTTCTAGAACAAATTTTATGTATAAAGATTCCAAGCATGTATGCGTGAGTTGCGAAAAGTATATAAGAAAGAGATTTCGCACATCACGACACACTTGTCTTGGGATCTCTGGCAGAGCGAGTTCATAGAACGACCTTTGTTAAATTCACACTCAATAAACATTTACATTGACTTAATACTTAATGTTTTTATTTATGAAAGAGATCCTAAGTCAGCATCAGCTTCATAGGCGCAGAAGTGCGTCGAAACCTACGCAGAGGCACAGCCTCGATTATAAACGTAACCCCTTTGATTTCCAAGGGCTGATCCCCTTGGTTTGATAAGGTTCTAGTCGGGTAGGAAAAAGTGTCGAACGTAGGAAAAAACATAATAATTGTCACCCCTCCCTCTGAGGGGTTACAATGGCGATCCTTGCCAGAAAAATCTGGAAAATTTTTCAAAGAAAAATTTAATAGTCTAGTGTCAATAAAAAATATGAGCATAATAAAAAATAATAAAATTGATTTTATTGAAGTCGTTTTTTCTAGAATACTCATGCTTGACCTCATTGAGTGGTTAAACAAATTAAAATTAAAAAGATGGCGTACGAATGGTCGTCATGAAAAAAGACAAATTGCTTACTTAAGAAGCAAATTTTTTAAATAACAGATAAAAGCTCATAATGACACTATGTGGAATAAATTTAAAATATTTCATATAATAAAAAATTTTTTTTTACCTTTACGGGTGCTTGACTGAAAAATAACAGTCAAAAAATTTTTTTTAAAATTGTTTTCAAGACAAAACATGTAAATATTCGTCAATATTTTTTTTTCTAGATATATAAGTCAATAAATTTTTAAAATACCCTTAAAAATCAAATATTTTTTCTTTTAATTTTTTAATAAAAGGGTTAAATTGTAGAATGCCATTTTGGGCAAAAAACACTGGCTAAAATGGAATTATAAGGTTAGATAAAATTTTTAGAAAATATATTTTATCTTTTTTTTTAGTAAAAAGCTATAAAAGCAAATAATTTTTAATTTTTTTTTAAATATAACGTAAAATATTATAATATTTATTTCTAAGCCAGTTTTTGATTTAAAAGTAAAATCATCAACCAAAATAATTCTAAAGTTCAATGAACAATGTCAATGCCACGCGCTGGACACTTAAATAATATATCAACACAACGTCTTGCTCTTTCTAGTTGTGTTAGAAATAAAATTTTTCTTTAATATCAAAAAAAAAAATAATATAATAATAATAATGTAATATATTTAAAACTGTAATAAAATTTATTATATTTATAATAATAGATTAAAATGTAATGTATTTAAAAAAAAAAACAATAAAAAAATTTTACTTTTAAGGATCTGTAAATAAAAGATCGATTAAAAATTATTGCTAGTTCTCTAAAAGAGACTAAAATCATTTTTTTACTTGCACGCTTAAATAAAAAGTGCAGAAAATCTTAAAATATAATAGCAAAATAATAAATATAAAAACTAAAAATTGATTTTATGTTCTTCAAAAAATATTTTCATAAGTGTTTATAAAACACAGTTACAATTTTTATAAAAATTAATTATAGATTAGTAAATTTTTTACTTTAAAAATAAAAACTTTATAGAATAAAAAGTAAATTAAACTGAGTAAAATCAAATAATAATTCATAAAAAATATAAAGAATTAAATTGTAAAAGACAAATAAAACTGTCAATTTTTTATTATTGTAAAAGAGTTCGCAACAAAAATAGTCAATCCTATTTTTTAACACTGAAAATTTTTGTTTACCCCTATAATTGAAGAGAATATTTTTATTTACATTGAAAAATCATTATTTTTGTTGCGATCATCTAATTATTATATAGTACTCAAACATTTTAAATCTAAGTAGTATAAATATTAAAAAATTAAAACGCTAAATAGCTGATATTATGCATTAAATATTATAAAAAACATAAAGAATATTAAGAAATTTTTTAGTATAAGCAATGCAATAAAGCATTTAATGAAAAATTTTTTTTTATGATCTTAATACTAAAAATTTTTTTTTTTTGGTAAAATGAAATTATTAATTAGTTACTTTGCAAAATTTTAAAAAATTCAAATATTAATTAAACATTTTTTGCAATAAACAATTTTAAACATTAAAGATTAAAGTGATAAAAATAATATAAAAACAAAAATACAAAGATAAGAGATGCCTACTATAATGTAAACAAACGCATCGTTTATTCTTATATTATCAAAATAAAATCAAAACAAAAGATTATTTTTTTTTCCAAATTATTAAATCTAATAACAATAATATAAACACATAGAATCAAAAATTTCTATTAAAACGATTAAAATGCAAGTCTATATATGCAATTTCATATGCACTTTTATGCACTTTTATGCACTTTTATGCATTTTTTCAAAAATTGATATTTTTTAAAACAGGACTCACAACAACAATAATATAATTAGTTTTTAAAATCTAAATAAGTCAAGGTTATTAAAGGCTTTATTTTTCTCTCAAGAGAAATAAAGAAAAATTTTACCTGTTGTGATTCTTGTAACAAAAAAAAAAAATATAAAATATAAACATATATCATGGATACTGTGCAAATCAATAAAAAATATACAATATAATATAATTTTTTGTAATTACAATCATACGTAATTATATATATATATGGGCGATTTTTAAATTTTTATAAATTTAAAGCAACTTTTGTTTCCTGTTCAAAGTTGTATTAATTACTCTAAATTTTTCTTTTTTTTCTTTCTGATAATAGAGGAAAAAATTTGAAACTCATACATATATAAATATAAAATAAATATATCAACAAATAAAAATAAAAATGATAAATTTAAAAATTCTTTTGCAACAATTAAAACGCAGAACAATTTTCTGATAAACTTTTTAAATTTAAAATAACAATAAATAAACTTTTTATAAATATAAAATTAAAATTAGCGAATAAAAAATATCATTTTTCTTATAATCATTTTTTGAAAGAGAAAAACGCATTAAACAGTGATATTAAATAAATTAAGATCTTAAAAATTTAAATAACCATTGTATAATAAAATATTTGTTTGCCATATTTAGACTTTAAAGATATTCAGATACATAGATCGATTAAATAATAAATGGAAATTAAAATAAATTTTCTTTTAATTTTGTAAATTTTTCTAAGAATATAATAATCAAAAAATACGTAAAATTTTTAGTAAATAATACTTAAATTATAGATTAGAATCTTTCTCTCTTTTGATAATAAAGTAAAATTATTATAATTTAAAAACCCTTAAACATTTTTAATGTATATGGGTGATTCTCTGAATTTTTTGAAAAAATATAAAATTTTCTAAACATATTAATTTATGATCAATAAATATAACACAATGGCTGAAAATTCTGAAAATCTTAATTTTGATTATATATCATTAATGAAAAACGATATTGATACTTTATTAAAAAATGCAAAAATGAAAAATTCAAATTTTGATTTAAAGAATAAAAATTTAAATATTCAAGAAACTCTTATAAAAATGATGGTATATATAAATACAATTTTTGTTCAAAAAAAAAATCAAGATTAAAATCAGACCAAGAAATTGAAAAATACAAAAATGAAGTAAAATATCAGAAAGATAAAATAGCGATATTAAATCAGCAAGCCACGTATTTTCAGAACCAATTGCGATTAAAACAAGAAAAAATTAATGAACTAACAAACAATATTCACATATTAGAAGAAAAACTAGAAGAAAATGAAGAAGAAATTCTTAATTTTAAAGAAGATTATTTAAAAAATGAAGCTAAACATAATAAAGAGATAAATCAAATTTCTGAAAATATTGAAAAACAAGTTAAAAACATTAAAAATAAAAATAATTTAAACAATGGATTACATCCAGTTTTAAAAATTAAATCACCAACTTTTCAAGGAAAACCTTCTGAAAAACCTTTAAGATTTCTTATAGAATTAAAAAATTATATTTCTTTATATAACGTAAACAATAAAAATAATTTAAAAATTTTAATTAACCAATGTTTAAAAAAACGTGCTAAAGACTGGTTTTATTTATATGAAGATAAAATAAATTCATTTCAAGAATTTGAAGATATATTCAAGAAACATTATTGGAATCCTATTGTTACAGGCAATTTAAGAAGGAAATTGTATACAGGAAAATATCAAGAAAAAAGAAAACCCAATAGAGTAAAATATGCAATAAAATTGCTAAATACAGCAAAAGATTTAGAAATAAAAGAAAATGAACCAGCATTTATAAGAACAATTTCAGAACAGTTTGGAACCGAAATAAAAAGCGATACTAATAAATTTAGAATAAATACTCAAGAAGATTTTTTAGCATTATTAGATGAATTTGATGATGAAGATAGAATTTCCAGAAATAAATATCAAGAATATGTAAAAAATCAACAAAATGAAAATTATACAGATAATTCTGATTACAGCAATCAAGATAATTACGAAGATATTAATATATACAAAAAAGAAACGAATTATGAAAAATTTAATAATGATAATGAAATAATTTTTAATAAAAAATACTGCACAAGCTTCACTGAAGATAATAGCTCAGATGAAGATCCAAATGATTCAGATTACTGTAGCTCAAGTAGTGATAGTAGTAGTAATAGTTATAAAAAATACAAGACTAGAAATTTTTATCGAAGAAAAAGCCTAAATTTCTAATAAAATTATAATTTTATACTCTAAGAAAAAGTAACTTTAAATAAAAAGCTTACAAAAAATGATTAATTAAAACTTAAAAAATAGTAGCAAATAATAACAAACATAAAAATAGTAAAATAAATAAATTAAAATGAAATATTTCAAGGTAATTAAAATTAAAAATTCAATATGAAAATTAAACCTCAGTAATATTAAAAGAGTCTGCTCATTGAGATTACAATAATACTAGTCAAAAAATCTTAATGAACACACTATTTTATTTTCAATATTGCAATATAAAATATTATTAATTTAAGAAAATAATTATTTTCCTTGAATAAGAGAACTTTTAAATATAAAAATTTCAAAGTACAAAATTAAACTTTTTTTTAAGTAAATCAGATAAACTTAAAAATCATGAAAAAACGATAATTATGTCAAAATAACAAAAATAATATTAAAAAATTAAACTTTAAAGTTTTAAATAATTAAAAAACTTTTATTTATTAAATTATATTCATTCATACTCAAATTCATACAAAAAAACAGGTTAGAGAAACACACGTGATTAAAAATAAAGTTTCCTCAAAGATAATGGATAAAAATAAATGAGTTATGTCCAAATAATGAAAATGATATTAAAAAATTAAAGATTGTAATTTTAAATAATAAAAAAAAAAAACTTTATATAATTAAGAAAAACCTATGTAAACAAAGATGAAAAATATAAATAAAAATAGCTAAAGGCTAAAAATTTCCAAATAAAATTGAAATTAATACTCAAGATGATTAAATTAAAAATAATTAATAAAAAGAAAAAACAAAAAATAGCTAAGAGCTAGGAAAATTTCAAATGAAAACAAAAACAAATATATAGATAAGGCCTCTATGCATTTGAGTTACAAATCCGCATAGAAATTTTACTCAAGGTGTAAAAGTTTCGAGGGGGGGTATTGTAACATACCAAATGCCTAGACCCCTAAGATATGCAAATATTTATGAATAATGCATGCAAATAAAAGTTTAATTCTACTTAATTATACGTGTGTTGCATCATACACACGCATAAGTGTATAAAATACCAAAATCCGGTTTTAAATCAATATATGTATCGATACAATTATAAACTCCTAAATTTATACTATTTAATGATAATCAAATATTATTAAGATGGCAGCACTATCCAGCATGTATTTAATTATGCCGACAGCCTCTTAAATGTAAATATGTAAATATGTGTAAAATATTAGTTTTTAAGTAAATTAGAATTATTTAATTTAATTATAAAATATTATAATTAAATACACCTTTATTATTAATAAAAAATATATTTTAAAAATATATTTTTTATTTAAAATTTTAAAAATTTAAAGATTTTATGAAATTTAATAATTTTTTCAAAATATTAGCCACTATAATGAAAAATTTTCAATTTTTAATTCTTTTTTTATTTTAAGTTTTTTTGGTAAAATCTACTGAATTTTTTGGTTCTGATAACCAAAATTTTTGTCATCATTACTAAATGCAATTTTACTAAATTTTTGGTTATCTTAACCATACACTTTTTTCTCAGAGTATTTTTTCAAAATAATATGTGTTTCCTCTACACTGATGATAATTTACGTAGAATCTAATCTATTCTTTATATTTTTTACCATTGTTTCCAATGCATTAATTTTTTAGAAATGAAAATTTTGTACACATATTTTTAAGTTAATTAAACCAATAGGTACACCCAAAACTTTAAAAACTAATTCAAACAAATTTTAGCAAAATAAAAAATGCAATAAATAAAGGTTTAAAAAAATGTATATTCTGATATATATTGATAAAAGATCCTGTCAGTAGGGCAGGTATAAAAGATAATTTTAAATATTTCAAACCCATTAGGCTCAAATGGCCTACCAATGCAAAATATATAAGATTGGACAAAATCAGTTAAAATAGAAACGTAAGATTTTATGGCTAAGGAAAAACCCAGACAAAAAAAATAATTTTACGTATAGTTTGTAACATTTTAGTTAGTCTATTAGTCCAGTTTTTAACATCATTTAAATCTGCTAGAAAAATCCCAAGTCTATGAACTTTTAAAAAACCCAATATTTAACATTTGAATTGCTCTAAGACGTTAAAAATTAAAAGAAAAATTATTTTCAACAGAAAAATAACATTTCAAAATATGTAAAATTAAAGTAAATAATAAAAAAATCTGAAAAAAAATTAGTAATAAACAAAATCTTTGAAAACGAGACTGATCTTGTAATTTTAAAAAGGATCAAAAATAGGTTAATTTAGCTTTGGATTTGTTTTCAGCTGTTTTAGGTGATTTCTAAAGCTCGTAATTAATGAATTGTATTTTATTTAACTTTTTATTATTACCTATTAATATTGATTCCACTTAAAAAAGTTTTAAAGCTAAATAAGTAATCTTTAATTTTTAAAACCTTTTTTTAACTTTTGAGCCCTTTTAAGACGCTAATAATTAAAAATTTGTATCCTTTTTTTAAAAAAATGCTTTTTATAAATAATTTATGGGCACAATACAACTTAAATCTATTTATATCATTTTTTTTTAGTTCTCTGACCCTGTGAAACATTTTAATTTAAGTTTTTAACTGTTTTAAGCCTTTTTCAATACAAAACAACAAAAAATTGGAAAACAAAAATCTGATAATTTTCCATACATACCCCTTTCGATTTTGGGCAAAATTAAAATTGTTAATAAAATCCAGTTCCCCTATTTTATTAACACTTTTTTTATTAGAAAACTTAGTTTATAAAGAATTTTAACTAATTTAAATGGTTTTATGTAAATAAAGCTAAAATTTCTAAAAATTCAAAAATTTTTAAATTCTCTTAGTCCATTTATATTATGTTTTTTGAGCTCTCTGATCCGGCAAACCATATTGATATAAGTTTGTAACTGTTTCAAACCTTTTTTGGTACTGAACGACGAAAACTTTTAAGAAAAAAAAAATCTGACATTTTCCATTATATACCCCTTTGGATTTTGGGGAAAATAAAAATCGTCAAAAAAATCCAGTCCCTCTATTACATCAGCACTTTTTTCATTAGAAAACTTGATTTATAACGAATTTTAAGCCATTCATATTGTTTTATGCGAATAAAACAAAAGTTTCTCTAAACCTGAATTATTCTAAGACCCTAAATTTAAATTTTCACAAGTCCCATTTAACCCCCCTCCCCTTCTTGATTTCGGATTCCCAGGGTACTCCTCCCTTTATCATGTTCCATGTTAAAAACCAAAATTTTACCTATCAATATGAGGAACCCGTGGAGGAACCAAAAGAAAAAATAATTACTAAAGAACGGTGATAAATTTTAGTGTGTAAAATGAATTTCTTTGATTCATTGATCAACAAAATTTACCTACCAATAGTAAGTGAATTTTTATGTGAAACCTATGGATACATCGAAATTTATAACATTTTTTCATGATTCATGAAAATGTTTTTTAATTTTTGGATTTAAAAAAATGTTTACGAGTTATATGGGAAATCAGGAAAGCAGCAAAGTAGAAAAATACAAAATTGATTCAAAATTAATAGAAATAGGGTAATTATTGACGCGTAAATACTTGGCTTGAATTAGTAAATAAATATTTTTCAGAATCACTTTTAATTTTTTCCAAAATGGCTAGCTTCGCTCTTCCCGCTATTGACGGTTTTGAAACAATTGTAAATGACTACAGAATAAAAATGATTTAATTTGCACGGTAAACTATGGAGAAAAATTATAATTTTAATCGCTTTTTCATACTCTATTTTGGTGAATTATCTCAGACTTTATTTTGCATAAACAAAAAAGTTACACTTATCATAGCAAAGAGAAAGAAAATACACTATCAGAAAAATAAGTAATGAATTTGGACAGATTGGTATCTCCTAAAAAATAATAAATAAGAAATATAAAAATTTTTTTTCTTTAAAAGTTTATTTAGTTTCTTGGAATTTTTGATCTTGTTTTCAAAAGCGCGATTCATTATCTTGAATAATTATCCAGTAATAATCAACGTTGTTATAACTAGCAGAGATACAAGTTTTTATCAAAGATGAATAAATATCTACAATAAACAAAACACTTTCTTATTAATTGTAATGTTATAATAATTTTCCTGAGTTAAGCAAGAAAAAAATCATAACTTATCTTAGAAAAATATTAAAAAATTATCTAAATAAATAGATTCAATTATTATGATAAGGATAATAAAAATTTTTTATATTAATATTAAAAAAAAAAAAATACCCTGCCAACTAGCTGGCACTGAGGTTCCTCAAACAATGGGCTGTAATCTTAATTTACAACAAATATTATTGATTACAACCATGCAATTATGCATAAATTTTTCGTTTTTAGTAGCTGGTAAAATAGATTATTAAGATCATTTTGTTATTAAAGTGAAAATTCTAGCGTCCATGGATTGGTCACGCCGGCGTTAATGGATTTTAAATCATTTTTGCATAATTAAAAAGAGACAAATATAAAAAAAGCTAATTTTATTTTTTTTTATAAAATTTTATTTTATTAGAATATATAATTATCCCTTAATAATTAAAATATTGGGTAACATGATTTTTTTGTTTTGTCAAAGAAATGATTGGTAACGATGCGAAAATTACAAATATTCGCTCAATTATTATAAAAAGATAGGAGTTTATACCAGAATTTATAATAATTTCTTATAATTTATTTTCTCAGTGTACTTCTTGCATTTGACCAATCTTCCGCAACAATGATAATAATAATAATAATAATCATATTTTGTAATAAAAAAAATAACCACAATAATTGCTTCAAGATTTTAACATTATTTATATTATTTCTATTAATCACAAAATAATAAATTATTTAATTCTATAAATTGTTTGATTCTTTAAAAAATGCCAATATAACTTTTAAATCTTAATTTTAAAATGCAAACATAACCATTTAATATTTTTAGGCTGTTTATTATTGTTTATAATTTCATTAAGCTGCATACATAAATAAACATAGCAACGAGCAAAATAATCCAAGGAAGTCAAAAAGAGGCAAGATTTCCATCACTCTTTCTTGTGTGTTATAATTTATATCAAAATAAAAAAAAAAAATTGTGATCGGATACAAAAAATTACTATAAACTAAATTTCTAAAACTTGTACTCTCATTAAAATAAATTAGATATGTCCAAAACGAAAAATAAATTTGGTGTTTTATGTATTTTTTTGTGACGAAGATTTTGGAGAAAAAAATTTTCAAAAAATTAATTATCAGATTCAAGATATCGAGTAAAAATCATAATTTCAAATATAAGTAATTTCATGGAAATGAATGAGGTATTACATCCAAATTAAAAAAAAAAAGTATTTTGAGATTTTTTAATAAACAAATTTTTGGAGAGAAAAATTAGGTCTTAATTCGATAATGGTTTTGAAATATCACTAGTTACAATATTTTAAAATATTAGTACTTTCATAGAATTAAATGAGGTATTACATCCAAATTAAAAAAAAAAAAAAAGTAGTTTGAGATTTTTTGATAAAAAAATTTTTGAAAAAAAAATTAGGTCTTAATTCGATAATGGTTTTGAAATATCACTTGTTACAATATTTTAAAATATTAGTACTTTCATAGAATTAAATGAGGTATTACGCCAAAAAAAAAAAATAAATATTGCAATTTTTTTTATTTTTCTTTTTTTTTAATTTTGAGAAAAAAATTTTGAAAAAATTCAGTATCAGTTCCAAAAAATTACTGTAAACGAGGTTCTTAAAACTAGTACTTCCATGGAAATAAATTAGGTACTAAGTCCAAAAAGAAAAAAAAGTTTCGTATTTTTTGTATTTTTTTGTGAAAAAAATTTTAGGAAAAGAATTTTCAAAAAATTAAGTATCAGATTGGAGATATCAAGTAAAACACATACTTTCAAGTATAAGTACTTTCATGGAAATGAATGAGGTATTACATCCAAATTAAAAAAAAAAAGGGGGTTTGAGATTTTTTTAATAAAAAAATTTTTGGAAAAAAAATTAGGTCTTAATTCGATAATGGTTTTGAAATATCACTCGTTACAATATTTTCAGATACTAGTACTTTCATAGAATTAAATGAGGTATTAAACCCAAAAAAAAAAAAATATTGCATTTTTTTTTATTTTTCTATTTTTTTAATTTTGAAAAAAAAAATTTTGAAAAAATTAAGTATCAGATCCAAAAAATAACAATAAACAAGGTTCTTAAAACTAGTACTTCCATGGAAATAAATTAGGTACTACGTCCAAAAAGAAAAAAAAAATTAGTATTTTTTGTATTTTTTTATGAAAAAAATTTTAGAAAAAAAATTTTCAGAAAATGAAGTATCCGATTCGAGATATCATGTAAAAACCATACTTTCAAATATAAGTACTTTCATGGAAATAAATGAGGTATTACATCCAAATAAAAAAAAAAAAAAAGTATCTCGAGCTTTTTTGGTGAAAAAATTTTTGAAAAAAAAATTAGGTCTTAATTCCATAATATTTGTGAAATATCACCGATTACATACATACGTACGTACACACACACACACACACACACACACATACAGACTTTTTTTAAAAACAGGTTTTTTAGCTTCCTGGGGTCCCAAAACATACTTATATGCCAAAAAATAGAAAATCAAATTTTGACCTAACACAATGGTTCCTCTTTGAGGAACCAATAAGTAAAAAACAATAAATAAAAGTATTTTTTTTTAATATAATTGTAAAAACCAGATAAGTTTTATGAAATGATAAAATTAATTATATGAACATATAACTACTTTTTAAACAAGGGACAAAATATAGGTGTTGACTTTGCAGACAGCATGCAAAAGTCGAACCCCATATTTTTTCCCGTGATTAAAAACATAGTTTTGCCCTAGATATGTAAAGTATAATTTGACTTATGCTAGGACTTATGACCTGAAAAATAAGGAATGACTCAAACTGCAAAGATAAAAATTAAAAATTATATTCAAAATGAAGGAAATGAGATTTATTAATTTATTTTCTAAATTGTATATTTTAAAAATTACTGATTTTATTTTTGAAAAAACAAAGGTGATAAATTTTGATAAGTATTTTAAATTAATTTTAATAAAATTAATAATTTTATGATATTCCCACGTAATTATGAGATAAAAATTGTAACTTATCTTAGAAAAAATAAATTATCTAAATTAATAAAATTTAGACATTCAACTATTATGATAGACAATAAAAATTTTTTGTTTTAAATTTAAAAAAAATAAATCAAAATATTTTATTTATTTAAAAAATTTTAAATTTGTTTTCTTTTTTTACGTAATTTATTGTACACAATCAGATATGTATATTTTATCAAAGAATAAAATAAATTGTACAAACAAATAGTATATCTGTAATATATTACGACCCCTCACCAATAAACTAAGGAATGGCTCAAATTTCAAGAAAATTTACCGAGTCACGATTTGAGCAACTTTAATAATTCCTAACTTGATTTTTGGCAAATTTGACACCACTTAAAATGAAACCGGAAGTGGCCAAAAATCAAAGGAAATTCTTTTTTTCGATATTTAAGGTAAAAATAATGTTTGTTCCCAAACTTATGTATCGCTATAAAAAGTACATTGTTTTGAGATAATGAAGCTGTTCTAAAGACCTAAAAAGCAAAAAATTTTCAATAAAACCAACCTTAATTTATTATACATGTTTAGAAAAAATTAATATTTTCCCCAAATTTTCGCAAATCAATAATCCAATACCTAAAATAACACGTTAAAACAAAAAGTTTGGAAAAAAACTTTTTGCTCCGGTGAGTTGCTGAATAAATATAAACGTACTTATATATATCCTGGGCAGCGTGAAGCTAACGTTTTGCTGCCTAGGCTACGTATTTAAAACCGAAGTTATACTTGAAAAGGGGGCATTATAGCACCTTTGGGCTTCGTGTGTTTTAGCTTGTCGCGTTTATAGAATCTGGCACGTCTTCATAAACTAAATTTTACAACGTAATCTCCCGAGAATACGTGAGTTTATAATGGTTAATTCCGCTATACGCTCATGCAGCCAAAGCCGTTCATTGGGTTCTGCGGGGCTATACGCTTCTCGTTACATGTAACTTTTAGCTCAAGACCCGTGGTGATTTTATGGTGGATGCAAGATTTTACATAATTATCCGAGAAAAAAAACCAAAAATATTTAAACTAGAACTCCCGTGGGAAAAAATTAGGTATTTTAAATTTTAAATTCTAACAAAATAAAAAAAAATAATTTTGGTTTTTTTATTTTTGACTTATAAATTTTGGGGAAAAAATTTTCAAAAAATTAGGTCCAGTGGCCGCATATAAGGCTTATGTGCATGGTGGATTCTAAAGGAAGAGACCTTTGATACTTAATTTTTTCGGTGTGCTGATTACGAATTTTTTTATCCTTTTTCTGGAAAATGATCACGTTTTTTACTTTAGCCCAATTTAGGTCATTTTTACCTTTTCTTTTTTTTTAATATTTCGAGTTCCCGGAAAACAAAGAAGTAAAATTGAATTAAATTGGGCTTTCGTGAAAACCATAACCATTTTCCGGAAAAAAGGCCAACAAATTCGTAATCAGCATACTGAAAAACTTAAGTATCAAAGGTCTCTTTCTTTGTAATCTACCATGTAAAAATTTGGTACTAAGTCCAAAAAATAAGAAATATTTTGGAGATTTGTTTATTTTTTAGTGCACAAAATTTTAAAAAAATTAGCAATTAGAGCCAAAAATTTCGAATACGAACGATATTTTTAAAATTAGTACTTAGAAATAAAAAAATTGGGTACTTCGTTTAAAAAGAAAAAAAATTATGGTGTTTTTTTAATTTTTTATTGCAAAACATTTTCAAAAAATTAGGTATCAAATCCGAGAAATCGAATCAAATGGATAAATATCCATTTCTAAATTGAGTACTACATTCAAATTTCAAAAAAAAAGTAGTTTGAGATTGTTAGTACTTTTGTAGGAGTAACCAAAAAAAAAAAACTTATACCTAAAAATCGTTGCCTTGGTCCTTAGATTAGCAGGATAGGATTCCAATAAAAATACTTATTTAATTTATAAATGATTTATAAATAAATTTTATTTACAACATTTTATTACATTTTTTATAATTTGATGAACAAAAAAATTTTCATTGTAGCATATTAAAAAAAACCTCTAAAATTGTTGAGAAATTTAATTAATTTTAAACAACAATCAGTTAATAATTATTGTTTTTAAATATCTGTATCAATTTGAAGCTTTTGATGATCAAGAACTGATTTATACGCTAAAAACTATAAACTAATATTATATTAAAGTTAATTCATCCAAAGGTAAACCTGAAAGATACTTTAAAAAGTAGCAAAATCTTGAATCTTTTTTGATTATAGGTAAATCTAAATTAAATAAAAATGATTTTTCATTTTTTATTTTAAAATTTTATTTAATTATGGGGAAATAAAAAAAAAATATCAAAACTCAAATACAATAAAAATAAACCAAAAAATATACTGATAATAAATTTTATCAACAACATAGAAAAATTATGTGGATAAAACTATTTTGAAACCATAAATTTGGTTTATAATCACAGATTATTAAACTATATAAAGCTGCTCTTTATAATAGTGCAATACATTTATAATCAAGATCATAATTGATCAAGACATCCAAAATGGACGAGGAAAACTACGTAAAGGCCGTGCTAGTAGGCATTCTTATTTTACAAAAAGAATGCTCAATGACTGTCGCAGATTTACGCGGTATGAAAATTATTTAAAACATTTTTCTAAATATTTTTTTTTTTTTTTTTGAATATTTTTAACTATTGTATTTTTTTGCAGAAAAATTCACAATATTTTGGTTAACAAATATTGGTTCAATAGTTCCGTTATACAAATTTAGATACGAAACCTTCGATGAACTCGTAAAAAACATACCGGAAATAGCTGCTGGCTTGGATTCCAAAAACAAGCCAGCTTTGGTTCTTCCAAATGATTTCAACCACCAGGAAGTACTAAATACCATTCAAGTTTATGAAAATGAACGCTTTGTAAGAATAATTTTTTAAATTTTCAATTTTTAAAAATGACAACTTTCTCAATATTAAAAAATTTTTCCAGAGGACCAATATATTTGCCAATAAATTACGCGATGAATTGGAAAAAATAAAAGATCTGAAAATGTGGGTCAAAGCTACCATTGAAGGAACGGTTTTTACCAAAATGGATGGCATATCCTGCAGTGGTATTAATGGTAAATTTTGACCAATATTGATAAATTTCACATTTTTTTGTTATCAATTTTTATAATTCGTATAATTTTATTAATTTCAGACGAATATTTTAAATGTTACAAAAAAAAAATTCCCTACAGAAAAATAGGATACAACAGTTTATTTGACTTAGTTTGTGACATTTCGGGCATCATTGTCACTGAAAAGGAACCCTTTGGAGAGAAAATGTTCAGTTTTAAAAAAAATTGAAGCAATAAATGATGGGCAGGATTTGGATCCTCAAGGATTTGGAAACTCAAATTCTTTCCGCATATTCTAAATTCTGCATATTCGCTTTATTAGTGCTTTTTATTATCAAAAAATTTTGTATATTATATTATATTATATTATTTTGTATATTATTGTATATTATCAAAACTTTTGTACATAAATAACTTAAATACAAAACTTGAAAGAACTTCAATATTAATATTTATTAATTTACTATAATTTACAAAAAATAATTCCTTAAAAAAATAAAAATTGAAAAATATAATTATTTTATCAAAATTAGCTTATCAAAACAAGAAATCCTGTGGGAAAAAATTATACATCCTTGAAATACCTCCCTTGCATGTAAATGTTTTCGATATTAAAAATTAGTGTTTTTGGTATTATTTGGTGGAAATGTTTTCAAACAATTTGTCATCATGTATTCAAGATATTTCGTAAAAATATTTTTTGAAATTAGTACTTTCAAAAAAAAAAAATTAAGGATGTAATCTACCATGCTGGGGATAATAGACATAAGAAATTAATACTCTCTCTTTCTATCATATTACTATAGAAACGAGAAACTTGGGCGCGCCCAACTATACGATAGAATCTTTAAATAAATAAAATTTCTGTTATAGATAAACCACCCTAGTCTAACATAAATTGAATAATTAGAATCTACGATATGTTTTTTATGTTATAAATTTTTAACCAAAAACTATACTCAAAAAATACTAAAATTATTTACTGTAAAATGTCGTACCATAAGAATCACGTGTATAAGCTGCTCGAAAAAGTAAAATTATTTTCAAATATTTAACAACGAATGTGTCACCTTAGGATCTTCACGTACTCTTATTTTAATATATACTTTTATATTCAGCATCGGTTTTTAACAATATTTTGACATTTATAAGCTAGAAAACCTGTTTTTATTTTTTGCTTTTTTTCTAATTTTGTTATATTACTTTTTCTTGCATCTTAGGCTGTTTTTAATCTATGCACAAGTTATAACGTTAAATATTGATAATTTTTAATCCAAATTGATTGTTATTAGTTTATAAATATTTTATATATATATATATATATATATATATATATATATATAAATTTAGTTACATACCATTTAGATGTCCGAAAATAATTATTTTAATGCGCTACAATTATAGAACCCCTAGAGTCCCAATTTTTTAACTTTAGTTAAAATTAAGTAAAAATACTTTTCTATGTTAAATATTTTGTCTATTTTTTTTTTATCTCATAAAATATATTTCTCCAAGCAAATAAAACTCGATTAATGATTAAATAGCCCAAATATTTTTCAATTTTATGCAATATCTAATTTTTGACTTGTTATACATTAATAGTAAAGTCTAATTGATAGTTAAAGTCTAATAGGTAAATTTTTAGTAAGTCAAGAAATTTTAAAATTTATTGATGATGTAAAAAATAAATTACCATTGCTGAAAGCTCTTCCTATGACCAAAGAAGTCTATCAATTACTTTTGTCTAAAAGACAAGAAAATGAAATTTCTACACGTTACGCTAGCTGTACGGACTGCAATTTCACAAGGGAAGTTGAATACATTTGGAATACCAAAATACCCAAATCGTTATGGATGAGTTTATTATCTTGAAAAAACACGCCTACTACCCTCCGTTAATTCGAATGGGCCTTCTGGGCCTAGAAACGAAGATCCCAATGTTCTGGAATAGGGTTTTTTGGTAATTTTCAATAAAACGCTAAAACCTCACAAGGTAACCAAAACTCTTCAGGTTGGTCTAACATTTTTGGTGTGAGTATCACCTTTCAAACGCCGTGAACCGTAATTTTTTATCATTAATTCTTTCATCACTATAGCCAATTAGCCGAATGGTCATTTTTGGTTAAAAATGACCAATTTTTAAATTGCTGCCAAATTTAAAATTTTTGAAGAAAATGGGTTTTATAATTCTCAAAATATTTCTG
Organism: Anagrus nilaparvatae; assembly: GCA_022575985.1. Lineage (NCBI taxonomy): Eukaryota > Metazoa > Arthropoda > Insecta > Hymenoptera > Mymaridae > Anagrus > Anagrus nilaparvatae. Next base: position 3,479,747 of record JAKSXM010000156.1, on the reverse strand, counting down.
CAAGCTTCAAATTTCCAAAAATTTTTTACTCTACCTTTTTCAATTATTTGTTAATCAGATATGATGTATTGAAGTCGGAGTCCGAATTTTATGATTTTTTAAAATAGCTCATTTTTAATGTTAACTTTGAAGAGCCCTTTCTTAAAAACGACTCAAGGAAATGAGACGAGTAAAAAATTTTTGGAAACTTGAAGCTTCTAGGAATTTTTCGAGACATATAAAACCCTTTTTATCAGAAATTACGAATTTGTCAGCAATTTAAAAATTGGTCATTTTTAGCCAAAAATGGCCATTTGGTTAATTGGACATATTGATGAGAAAATTTAAAATTGCGATTTACGGCGTTTGAAAGGTAAAACTTACACCAAAAAAATGAGATCAACCAGAAGTGTTTTGGTTAACTTGTGATGTTTAAGCGTTTCAATGAAAATTACCAAAAAATTCTATTTTATAACATTGACCCTGCATTTCTAGGCCCAGAAGGCCCATTTCAATGAACGGAGGGTAGCCGGCGTGTTTTTTTAAGATAATAAACTCATCTATAACCATTTGTTATAACTTGGTGTTCCAAATGTTTATGTGTTTAAGAGTTTATGTGTCTCGTTTTTTTTTTATTTTAGTAATTAAAAACGTTTTATCATATTTTGACTATTGTATAATTTTATTGATTCCTTACAGGAGGTGAAAATGGGTAAAAACTAACCATAAAGGCTATGCTCGGATCTATAAAGTGAATCGGCCCACGAAGGATATTTAAAAACTAATTGTATTAGGTCAAAGTACACCTAAAAAAATAGGATAATATTATAATATTACTTTTGGAAGTGATTTTAGTGCATCGTTTTGATTGGTAGACCATAAACCGTCCAAAATAAATTTTTTTTCTGCTTAAATTTCAACTTTGGCAGCAATTTAAAAAAATTGAGGGATATGCCCATTCTATTTTTTTTTTTAACTAATGAAAAATAAATAACAAATTTTCATTTGCGACCATCCGCGCTCAAAAATATTTGGGGCAACATGTTCAAATTCTTAAAAATCTGAAAAAACTTTTTCTTTAATGTTGCGATTTTTCGAAAAAGTACCCCGCACAAATGAATAGGAAATGGCCATTCGATCAAATTAGCTGAATTCTTGAAATTTTTTAGATTTTATTATTCTGAAAAAAAGTCTCCATGGACACAAAGCTCCGAAGTCTCAACTTTGGCTGCTACGGAGCTTGCATGCTAAAATAAATCTTTACATTTTAAACAGGGCAAATATGTTTGAGATTACTGATTATAAATTTGTTACCAAATAATATTGAAATTATAGATCCATAATATTAATCTCTCTCTCTCTCTCTCTCTCTCTCTCTCTCTCTCTCTCTCTCTCTCTCTCTCTCTCTCTCTCTCTCTCTCTCTCTCTCATATGTTTTTGAGGTTACTGATTATAAATTTGATACCAAATTGAAAAAATTGTGTGTATTTAAGTGGTTTTGGTTGTAAGTGTATGTGTTTGTATACGTTCTTTAGTGTAAAATATATGCATTTGTGAAATTATCTATTTATATGATGCTAATGTATTAATTTATGGTATCAATAATTTTAATATTATTTGGAACCAGATTTATAAACAGTAATTTCAAACATATTTGCCCTGTTTAAAATGTAAAGACTTATTTTAGCGATTGCCAGGTAATTAACAGCTGTCAACTGTCAACATTGTCAATTCGATGAGAAATTCATAATTAGTGACATCAAAAATATAAGATCCTTTTAAAATCTATTGTTATATTATTTTTTTAGGCTATTTAAAAGTTAATTGACAGTTGCCAACTATCAGTAATGTCAATTTGACATCAGATTTGAAATTAGCGATTTAAAAAACATAAATCTCGTATAACCTATAAAGTTTTCTACGATATATTAGAGTTTTGACAGCTGTCAATTAACAATCATGTCAATCTGATATAAAATTCGTAATCGGTGATCTCAAAAACATTAATATCAGCTAATCTATAAAGTTTTCTATGGTATTTTAGAGTTTTGACAGTTAATTGACAGCTGTCAATCGAAAATCTTGTCAATCTGACGTCAAATTCGAAATCAGCGACCTCAAATGTATACTCTAAAAATTAACATTTAAAAGGTCTTTAAGCAAACCTGCTATGATAGAGTATGGAGCAGGCAAGTAGCTCCGTAGTAGCCAAAATTGAGACTTTGGAGCCTTGTGTCCATGGAGACATTATTTCAGAATAATTAAATCTAAAACATATCAAAAATTCAGCTAATTTGATCGAACGGCCATTTCCTATTCATTTGTGCGGGGCCCTTTTTCGAAAAATCACAAAATTAAAAAAAAAAGTTATTTCAGTTTCTTTGGAATTTGACCATGTTGCCCCAAATATTTTTGAGCGAGGATGGTCGATAATGAAAATTTTTTTTTAGGTTTTCTTTTACCTAATACAATTAGATTTTAAATATCTTTCGTGGGCCGATTCACTATATTGATCCGGGCATAACCTTTAAAAAAAATGAAAAAAAGTAACAAAATTTTATTTTTCAATGTTTTCATGTCAAAGTAATGGCCTTTTTAAACCTTGTTATTTAGAAAGCAAAGGAGTGGATCTAAAATTCTTTAAAAAAGTTGTAAATTAACCCATTAGCGCCCAATTGACACATACACGCCCTTTGAATATTTTTTAATGAAATAATCGATAATTTGGGCTAAAAATGATACCTAGTACACACCAAACCTAAAAGAATTTTTCGTTACCCACAGAAGAATGAATGTTTATTTAATTCTTTAGAGAGGAATTATTTTGAGGTTAATTCTTTTAAAAACAATTATTTTTGTTTTAATTCTGTGCAAAAAGAATTAAATTGGAAATAAATGTTTTTAAAAAAATTAACCTCAAAATAATTCCTCTCTAAAGAATTAAATAAACTTTCATTCTTCTATGGGTAATAAAAAATTTTTTTAGGTTTGATGTGTAGGTAAAAGGAGCTTCATTTTTCATTTTCGAAGTCCGTTTTAACTTACAACCCCTAGAAAACGGGATATCATTTTCTAAAAGTGGGATAAATTTTAAACATTTTTTAAATCTTATTTAAAATGATACTGGGCCCAAAACAAAGTCTCAGGGCATATGAAATTTTACTAGGGACTATTAATAGTGTAAAAAAAAATAAATATTTATAAATTTGTCATGTTCACCCCCTCAGATGGGGTGTAAGGGGGTTGTATTATAGCAAAATAGAAAAATCAATATTTTGGCTTAAAAGTTTTACCTAGTAGGTAATTTGGGCTGCTCCTTTCATTTGTGAAGTCCATTTTTATATAGAAACCCTAGGAAATGTGATATCATCCCGTAAATGTGATGTAAATTTAAAAAATTTTTTAGGCGATATTTAAAATGAGACTTCGCACAAAAAAAAGACTCAAGGCGCATAAAATTTTACTAGGGACTATTAATAATACAAAAAAAAATAAATTGTTATCAGTTTGTCATATTCACTCCCTCAAATGGGGCGTACGGGGGTGGTATTATAGTAAAATAGAAAAAATCAATATTTAGGCCAAAAAGTCTTACCTAAAGGGGAATTTGGACTGCTGTTTTCATTACCAAAGTCCATTTTCACCTACAGCCCCTAGAAAATGTAATATCATCCCCTAAATATGGGGTAAATTTCAAACAACTTATGCTAGCCACTTGAATTCGTGACTGTTCAAAAAAAAATATTTGAAGGCATCTAAAACTTTATAAGGGACTATTTATAAACTAAAACAAATAATTCAATATCAAATTTTCATGTTCACTCTCTTAGAAGGATTGTAAGGGGTTGACATAGCGTAATAGAAAAAACGAACTACAAAATAAAATGAAAATAAAAATAAAATTAAAAAATTATCAGTGGAGGAGGAAAGCTTTTTAAAATGATTTTATTTACGTATTAATAATTAATTAAAATTAATTAAGTGAAAATCACTTAAATAATAATATATATATAAAATAATAAATATTTCATTTATTACCTTAATTTTATTCGATTATCGATGAAATAACAATTTTCCCCTCCACTGATAATTTTTTAATTTTATTTTTATTTTCATTTTATTTTGCAGTGTGGCAGGTCTGTTAGATTTGTAAATAAAAATAAACTTCAGAAATGAAAAGAGCAGCCCAAATAATCTACTAGGTAACACTTTTAGACCAAAATATTAATTTTTCTATTTTGCTATAATACCACCCAAAATAAATATTTATCAATTTGTCATATTCACCCCCTTAGATGGGGTGTAAGGGGGTGAATATGACAAATTGATAAATATTTATTTTTTTTTTGCACTATTAATAGTCCCTAGTAAATTTTAAATTAATTTAACATTCACTTCGGAAATGAAAAATTCAACCCCTTTTACCTAACAAGTAACACTTTTAGCCCAAATATCGATTTTTTCATTAAAAAAAATTCAAATGACTTGTATGGGTCGATTGGGCGCTAATGGGTTAACAATTTTTTTTAATGTTTCTGAAAATAGTTCGAAAATTTATATTTCGCAAATTAATAAAAATAAAACTAAATTTTATTTTTAACACTGTATACTAAAATAGTAAATTTACAATCTTTGTAGTAAATACGTCTTCAAGAATATTAATAATTTATTCAAAATTCTCTTATATTTTGCAAGCTCTTATGAAATAAAAATTTTTTTTTAATTTCAGAATTTCGTAAATCATTTGCTGCAATAAAAAAATGTATTTTGTAAACTTATTTTATTTATTTATTGTTTTTATTTATTTATAGAAAATTATTGTTAAGAATTTTTATCAGTTTACACCTTTTGTTAGATTTTGTATTACGTGTTTTATTACTTCTATTATCCAATCCTAGTGAGGCACATACGTGTAAAGCATTTATTTACAAGAACAGAAAATGTAACGACTTTATATTTAACGTTAACGCTAAGTATTGTAAGGATTATCTAAATTTTAAAAAGTTAGAATGGTTAAAATACCATATGATTAAAAAGACGTATTGTTATTATAAGCCAACTGTAAGCAAATATTTCAACAAACCTACGCTAACCTACGAAGACAGAAATTAAATACTGAAAATATTTGAAATTATACAAGTGACTGCTTTGGTTGAAGACGTACAAAGAGAAAACTAGAAAACTAAATACGTTACTCGTCCAGACTGAAGACACGTGCAAGTTGCTCGCACTCTTACTAGAATATTATTTTGATTACTATTACATTAACGAACAGAATATCATAGTACAATACAATGACATTCAAGAATTAATAACAGTTTTTTATTCATTTTTTGTTACCATACTAATACAAGACTTACGTAAAAATGACAAAATGGCTTATATTAACCAATTTCTAAGTGATGATTGGGGTGAACCTAATTTAGACTACCATAATTGGGATCAACACATATGCATTATATTGTATTTGTTAAAAATTCTAACTTTTTTTAATTTTGTTGAATTAATGAATGCTTTGTTATATAAATTTAAATTTTATATTTATTTATTTCAACTCTAATTAGTTTTTAAAATTATTATGTATATATGTAAAATATTGAGTGAGTGTACTATTTTTTTTATTTCATTGTTATGTATCTTGTTAATAATTTTATTTAAATTAATACATAGCATTTTATTAAATTTTTTAATTTTTATAAGAGGAGACTAATGCTAATGGCAGTTTTAATTGAACGAAAAAAAAATCCTAATATTTATCATTTGTATTTATGTATTTATCATTTACATATTTATTTATTAATTATTATATTAGTTTTTTTAGAATTTGTAAAGAAAATATACTTTTAATTCAAGAATAAAAATTTTATGCCTTAAAATTAATAAGAATGAATTAATTATTAATATTTATAGAACTTATCTTTTTTTGTTAGTTTTTTGTTAAAATTAAAAATAATGTATATTTATTATTTGCCAGTTTTCTGGTCAATTTTTATTAAAATAAAAGAAGAAGACATTATTCAGATAAAAAATCTTTTTTTAGACACGATAAACCTATACATCCAGTTCCAAATCTAATATTCTTTATGACAAAAAATCCAATTGTTGCAAGACAGAGCCAAATTTTCCATTTCTTTAATAATTTCAAACTACATAAAATTTGATAAGAAAAAAGACAAAAAAAATCTTTACTTAAGCCCTTTCTACATTAGATTAATTTTTTTTAAACCCGTGTGCTCTGACTGCAGCAAAGCGCTATAGTTAAAGCATACCTCAAAAAGCACGGGATTATAAAAAAATATTCTAAATGTTGAATGGGCTAAAAACATAAAAAAAATAAACATTTTTTTTTCGGAAAATTTTAGGAAATCCTTCCAAAATTTTTATAATTTTTTAGTTTTTTAGACATTTTTTTTAATTCAATTATTTTAACCAACTTCAAGGGTGCAAGTTTAGAAGCAAAAATCCTTTAAAAATTCCTAATAATTTGACTTGCATGCAAACAGATAAGGTCTAGAAGGCAGAGTCCTTGAGGTGGCTTCGGTAGAAATTCATAATTTCCGAATTGGGGATGAAACCCAACATTTAAATTCGTGTTAAATTAACATGTGCAAAGAAGATTCAGTTTTTTGTGATGATTAAAAAACAACGCGCCATAAAGAATATTATATAATTTATGTGCGCGAAACAACTTTTAGAAAGCTTCTCCTAAAGTGTTTTGCAACATTAAAATTTTTTTCTTATAAGATGCCTTATACCCAAAAATATTGCCTTAAAACTATTAAAATTATTAAAACTATTAAAATAAAAAAAAATTTTTTAATTACAATACCATTTATTTTATTAATTTTATTATCTGTTTTTTTATTCAAATCCCATTTTCCTAACATTATTAATTAAACAAATTTGGATATTTTAAAATTAACCATTGCTTTTATGTTTTAAATTCGATAGAAAAGATAAGACCAACAATTAATGAAACCACAAAGAAAGACGCCGAATAAAATTAATTTTTTTTCATAAACAAAATAGAGAAGAACGTGAAGATTTAACAATCAACAAAAAAAATCAAGAAAAATACTCACGAGAATAAGAGAGAGTAATGAACAAAATAACATTTATTTCCATCAATTTGGAGCATCTTTCGTTTAAATGAGAATTTTAAAAACTATTTTAATAAAATACCCTAAATTATTTTGGCCACTTTTAAAAAAAAAATCTTAGTCCTTCAAAAGAAATATGGAATTTTATAATTTCTTTTGACTTGATTTTAAAATAAAAATAACTACAAAAAACTCATTGTAAAGGCTTAAAATCAAAACAAAAAAAATTATAATAATGAAAATCAACAAAAAAATATTACTTAGCAGACAAGTAAAAAAAACATTAAAGAAAATCTAAACCAAAACCAAAAACATACAAAATTAGACAAAATTGAATGATAATCATCACACATAACAAGATAAATTTTCAATAAAATCATTGTAACACCCTAAAAAAATCAAAAAAGATTCAAGTGCTTTAAATCTAACAAAAATATAAATCAGTCAGGCTTACCAACATGTAAGATGAATTCCTCCAACATTTGTATTTGTAATTAAAAATTTATCATCAAAAGCTTCTTTGGCATGTAAATTATAGTTTTCTAAATTTTTCAGAAATTCACAGTTAGGTTGCTTTGCTTAAAATTTCAATCAAAATTTTGTCTGCTTAAAATCTCAAGCAAAGCAACCTTACAGTGTTATAAAATAAGAAAAATCTGGTTTTAATTCTTTTAAATCCTCTCATTTTACAATTTTCCAATAAATATTTAATTAAATTGTAAATCATCTTTTTATAATTTATGTACCTTTTTTTTATCTTGATAATTAATTCTAAAATCTATTTTTAACTTAATTTACAAAATATTTAACTATAAAAAAAATATTAATTGAAATTCATGAATTGCTTCAAAATTAAGACAGAGCTATCTGAAAAAGTATTAATCTAAGTAAAAATCTTAAATGTCTTTTAAATCAAGTTTTTTTTTAATTTTTAAAATTTTAAAAAACATTAAAGTTTGTGTTTCCTGAATCCTACTAACTACCTGTTTGATTATCAATTCTTCATATAATATCATTACTGGATTACTATTACACAACTCTTCTCAGTAAATATTTGGTAAATACACATCTTAATTTTAAACTTCTCACATATATTCTTTGGTATAGGTCGCTTATATTTTCAAAGAATTCTTCAATAATTTCATAATTTATAATATTTATGACAATATTATTAACAATATCACGTGATTGCATACTGAGAGAAAAAATTTTTATTTATTAATCTTGTATTAAATTCGATAGTATAAATACTAAATATTGAAGTTGAATGAAAATCTTCTTCACCTAATTTATTTATATCCTGAAACAAATAAAAGTAAAATTATAATCATCTAAAGATTTTTGAGACTAAGCTAAATACCAATATATTCAGTTTAATTCGATCATAATCAAACTTGGCTTGTCTTTCGGTGCCAAAAAAAAATTATTTTGCCATAACCGGAAATCCAGCTGTGAGGAACGTTTTTGTTTTCGTTCAACTGCTCTAAATGTTACAATAACATTAAAAAAAAAAAATTTGTATTGAATAATATTTTTTTCAAGTCTCAAGTTGAACCACAGCATATAACTACCAAATAGGTAGAATTCTTTTTCAATCTTTTTTTTATATTATTTATGCTACGATGGGGCTAGCTCCGTGCGCGTCAATCCCTTCAGATCATATTTTACGTTTAATCGCAGTAAAACTGTAGTTGAATTCATAAATAAAAACAGTTATACGGCAAGATGTAGATTGCAAATAATGAATTTTTTTCGTGACTTTAATAAACCACTATTATTTTTTTTTTTTTTTGTAATTGTATTTTGTATTTTTTTAATAGTATTTGTATTTTTTTTTCAAAATTTATTTCAAGAAAAAAATATTTAATATCACATCTGAATGCAAATACCGATTACTATCCCTCGGTGCTACGCACCTCGGGCCATAACCCTTTTCATCCCTCGAAATTAATTTGTCTTTTAGGATGACGAAATACTCGAATGAGTTTTTATATATTATGTGTCGCATCTACAGATGTAATGTTCTATTGCATTAAAAATTTTTTATTAAAATTTATATAATTATTTTTACAGTTTATAATAAATTAAAAAATTAATATTTAAAATTGTCTTCAAATTTTTATACAAATTTTTATTATTTATTAAAATAATAAAATTATTGTATTTCTTAGTTCTGTATTTTTTAATACTAGAATTCAACTGCGCTTCGCGCAGGGTTCAATATGCATCAGCAATAAAAAATTAATAATAAGCTTCATTTATTTAATAGTGTTTTTTTCCGTTTTAAACTTTTTTTTCAGTATTCAAAATATTAAAAAATAATTAATAATTCAATATAAAAAAATAATTTTCAGCAACGGGAGTGAATCAAGCAAAACATTGGTTGAATTTCTGTTGGCAATATTTTTTAAAAATATGTCAAAAATCATTCCCAGAATGCAGAACAGTACTTGAAAGAATATTGTTAAACTTTTTTTCAGTATTCAAAAACATTGAAGCTTATAAAAAAATAATTTTGTGAAGAAAAATTTTCACTTAAATTTTTTAACTCTAAAAAAGTGACTACATTTTAAATTATAGTCTGCGTCTATTTACCCAGAAATTCATAAAAAATCTAAAAATTCCAAAACATTTTTTGGAAAGATTTCTTATAATAACTTTAGTTTTTTAAAATTCAATTCAAATCTTAAAATGGTAAAATATAAAAAAAGTGGTTTTTTAAAAATTTAAAATTTTTCGAGCAGAGTGCGGGAAAGTATATCAAAACAAATTTAAAATATTTATCATAAAAATTTCACAGTTAATAAATTTTGCACATTTACCTCCTGTTTGAGTCTAAATACTCTTTTTCTATGAAGATGTTATATGCACCTTTAGGTTGCTTTGCTTGAATTGCTTCATATTTTATGCAGGTTGTTTGAATTTTCATGCTAAGCAACCCAACCTTCTATGATAAAATTTTAAAACAATCAAGATGCATAGATGCACAAATAACTTGCATGGAATATGTTTATGGTTACTGACGACTCGTCTATTACAATCTTTCTAGATTCCGAAAGTACCTTGTAAAATTAAATTAGCTCATAAACCCGGATTATTCTAACTTCATAAACTCAGATTATTCCATAAAGTCGATTCAGAGCCCTAAATCGAAATTTTGTTCCAAGTTCAGGGTTTCTGAGGTACCCAACCCTATGAAAAAAAAAATGGAATTACAGGACGATTTTTAAATAATTAATATGATGATTTGATTGAAAATATTAAAAAATTTTAATCACCTATTTTCATTGAAAATTTTATTTTATTGAAAAATTTTGAGCTTACGAAGATTTAAAAAAGGATTTTAAATTATGAAAGTTTTTCAATCGATGCTTAACGTGTACCAAATATCGAGTAATTAAATAATTTTTTTAATGATCTTATTGAAAAATATTTTTATAACCTCTCTAAAAATTCCCTTATTTATTTATTGTTTATAACTTATAATTTAGCAACCCGAATTACTAACCTTACCAAAAATCCACATTTTTATAAATAAAAAAATATAATATGTGATCAATAATTTAACGTCGTTCTTCCCAGTACTCCAAATCCGTTGAGTGATTAACAAAAAATTATTAATTTAACTATTAAATTATGTTAAAAATATTTTCCTTATTCATTAAATTAATTTTCCTAATATTATTCGCAAGTTTAATGATAAGTATCTTTTTATTTTACTAATTTACATTATATATATTATTGTTTTTTAATCGCGTAGTACTTCTGCAGAAAGAATAAATTTAAAATACAACTTTAAACTAGTATGTGTTTTATTTATTAAATAAAAAGAAATATATTTTATTAAATGACGTTTATGCGTTTATTTATGAAAAAAAAATTGTTTTAAAAAAATAAATTAATAGAAAATAAATAAATATATAAATAAATATATAAAATAAACAAAGAGTCCGCTAGGGGGCGAAGTAAGATTGACTATTATTTTGTCTTCTATATTTTTAAAGTATTTTTTATTATATACAAGTTTATTCAGCAAAAATTTTTTATAAATTTTTACTCCTCATATTTTTTTGTTTATTATTTTCAATAAATTCAAATTTTTTTTTTGTGTTAATATTTTCATAGTTTTTTAAATAAATAGTCTAACCTAAAACTTATCAAATTTATAACACGTGGTGTTATAAAATAAATTGTTTTTTCATAATGACAAGAAAAAGAAGAAGTAGTAACAATAGTCATAATAATAAGAGTATATCATCTCAAAGTGAACAATTGTCTCAAGCTAGCAATAATATGAATGAAAATAGGACTGTTATAAAGAAAAAATGTTTACTTTGCGTTAACAAGGATTCATTTTTAAAGTCGTTAAATGATGCTATTAAATGTACTGGTTGTGACTCTTACTATCATCCAGGTTGTGTTAAAAGAACAGGTGTTAATTTAGATGGGACATTTATTAAATGTTGTGGAAAAAAAGATATTCCAAACGACTCCAATATAGACAACTCTAATCTCAGTACTTTGAATTCTACAATGCTCGATACAGTTAATGAACCTGTTGGTGAGTTGGTTAATGCTGATTTAAAACTCTTACATGAAAAGTTGAAATTTGAGATCCATAAGAGTACTAATACTGTTTCAATCAAGTGTGATAAACTTTTTGTTAATTATCAAAACTTTAAGTCTGATGTATACAATGATTTAATGAGTTTACAAGAAAAAGTTAATTCATTAGAAGAAAAGGTTGAGAATTTAAATGTAAATGATGACACTCAAACAGACTTCAATCAAGAGTCTTTTTTTATTGAAATGAAAAATAGATTGTCTAAAGAAGGTAATATAATATTTTATAATATTACTGATTGTAACTCGTATAAAGAAGATAAAAAGTTTATGAAAGAATTATTAAGTTTTGCTCCTTTTCAAGTTGAAAGCATGAGATTTGATAGATTAGGCAAGTTTAAAGCGAATTACAATCGTCCTTTAAAAATTTCATTAAATAGTACTGAATATGTTAATTGGCTTTTTGCTAATAAAAAAGAGTTTTGTAAAGATGGGATCAATATACAAAGAGACTGGACTCTTGCTCAAGCTAAGTATTATAAAAATTTATGCAAGGAACTTGAAGATAGGAAAGCAGCTGGTGAAACTAATCTGTTTATTAAATATAAGAACATGACACCATTTATAGCTTCTAAAGATAATAATAATTCAAAAAACTAATTAATGTATGCACTTCTAATTTTTCAATATATTATCAAAATGTTGGTGGAATGAGTGGCAGAATTGATAAATTTTCATTAAATCTCTTAACTTCTAATCACTATGATATATTATGTATTACTGAAACTTGGCTTCATGATCTTATCGATAATAGTCTTTTTCAAATAAATGATTACCATCTTTTTAGGTGTGACAGATCTATTTTTTCTAGTAACAAAGAGGGAGGTGGTGGTGTTTTGGTACTGGTACATAAAAGTATTAATGTCAATAAGTTATCATTAAGTACCAACTCTTGTGACAATATTATGGTTGAAATTAAATTATCTGATGAAAATGTTTTATTAATAGGAAATGTTTATTTTCCTCCTAACTGTGATTATGAAGTTTATGAAGAATATTTAAATGCTGTTCAAGAATTAATATCTAACTCTAAGTTTAAAGACATTAAGTTGATTATCTTGGGTGACTTTAATATTACTAAATACAACTGGGTTAACAATAATTATCACTGTACAGCTATTGGTAAAAATCCTAGTCACATTATTAATAGAATTGTATTATTATTGAATAGTTTTTGCAATACTAACTCATTAAGGCAATTTTCTAGTATTAAAAATAATTATGATAATATTCTAGATTTAGTTTTTTCTAACATTGATAATATTCAAGTAAATGAATCTATTGATCCTTTACTTGAAAATAGTGTTTTTCATAAAGCTTTTGAATTTGATATTTTAATAAATAATTATAAATATATTAGTGATAATTATAAGATTTTTAACTTCAATATTGCAGATTATGATTCAATAAACAAAGAGCTATGTTCACTTAAATGGGATGAGATTATTGATTTTGAAAGTGATATTAATTTAATTGTTAGTAAATTTAATGATATAATAAATAATATTGTTTATAAATTTGTTCCTATCTCCAGAATTTGTGATTCTACTCCTAAATGGTTCTCTTTAAGATTAAGGAAGAATCTTAAATTAAAAATTATATTTCATAAATTATATAAAAAGTATAAGAAGTCTAAGTTTTATTATGATCAATTTAAATATTATAGGAGAATTTGTAAAAATTTAATTTCCAAAGACTTTAAAAACTATGTTAAAAAAATTGAATTATCTCTTAAACTTAAACCAAAAAATTTTTATAATTATATTAATAACACTTCTAAAAAAAATAATTGCTTTCCTAATACTATGCATCTAGATGGGAATATTGGATCTTGTAATCAAGAAATTGCTAATCTATTTGCACTTAAATTTAGTTCTGTATATAAAAGTAAAGATGATATTAATTTAGACTTAAGTCATATATCGATTGATAATTCTTTAAATTCAATAACCATAGTTGAAAAGGATTTAATATCAGCATTTGGTGAATTAAATGCTAATAGTAGTCCTGTATTTGATAAAATTCATCCAAAATTTGTAAAAAATAGTCATAAATACTTGGTTTATCCGTTATTAAAAATATATAATTTATCTTTAAGTAAGGGTATTTTTCCTGACTTATGGAAAATTTCATTGATTTCTCCTATATTCAAGAATGGTGATAAATCAAGTATTAATAACTACAGACCAGTTGCTATTCAATCTGTATTCTGTAAAATATTTCAGAGTATTATATGTAAATATTTAACGGAAAATTTATCTAAGTTTATTATTGCTGAACAGCATGGATTTTTGTCCAAAAGATCGACAATTTCTAATTTATTTATTTATATAGAATCAATATCTAAATCTCTTATTAATAATCATATTGTTGATAGTATCTATACAGATTTTTCTAAAGCGTTTGACATTGTCAACACATCACTTCTAATAAATAAATTAAAAGCATATGGTATTAATGGTACTTTAATCAATTGGCTTGAATCACATCTTTCAAACAGATTTCAAATTGTTAAGTTCAAAGGTTCATTTTCTAATCCTTTTCCAGTTACATCAGGTACTGGTCAAGGTACACATCTTGGACCTCTACTTTTTATTATTTTTATTAATGATATCAAATCAGTTATTCAGCATTCTCAATTTTTATTATTTGCTGATGATTTAAAAATTTTTAAAACAATAACTGAAATATCTGATAAAGTTTCTTTACAAAGTGATATTAATTCAGTAACAGAATGGGTTCAGAATAATGGATTGTCATTCAATATTGATAAATGTTGTAGTATGACATTTTCTAAAAATGGAAGATTTGTACATGACTATTTCATCTCTGGAACTAAAATTAATAATGTCAATAATGTTAAAGATCTGGGAATTATAATTGATAATAAATTATCTTTTAGTAATCATTTACAGTATATTAAAACAAAAGCTAATAAAACTTTATATTTTCTAAAATTTAATTCTAAACATTTTAATGACTTTGATGCTTTTAGAACACTTTACTATTCGTATCTTTTTCCAATTTTGTCATATGGTTCTGTTATCTGGAATGTTCTTAATAAACAACAGATCTATGAACTAGACAAGATTGTACATCGATACTTAAGATTTGTTGCATATCATACCAATTTTCATTTTGATATTTTGAGTCATGACTACTCGGCTATATCTAGGAAATTGGGCATTCCCAACTTGACCTCTGTTTTTGAAAGATATGATTTACTATTTTTGTACAAATTATTTAACAATTACATAGACTGTAAAGCTATTAATGAATTTTTTTTGCTAAATATTCCTGGTAAATTGTTAAGAAAAACTAGAATGTTTAAATGTGCTAAAATAAAGAACAATAAATTTTCTAAATTGTTAATTAGTAATAGATTAAGTAATTTAAGCAATAAGACTGATTGGATGGATTTCACTATGTCATTTAATAAGTTTATTAGTTTATCTAAAAGCAAAATCTTTATTTATAAGTAGTCAATTCTTTTCCTTTAGCATTAATAATTTTTAATTATTATAAACACTTGTATCTATATGGAAAAATTTTTTATTTTTTTCTGTACATTTTTTATATTTTAAAAAACGGGAAATTTCCTGTGTATACTTCTAAATAAAAATAAAATAAAAAAAAATAAATAATTTACCATTAATTAAAGAATAATACAAATAATATTATTAAAGTTTGTGCTTTTAGTAATAGTATTAGTACGCGCGCTGTATATAATAAACAAACAATATGGCGTCCCGTCTGCTAAAACTGCGTTATAAAATTTTCTTCGTTTAATTACGCGAAATTTCCCACGTATACCTCATATTCGGAAAGTACCAATAAATTCTTCAAGCTTTGAACTTTTAATTTATTGCTATCTCCATTGGGAATTTCTCGATTTGGTAGCAAAAATTCTTAACTTCCGGAATTTTCTCCATAAGACTAATGTAATATTTACTTATCTTTGTACCCTGATATCTCAAAATTTTGCACGACTATAGACTATGAGACCCATACCATTGGATTCCTGAGAATTCCCTCTAGCTAACTGTATATACCTTTATTCGGAATTTTCCTGGGAAGAACGACCTTAAACATTTATTTTTTAATTTATGTATCTCGTTAATTATTTAACTATAACTGATTATAGCAATTTTGAAAAACTATAATTAAAATTAATAAAATTTCAAATTTGAATTTCTAAACAAATAATAATGAATTAGCCAATCAGAATGACTCTTTAGCTATAACAATGTACATAGTTACTGTTGCGATCAACACGTCCTTTTTAAGAAAAGGATATTTAATTATAATTATAAATACTCAAAATTTTTTTCAGGCCCCCTTTTCATTTTTTTTTTGTAAAATTTTAATGAATTTTAAACATATTTTGGTTCCTCAAAGAGGAACCATTGTGTTAGGTCAAAATTTGATTTTTGATTTTTTGGCATATAAGCACGTTTTGAGACCAAAGGAAGCTAAAAAACCGGTTTTTAAAAAAAGTATGTATGTGTGTGTGTATGTGTGTGTGTGTGTGTGTGTGTGTGTGTGTGTGTGTATGTGTGTGTGTATGTATGTAATTGGTGATATTTCACAAACATTATGGAGTTAAGACCTAATTTTTTTTTCAAAAATTTTTTCACCAAAAAAGCTCGAGGTACTTTTTTTTTTTTTGATTTGGATGTAATACCTCATTTATTTCCATGAAAGTACTTATATCTGAAAGTATGGTTTTTACATGATATCTCGAATCGGATACTTAATTTTCTGAAAATTTTTTTTCTAAAATTTTTTTCCCAAAAAAATACAAAAAATACTAATTTTTTTTTTCTTTTTGGACGTAGTACCTAATTTATTTACATGGAAGTACTAGTTTTAAGAACCTTGTTTATTGTTATTTTTTGGATCTGATACTTAATTTATTCAAAATTTTTTTTGTCAAAATTAAAAAAATAGAAAAATAAAAAAAAATGCAATATTTTTTTTTTTTTGGGTGTAATACCTCATTTAATTCTATGAAAGTACTAATATCTGAAAATATTGTAACTAGTGATATTTCAAAACCATTATCGAATTAAGACCTAATTTTTTTTCCAAACATTTTTTAATCAAAAAATCTCAAACCCCCCTTTTTTTTTTTATTTTGGATGTAATACCTCATTTATTTCCATGAAAGTACAATTATACTTAAAAGTATGGTTTTTACTTGATATTTCCAATCTGATACTTAATTTTTTGAACATTTTTTCCCCAAAATCTTCGTCACAAAAAAAATACATAAAACACCAAATTTATTTTTCGTTTTGGACATATCTAATTTATTTTAATGAGAGTACAAGTTTTAGAAATTTAGTTTATAGTAATTTTTTGTATCCGATCACAATTTTTTTTTTTATTTTGATATAAATTATAACACACAAGAAAGAGTGATGGAAATCTTGCCTCTTTTTGACTTCCTTGGATTATTTTGCTGGTTGCTGTGTTTATTTATGTATGCAGCTTAATGAAATTATAAACAATAATAAACATCCTAAAAATATTAAATGGTTATGTTTGCATTTTAAAATTAAGATTTAAAAGTTATATTGGCATTTTTTAAAGAATCAAACAATTTATTGAATTAAATAATTTATTATTTTGTGATTAATAGAAATAATGTTAAAATCTTGAAGCAATTAATGTGATTATTTTTTTTATTACAAAATATTATTATTATTATTATTATCATTGTTGCGGAAGATTGGTCAAATGCAAGAAGTACACTGAGAAAATAAATTATAAGAAATTATTATAAATTCTGGTAAAAACTCCTATCTTTTTATAATAATTGAGCGAATATTTGTAATTTTCGCATCGTTACCAACCATTTCTTTGACAAAACAAAAAAATCATGTTACCCAATATTTTAATTATTAAAGGATAATTATATATTCTAATAAAATAAAATTTTATAAAAAAAAATAAAATTAGCTTTTTTTTATATTTGTCTCTTTCTAATTATGCAAAAATGATTTAAAATCCATTAACGCCTTCGCGACCAATCCATGGACGCTAGAATTTTCACTTTATTAACAAAATGATCTTAATAATCTACTTTACCAGCTACTAAAAACGAAAAATGTATGTATAATTGCATGGTTGTAATCAATAATATTTGTTGTAAATTAAGATTACCGCCCATTGTTTGAGGAACCTCAGTGCCAGCTAGTTGGCAGGGTATTTTTTATAGTTATTTTATTATACATGAACTTCAAATTTTTTTTTTTAAACTGTTACAAAACTATCAAAGAATACAAAAAAAACGTTGCCATTATTGCACTAATTGGCACTATGATTTCTCATTAGCAATAATAAAATGTTCTTAATGCTCTATTTTACCTAACAAAGTATAATGTCATAAGTAAAACTGAAAATGATCTTTTCCTTGATACTGTTAGTTTAACATCTCATGAGTAGTATGGAAAAAATTAGGTTTTTTAAATAAAAAAATAAGATTTTTTCTACACTAGTACATAATCTTCTTTAATGATAATCATGTCTGCTTTATAGACAGTTTTTGGTGTAGTTGGAATAATTATATCTAAAAGACATAATTAGACTATTACGCTATAACAAAAATGAAAAAATTTTTACTAATTTTAAATTGAGGAATAAATTATAGAAAAATTAGTGGTGTTAAAAGGATATTTCTAAAACTAATTTTTCCATTTAAGAATAAAAAAGTTGTTGTTTTTTGTATCTTTTGATGGCCAACGTTTTGAGAGAAAAAATTTCCAAAAAATTAACTATCATAACCAAGAAATCGAGTAAAAACAATGTTTCTGTAATTAATACTTTCGGAGAAAAAAATTAGGTACTACGTCCAAAAATAAAAAAACATTTGGTGTTTTTTATATTTTTTGGTGGCAAAAATTTTAAGATAAAATTATTATTATTTATCTTTTAAAATATTTAATTATTAATAAAATTTTTGGTATTTATAATGAAATATATTAAAATATACTCATTTTAGAAATACATATAATAATTTTCTTATTTTATTATACAATCTTCTTAAAATTTGGTCTTCATTTTATCAAATTAATCGATTCATTTTTGCTCTGCAGTGTCAGCCATATAAAAATTTATAAAACAATTTCAAATATTAATTTTTTAATTTATTATTATAAATTGTAAAAATAATTATAAATTTTAATAAAAAATGTTTAAACTATAATAAAACATTACATCTGTAGATGCGACATATAATATATGAAAACTCATTTGAGTATTTCGTCATCCTATTATAAAATTTCGCTGTCCAGGACTAAAGAAAAATTAATGTCGAGGAATGAAAAGGATTCTGGCCCGAGGTGCGTACCACCGAGGGACAGCAATCAATATTTGCATTCAGTTACGATAAATTTTTTTTTCTTGAAATAAATTTTGAAAATAAAAATAATATTGGTTTTTATTTATCCTTCCATCCATCCATTATATAAAAATCGATGGAGATCTGAAGTTGCTTCTATTTAACTTTTTATTCGCCTTCTGATTCGCCGAATTAAAATCGATTATTCGATTATATTTAAATTTATTATAAAAATTGGGATTCATTATCAATATTGTATAAAATATACTGATAAGAAAATATTCATTTATCATAATTTAAATTAATTCTAAACATTCAAAGATTAATTAATAAACTAATGATTATTAAAAAATGTTTATATGCAAAATTTAAATAAATAAAGTTAATGGTTATGTTATTTAGTTTGTTTATAAATTAAAATACTCAAGAAATGTACCTGCAACAAAAAGAGGTTAAAAGCAAAACTTGTAATATTTATAAAATTAATTAGGCTTAGGTATATAGGTGAAGAAAAAAAAATAAAATTAATATTTAAACATTATATAGGCATTTTTTAAAGAACCAAAAAATTTATACTTTTGTATTAAAAAGAAATAATATCATAAAAAATTTCAAAATTTTGAAGCAATTAATATGGTTGTTTTAATATTATTAAATATTATTAAGGGAGGAAATTAAATTAGCAAATTTGTTACGAAAGGTTTTGAAGCCCTATTAAAAATACATAGAGCCATATGGGTCAAAATGGCCTATGCCGACCTATGCCGCTGTAAACATGTTAATTGGTTTTTGCGAGGGTTTTTGACTCTGAAATTAATTAAACTCAAATTCAAACGCATCAAATTGGTTTAAAAGTGCTTTAATCATGGAACATGTTTATTAGAGTGTTTCTTATTCCCCGAATTGACCGTAGAGAAAAATACTGGCGCGAATATGATACTTCAGTTAATAATACTATGTATTTTCAAAAAAAAAAAATTTTTCCTATCTTATCTTATCTTATCTTACTAGTATATATATTTGAAAATTTATTTGTGTGTGTGTGTGTGTGAGCGCGTGTTCCATCATCAGGGTCAAACCACTGAACAAAATTACATTAAACTGGTGTCAAAATAAAGATAAAAAGTCCGCGGGTGACATAGTCTATAGATTTTCTGCTCAGCTATCGTAGATTTTGAGATATTTAATTTTTAGTGTTTTTGAAATTGATAAAATATTGAAAAATTTTGAAAAAAACTAAAATATCTCGAGACTATCGACAAATTTTATTTGTCATAAGTTTGTACTATTCGATTCGGCTCCAATTTTTACGTATTCTCCTAAATTTTTATTCAAAACGGAGGTATCTTTAAAATTTTATAAAATATTTTTGAAGCTGGTTAAAAATATTTTTTTTCATTTTTTTATTTTTTTATGGTATTTTTAATAATTTATTTGTGTGCCTGTGTGTCTATGTGTTTCATCATGAGGCTCGAAAAAATGAAAGAAATTACATAAAAGAGGTGTTAAAATAAAGTTAAAATAAAAAAATGTTTACTATTTTTGGGAAAAATTAAATTTTTTAAAAATTTTGTTAAAAAGTGAAATATCTGAAAAATATGATAAAATTTTAATGTCGCAATTGGTATCACCTGATTCAGTCAATTTTAGAACCATCTATATATACATATCTTAATACTATATACTATATACTATATATATTTAAAAATTTATTTGTCTGCCTGTCTGTCTGTACCCTAATGACTCAAGTACTGCCGAACCAAAACCTATAATTTTTCATCTAAAAAAAAAACTGTAAATTATAACATATTTTAGGATATTTGAACTTAATTTAAAATTTACAAAGCAAATATCCACCGACAATTGCAATTTGACAATTTTATTCTATTCTATTTGATATTTTGTTATTAACAAGTCTTCAGAACATTTTAGCAATAAAAAGATTGTAGCAAGATTTCTAAAAGTTTTCTAAAATATTTTTAAAACTTTTTTCCTAATTTTTACCGATTTTCATTTGCAAATTTACACACTACATTAAATTGTACGTCAAAATAATTTTTTTGGAGATTAGTTTTATGACCTGAAGTATCATATTTGGTCCAGTATTTTTCTCTACTGTTAGTTTTTGAAGTGAGAAATATCCTAATGTTTATAGATAGGGGAGGGGTATTTCAAGCATATAATTGGGGGGGGGGCTCAAATGGACTTAGAATAATTTCAATTTAGGGGCTTAGAATAATCCGGGTTATGGGACTTAGAATAAATCAGATTTAGGGACTGTAGGGACTTTAGGGACTTAGAGTAAGTTTGATAAAGGGTTCTAGAATAATAAGGATTTTGGGAGCTTAAATTTACATTTGTGCCAATCATTATCCTAGAATACTATTTATTTAGGAGGGTTCCATAATACTAGCGGTGATTGAAAGTATATGTTCCATGTTTGTTGTTTGTGAGTTCATAAATTGGTTGTAAGTTTTTTTCATATTATACTTATAGTATTTCGATTTATATTAAAAATATAAACTGTACCCGATGGAATGTCCAAACTGGAATTTTTGCATATGAGTAACTCTTAGTGAAACTTTACTAAAGGAAAGGTCAACATTTGGGATTTTCATAAAACCAATTGAAATGGGTTTAGTACGCAGATATATCATTCCATACAAATTTTTAAGCTTTTAGATTGAAAGCTTTCGAAATGTCAGCTGTTTTTCAAAAATTTTTTCAAAATTGCTAGAAAAATGTGAGCTAATTTTGCGG
The DNA here is from genome assembly GCA_022575985.1 of Anagrus nilaparvatae. Classification (NCBI taxonomy): domain Eukaryota; kingdom Metazoa; phylum Arthropoda; class Insecta; order Hymenoptera; family Mymaridae; genus Anagrus; species Anagrus nilaparvatae. The sequence continues at coordinate 3,457,940 of JAKSXM010000156.1, read as the reverse complement.
TTTTCTTTGGTTTCATTTCTGTTGGCAATATTTTTTAAAAATTAGTTCCAGAATACAAAATAGCACATGAAAGTATATTTTTAAACTTTTTTGACAGTATTCAAAGTCAATGAAGCTCATAAAAAAGTATTTTTTATTACACGCTGCAAAAAATATCTACTTTCTTATTTTCAATGCTGTTTGGCTCGTTCGCTGCACACTCGGCTGCACACACTCGTGCATACAACCAGGGGCGTAGCCAGGGGGGGGGGCGAAGGGGGCGATCGCCTAAGATCCAAAGTCCTGGGGCGCCAAATATTTCTAAGGGCGCAAAATTCGTATTTGCGATACTTGTGTTTAATTTATTAAGAAAAATATTTTAAATATTATAAAACTTATTTTTTTATAATCAGGGTCCAAGATTTAAGAAGATTACCAAAAAAAAAATTATTTTAGATGGTATATTATTATCTCAAAAAAAAATAATGTTTAGTAAATAGAAATTGTTTCAAATTTTTTTTTTTTTTTAATTTTACTTGTCATATGGCGGATGTTTGAAGAAATATAGTGAAATTTATATGTGCTTGTTCTCAGGAATAGATTTTGAAGTAATAAAATTGTAGTTGAAATTGACCAGAAAAGGAATATATACATTGGTTTATATATTAATAGTAGTATTATTTTAATTGCTTTATCATATAAAACATTTTTTTCAGCATTAAAAAAAAAATTATGAGAATAGGACGCAGCTGTGATTTTTAAGTTAGATTTTTTTTTCGTGATCTTGGAAATATTGTTTGGATTTATTTAAAAAAAGTGTTAATTAAATTATTAATTAAACACGTTATAATCATTTATATTATACTATAGTAGAAATATAAATATCATTTATTAATCCGAAACTACATGTAGAAATCAAAACTATCTAATTATATAATTATGCAGATATTATTCATAATTTTCAACAACTAAATTTCGAAAAAATTTTTTCTAAAATCGAGATTACTCGAATTTTTTTGTTAATATTCTCAATTTAGTAAATTTACGATTTTTTTCGAATATTTACAATTTTTTTTGAAAATATGCTACTTTTTCGAGAATATGTACATAAAAGTTGACCTAAAATTGGAGTTTTAAGAAAAACTTGGCTCCTCGGGTTTTTTCGTGAACTTTTAGTCATAAAAAGTCCCTAGCTCCAAGGATTTTGCTTTTCAAAAAAGTGTGCCTGTAAGCATCTAAATTTTCCCATATAAATAATATGGGAATTTTGACTTTTCAGCTTTCTAATTTTTTACAAAGCTTGCAAAATGTTTTGAAAAGCTACTAATCGATTGAAAGTACTACTTAAATATATAAAAAACGATACCCAACCTCAAGTAGCCAAAAAAAAATTTTTTAATCGATTTTACCGTTAATAAACGTAAAAAAATCCCCATTAAAATAACACAGCTACATGTAATTTAAATGGAGCATTTTTTTACATTTATTACCCGGTAAAATCGCTTTAGAAATATTTTTTTTGGCTACTTGAGGTTGGGTATCGTTTTTTATATGTTTAAATAGTACTTTCCATCGATTATCAGCTTTTCAAAACATTCTGAAAGCGCTGTTAAAATTATCGTGAATGACCTACAATAACTAAATTAAAATTTATTTTTTAGACACGATCACCCTATGTATGCAATACATAAATGAAATCGTGCCTTAAAAGTTCATTAAGTTAAAAAAACAAAAAAGTCTTTAAAGTGTCCAATTTATGGAGAAACGTGGTCACCAGGTCATAGAGTTCCGCGATACCAAGACAATACGATATTTTGAGTAATATCGATATTGGTATTGAAAATATCGGTCTGGGCCATATTGGTCTTGTTATTGCAGAGCTTAATATTCTATCACTATTGGTAAATATCGAAATATCGAATTTTGATATTCTTTTTTTTTTAATATTTTTTATCAATAAATCCGTAACTTCAATGTATTTATTTTTCTTTTATCTAAATTTATAGTAACCTTAATGTGTTAGTTTTTTTTTATCAAAATTTTTTGTAACTTCAAATTGTTTATTTTTTCGTTTACCAAAATTTTTTGTGCTCAATGGCTGAAATTAATGCAGGAGGTAATAAACGTATTTTTGTAAATTCAAAAGATGAAACTAGTGAAAAAATCGGAATTTGTAATTTATGTCGTGATAAAATGTAAAAAAAAATGTAAAAATGAAAAATGGAAACACATCTGGTCTAAAGAAGCGTCTGAATATTTACCATCCCCAAGAATATAAACTTTTATTTGGTCATATATAACTGCGAAAAAACAAGTAATAAAACAGAATTCATTGGAAGTTTAATTAAATAAATACATTTAAAAAATTATTTTTTTTTAAACCAATACTACCAATACTACCAATATATCGACCTCTTTGGTATCGATATCGTATCGAAAATAGGACATCAGTATTGTCTTGGTATTGTCTTGAAAATCGAGACGATATCGATACGATATCAATATTATATCGAAATATCGCGGAACTCTACTAGGTCATTCCAATGCCTCTACATGCTTATATTGCCTTGGTGTGTTTTCAATTTATGAGGGTGCGGATCCCACCAACGTTATTAAAGAGAAAATACTCAATAAATATGTAATCGTGCCTGAAATAAAAAGCCTTAGCTTTTTTATAATTCTTTGCGATTTTTATTATTTATTAATTAATCCGAATTTTATTGAATTAAACATTTAACGCCCTAGAGCCTATCTAGTATCTACGAGTTCTAAATTAATTTTAAAACCAAAATTTATTTTTCTAAAAATGTATCCATGTGTTAAAAAGTTTCTATTATCAGAATTTGATTTCAAACTTACTATAAAATTAACCGGAAACTGATTATTTAGGGTAAAAGTTGGATACAAAAAAAAATCGACACGTTGCTTATCAGTATTGTTAATAGCATAAAAAAAAGGTATATTTAATGAAAAATAATAAAATTTTCATTTTTTGTGTGTTTTAGGACATATTTTTTTGCATGATTTTTTTTTAATTTCAAAATGGCGGTTGAAGAATTGCAAAAAAAATTACTAAAAACAAGTTGCATTAGATTATTTGTTTTTAGGAATATTTTTTGGGTTTTAAAATTAATTTAGTATTCAAAAAGAAATCGACACGTAAAATTTTAAATATTAATATTAGATATATTTTTTTGGAATAAATCTAGTTCAAAGAATATGTAACTCCATCCGTATATACATTCTATGTATAATTCCATTATCGTTGAATTTTTTTATTTTTATGCATTGATCAGTTTGAAAAATTCATAAGAAACTATTAACTAATAAAATTAATTTGATAAGTTTATTATGAATAATAAACACGATCTACATGGAACTAAAAATATATATAACTTTATTCATTATTTGTTATCTGTGTTTCTGAGGACTGAGCCTCTCTTTGTCACACTTATTTAATTAATTGGAACGTAAAACAGTATTTATACTGTTTACTCATTATTATTAACTAATAAGTTTTTAATTCTTTTGTAGGTTACTTCATTGAAAAAAAAACCGGTTGTTTAAAAACCGATTTTTTTAAATAGCGTAATTTTATTAAATAAAAAGGAGTTTAGGAACCTGGTAATGATAATGGTATGGTAATAAGTGGGTGTGTGTATAACAGCTATGAATTTTGACACAGAGATATTTAAGACCTAAGTATATATACTTTCGTATCCTAATTTTTTCAGCCGCGTGTTCTGGAAAAAGTTATGGGTCCACAAAAATGGCCAATTTAAAAAAAAAAACTAAAAGTATGAAATCCTAGAATAGCCTAGGTTTTTAATTAAGACCAAAACATAATAAGTTTATATTTGACATTTTTTGGTATTTTAATTCTGGAGAGGCATGCCGGACCATTGAAGACGTTTATCCAAGCTCAAAATCATGTATACTATAAACTAATAGCGTGAGTAAACGGCGGATCTTCAATAGCCCGACATGCCCTTCCAGAGCCAAAATACCAAAAAATTTAAAATATAAATTAAGTATGCTTTGGCCTAATCTAAAAATTAGTTGGTCTCGTCTCGGTCTCGTCTCGAAAAGCGAGACGAGATCGAGACAAGATCTGCCAATAAAAATTACGAGACGAGACCGAGACTTAAAAAAGTCTCGACGAGAAATCTCGAAGTCTCGAAAATTTTCTCATAGAATAAATAATTTAAATAAAAACTTTTTTTTTAACAATCAGCAACTTCTTTAAAAATGAAAATTTTTGGAATCTTTAATTTAAGTTATTATATAGAAATAAAAACATGTATTGTAGAAACCATATAATAAGTTTTTTTTTTTAAGAATATTAAATTAAATTTATAAGTATAGCTTCATAAAATTAAATAAAAATCATAAATTCGTAAAATAAAATTTAAATAAATATTATTATTATAATCATCATATATTTACAACCCTGTAGCTTCCTACAAAAAAAGACTAGAGATTGAGGGCATTATAAAAAAATTTAAATAAAGGTATCCAATATTTTTTTCAAATGAATTTTTAAAACATTCTTTTTTTTGAGATTGATTTTATTTTTAATTTACAAGAAATAATAATAAAAGTTTTGTGACTTGTGTAACATAATAAATAACTACACAAATACATATATATTTTAAATATTAAATAATGGAGTTTTATAAAGGTATTTATGATACCATATTCTTTAATAATTGGAAAAAAAAACTCTTGTTTTATTACCGGTAGTATAAAATTCAAATCAATTAATATATGTATCCATGATTAATATACAAAAAATGTACATCAAATATGAATACAGAGAGCACTATTAAATCCATTTAAATTTTTGTTATTATTTATCAATAAGTAAATAATTAAAAGTTTTCAAGTTCACATATAGTTTTTATATGGATTTCATTCACTTAAGATTGTAATTTTGATTAAGTGGTCAAATTTGTCCTATTTAAGGGGGGGTCAAATAAGGTAGAATAATTTCAATTTAGGGACTTTGAAAAATCTGGGCTTAGGGACTTAGAATAATATAGGTTTAAGAATTTAGAATAATATCCATTTAGAAACTTGGAATAATTCAGGTTTAGGGACTTGGAATAATTATGATTTACGGACCCAGAATAATTTGCATTTAGGGGATTAAAATAATTTGGGTTTAGAATCTTAACATCTTGTAAGGCGATAATTACAAATTATAAAATTAGAAAATTGTATTGTAATGTTGAGTAACATTTGTATTATACCTAGTCCTCAGCTGGAAGTAAACATGTTCCATGCATTTAGGTTGTGTTTACACAAACCGCTTATAAGTTTTTTCATTATAAGCGAAAATAATAATCACCGAAAGATAGAAAATAGATCAGTATTACCAAATATAAGGCAAAAAAAAATTTTTTATTTTTGTGAGGCGAGATTTCGAGAGTTTCGAGACTTTCGAGACGAGACTTACAAAAAATGAGATTTTTCGAGACCGAGACGAGATCGGGGCAAATCTCGTCTCTCTCGTCTCGCGTGAAGCACTATACTACTAAAAATCTAGTCTATTCCGGGGTGTCATAATTTCAGTTTTTTTTTCAAAAATTGGTAAATTTTTCTAGAACACGCGACCAAAAAAATTAAAATACAAAAGTAGGTATGCTTTGATTCTGAAATACGCAATCTGGGGTACAAAGTGGCTGAGAAGTAGAGAACATGAAATCAGCAAAAACTATCCCATTTTAAGGCTTTTTGCAATATTTTAGAAGCAGAGCTAAACATATCTAATTAAATGCCTTTTTTGAAAAAAGGGTAAGAAAATTTTGTTATTTTGATTCTGTAAACCTGTATTATTCTAAGTCCTTAAATCGAAAATATTCTAAGTTCTTCAACTCGAATTATTAAGTCTCTAAACCCGGATTATTTAAGTCCCTAAACTTGAATTTTTCTAAGCCTCAAAAGTAAGTTATTCTAAATCCCTAAATAGAAATTATTTTAAGTCCCTAACCCCGGATTATTCTAAGTTCCTAAATTTAAATTTGTCCAAGTACCATTGGACCTCTCCCCTTAAATCAGAAACATTTGACCTCACTTGATTTTCAGATTCACATGTTACCCCTCCTTATAAACATTTTCAATGTTAAAACTACAATTTTTGGGCCAAAAATGGGCATTCAGTTTACTGACTGTAAAGAAGAGAATTTAAAATAAACAATTAAACAGGTAAAATATTTTGCAAATAAATAATTTTGAAGGACAAATAATGAATTTTTAGAAAAACGGTTTTAGAAAATTGTTGAGACCTATAAATCCCATTTTTGTCTAAATGTATTGTTTGTTTATTAGTTAACCAATCGCAGCTAAGATGACAAGCTTCAACAAATAGCGATGCACCTAATAATATAAAATTTACGTCCCGCTAGGGATCACCGTGCATTGACATTTTAAGGGGGGGGGGGGGTGAAATGGACTTAGAACATTTCCGATTAAAGGACTTAAAATAATTTGAAGTGGGAGTCAGGGCCTGCTTAGGCCCTGATAAGAACAAAAACTTACAATACTTTAGGTTTATGTTATTATATAACCCCTAAGATGGAAAGTTTCTGCTGTTTAACAAATAACAAGGTTAAAAAATAAGGGGCGGATTTTTTGTATCCTTTATGGTTAATACTTAAAAATTCTAACTATGCTTAACATTTTTTTACATCTTATTTGAACATTCTTATTGAAATCAATCAAATCAAAACTTTTAAAATCCCTAAATTAAAAAATTACTGAAACTCTTTTCTTTCTTTTTTTTAACATGATCAGCTTCGCTCTACCCGTCTTTGACGGTATCTAGTATTTGTAGATGCAACACATAAAATATGAAAATTAATTCGAGTATTTCGTCATTCTATTAAAAAATTTCGCCGTCCAGAACAAAAAAAAAATTTATTTTGGGGGGTGAAAAAGGTTCTGGCCCGAGGTGCGTAGCACCGAGGGACAATAATGCAATATTTTTTTCTTGAGATAAATTTTGAAAATAAAAATAATAATAGTTTATTAAAATTATCAAAAAAGGTCATTATTTGAAATTGACATATCACTGTACAATTGTTTTTATTTATGAATTAAACCACGATTTTATTTCGATTAAACATGATCTGAGGGGTTTGGCGCGTTTTAGCCAAGCCCTTTAAAAACGATAATTCTAGATATTCGTACTTTTATAGGAAGAAATTAAGTACTAAGTCCTAAAGAAAAAAAAATTATTGTTTTTTTCTCATTTTTTTATGTAAAAAATTTTGAAAAAAAATTTTTCGAAAACTTAGGTATCAGATTGGAGATATCGAGAAAAAACGATAATTCTAGATATTAGTACTTTCATAGAAACAAATTAAGTACTACGTTCAAAAAGAAAAAAAACGCTGCCAAGTAATTGGCAAAAAAAATTAATTATAAGATTCAAGATATCGAATAAAAACGATACTTCTAGATATTAGTACTTTCATGGAAAAAAATCAGGTATTACATCCAAATTAAAAAAAAAAAGTACCTCGAGATTGTTTGGTGAAAAAAATTTTGAAAATAAAATTAGGTCTTAATGTCATACTGGTTGTGACATATCACCGGTTAAAGTCCAATATACATAAATACATAAATACATACATACGTACACACACACGCACACACACGCACATACATACTTTTTTAAATACCGGTTTTTAGCTTCCTGAGGTCTCAAAACGTCATTATATGTCAAAAAATCAAAATTTTACCTAAAACAATGGTTCCTCTATGAGGAACCAAAAGTTATTATTTTTATTTTCCAATATTTTTACATTTTATAGATGGCGTCAAAGTAGAGGCTAAAAAAAAAGTAAAAAACGGTTCAAGGCGTAGCGCCTATTGTGGGCTTCTGAAATAAAAAAATAAAAGAGCATTTTATTCCCTATACACTTCTCAAGTGCTGGAACTAAAAGTTAGCGAAAATTCCAAAAATTGACCATTTGGTGCGCCAAAAACGAAAAAATGTAGATTTTTAAATATAAAAAGACACCTAATATGGTCAATAAAAAATTTTTTAATACAATTTTTTTTATCTTCTAGTTCCAGCACTTTGAACTACAATTACAAATAAAACGCACCAAGATGTAGGTCAATAGCTTAATAAGTTTTTGAGTTAGAACTGGAACCGATTTCAGAAAGTAGTTTTGAGAAAAACGCGTTTAAAGTTTTTAAATGCTTATGTTTTCATATGACTCCGTCCCATAAAAATCAAAATATCTCAAAAATATATATTTTTTTTTACTTGAAATTTTTTTCATACATTCTTGAAATGTTTTTAAGCAAGAAAATGAAAAAAAAAAGTGCTTTACAAATTTTAATTTTTGAAAAAGAGGCCTTAATAATTAAGTATTTTATAAGATAATAAAAATTAAATAACGCGCGAGCGTATGTGATCGAAGAAGTTCTTGTATTCTATACCGCTACCGTCCAATAAAAAATATGAACCATGAGCATCACAAAATCAGCGTGATCAATCAAAATACGAATAATTTGATGAGGAAAATTCACTTACATTTCACTCTTTTAAAAGTAGAAAATATGATTTTATGGAATTTGTGAAAAATTAATTCCACACTCTCACCGCACACCATAAGTCGAGTTTGATTCTGATCAAGAACTTTGTAAACTTTTTATTAATTGATCTTTCTATTACTTACCATTTTTACCAGCAATTATTCTTTTATTCTTTAATTTTTTAAAAATATTGTTGAGACTCTTGAATAACAGTTGAAATACTTCGGTAGTTTTATTTTTCATTTTATTACAGTTTAATATGAAATTACCAAATTTATTTTATTTTTTTATAAATTGAAATTTGACGAAACGTCGCTTCAATAACAGCAATAAAAAAATTTTTGTAAACTATGCATAAATTTTTTACATTTTATTCCATTTGGTCAATAAATTCAAAAAATATTCTGAAAATATTCAAGTATCACTAACTTTTATTTTAAAACGCAAGTTTAAATTTATAAACATCCAAACTCTTGCTTTTTGTCGAAGTGACTAAGATACTAATATTTTTTATAAAATTGAGTCTGACCCTTCCCCACTCCTTGTTTAAATTTAGGTCTGGCACCAATGACAGAAGTTAAAAATTGGTGCTGTTAACGGAAATTTCTGAAACTTTAAGTCCGGAATTTAAATCTGCCAATGAGAGAATGATAAAAATTTCTTTAGAGTGGGGAAGGATCGGACTCAATAACTGTGGATAACTTTGGATAAAATATTGGTTGCAAGCCTGATTGGTTGTGGTCTATCTTTAGGTTTCCTCCTCCTTTAAAGATTAACAAAGAAGCGAAACTAGTGGCCGCTCTCGTAAATTCATTGTTGTATCTTATAATTTCTAATATTCTAATAATTATTTAATTATTATTTAATTATAATTTAATAATTATTTTTTATATTTCATTGGTTTAAATTTTGAAAATTAAAAAAATAAAATAAAATCTCTTAATGATAAATTTTCGCGTGGAATAGTATATTTACGGCTTATATCAAGAAAAGTAAGGCCTAGTCTACATAACCGCGAAAATGCTCCGTAAAACGCAAGCGCAAGTGAAATCGCAAAAAAAATTCAGTTTAGCCAACTCATTTCTCATACTAACCTAACATGATTTAGTGTTTATTTTTTTGTAATATACATTAATTATTATTAATACTGTTTAATATTTATATTCAATTAATTAATTGAAAAAATTTTTTTATAGATGTATTTTTTATATATGTAATCTGATTGAAATGACCCCCCCCCCCAAAAAAAAAAATTTTCTAGATCCGCCACTGATTAATAATAATTAATGTATAGTATGAGAGATGAGTTCGCTAAACTCTTGGCTAAACTGAACTTAGCTAGCCAGCTAGGCCTAAAGAATATCTCAAATTTTACGTAAATTCCCTTCCGAGGCGAAACCGAGAATGCTACTTAACTGCGATTTAGGACATTCTTCATTTATGAAAATAAATAAATCTGGGGCATTCTTTTTTTATTGCCAAGGTTTGTTTAATACTTTAAAAAATAAAAAAAATAGCAACATTTTTTCCTTTTTGAATGTAGTACCTAAATTTTTCCTATAAAAGTACCAATATCTGAAAATATGGTTATTACTCGATATCTCCCATCTGACACTTTATTTTTTGAATTTTTTTTCTCTAAACTTTTTGCATAAAAAAATAAAAAAAAACAGCAATATTTTTTTCCTTTTTGAAAGTAGTACCTCGTATTTTTCTGTGGGAGTACTAGTTTTAGAAATATTTTTTATAGTCAATTTGTTGGATCTGAAACTTAATTTTTTGAAATTTTTTTTTTCCAAATGCTTTACATAAAAAAATTAAAATAATAGCAATATTTTTTTTGGAGGACGTAGTACTGAATTTTTTTCTATGAAAGTACTAATATCTAGTATTATTGTTTTTACTAGGTAAAATAGACCATTAAGAATATTTTTTTATTGTTAACGAGGAACCATAGTGCCAATTACTTGGCAGCGTTTTTCTAAAATAGCTAGCTTCGCTTTTCCCGTCATTGATGGTTTTTAGTATATGTAAAAAAGACGAATTGCGAATGCCAACATGATAAAAATAATGTTTTAATTTGCACGGTAAACTTTTTAGAAAAATACTAATTTTTATCACGTTTTTATACTCTAATTTGGGAAGTATTATCTCAGACTTTATTTGTCATAAAAAAAAACTTGGTTGCCAAGCGGACTTCCGGTAGCAACAACCAATTTCTATTTTTATTATAGCCAGAATTTGGCATAAGTTAATTGCATCGTTCAATATGATAGTACCTGAAGTTGTAATAAGCGCCACGAGTAGCGGTTATTAGTATATAGAGAAGGGGAGCACATTATTAGAAAAATAATATTGGTATTTTCTAAAAAATAACAATTAAGAAATCTTTACAAATATATTTAGTTTCTTGGACTTTTTAATCATTTTTTTTCCAAAAAAGTGATTCATTGTCTAGAATAATTTTCCAGTAATAATCAACATGAGGTATCTAGCAGAGGTATAAATTTTTATCAAAGGTAAATAAATATCTTTGGTTTTATTTAAACAGAAAAATCATGAATCATTTGGTTAAGATAAATTCTCTCAGGATCTAGATTCCAATATCTATGGTTTCAATTTTTTTTTTTAAATTCAATGCCTTTAAAAGATACAATATCTCATTTTATTTTTTTCTTATCCAAAAATTCCCTTTACATGGCGGTAGATAGTTTTTAGTCACTTGGAATTTCTTATCAACTTATTGTATTGTTCACGTAATACGAATATTTGAATTAATTTTAATAATTCATCTATTCGTTGCTAGGTCTAAAAATATGAGAATAATTTAAATCAAATAATAAACCTATATTTTTTTAATTCTTATAAGAATTGAACTCAAATATAAAAAACTTATAACCGGTTTGTGTAAACACAACCTAAATGCATGGAACATGTTTATTTACAGCTGAGCGCTAGGTATAATGCATAAATGCTACGCAAAATTACCATACAGTTTGCTATTTTTATAACTTGTATTTATCACTTTTACTAGATGTAAAGATTTCTCAGTAAAATTATAAATGTAATATAAATTAATTTAAAATTATTAATGAAATTAATAAAATTATAAAAATTATAAATAATTTAAAATAAATAATTAATTAATTATCAAAAAATTAATTAGTGTAAGAAAATATTTTGTATTTTTCAGGTGATTTTGACATATTTTATAATAGATTTTTTTAATTGCCCTCAAAATGATAGGCAATACGGTTATAAAGTCACTGAATACCTAAATGGGGCTCTCGGAACCATTGTTTCTGGGTAATGCTAAAAGTAGATGCAATAGCATTGAAAAATTTCACCCATATTTTTACGTAAAAATTTAGGTAAAAATTTACGTAATTTTTTACCTAATTTTTTACGTAAATTTTTACATAACTTCTTCGTTTTGGGTTATTTAAAAAAAAATGTCAAATTATTATTAATTAAAAGATTAGAAGGTGAAATTGTGCAATAATTGCAAGAAATTAGGCTTGAATGCAAAATAATTATTTTTAAAAGAACTTTAAAATTGATAAACTTGTAAATTGACAAAATTGGTGGTGAAAATATCGATTATATATTAGCAAGCATAGGAAAATGTAAAAATTTTAAATTTTTAGATATTAGCAATTCTGGATTTACAAATATTGGTATTAGAGGTATAAATGTACATTCAGATTTAATTATTTTAAATGTCTCCAAAACAGATATTATGAATGATTGGCGAATAGAATCAGTTAAAAAACTACTAAAACTTCAAGAACTGAATATTGTGACATGTAGAAATTTAACGCCTAAATTCATAAAAATGACAAATTATGTAAAAAGTAATCGTAAGGATAATTTTATCTTAAAAATAACTCATAATAATCATGATATTTATCAAATGGCTCCTAATGCTTTACCTTTAACAAAGCTTTAATTTTTTGATGATTAAAGATATTTTGGAAAACTATTAGTCTAACATGAAATATTATAAGCATATAAATTTTTTGTTTTTTAATTGCATGAATAAAAATAATTTTTTTAGACATAATAATGTATTGTACAAAAAATTTTTAAATTTAACTCCGATCGAGTCACTTGATTTTTAAAAATGATAATGCTGATAAAATTTTGTTGTGAATATTTTAATTATTATAACAATTTAAATACCCTGCCAACTAGCTGGCACTAAGGTTCCTTAAACAATAAGCTAAATACTTCAATATGCCACACATATCACCGATTACAACCATGCAATCATACACTCATTTCTATTAACTTTTAAAAGTTAAAAGAAAATTTATGTATTGAATTTAACTAAATCTATTTTTTTCAAATAAAATCTAACGTAATTCATTGGATAATAATTATTCAATATAGTACTTTCATGGAATTAAATGAAGTATTACACAAAAAAAAAAAAAATATTGCAGTTTAAAAAAACTTTTTTAATTTTGAGAAATAAATTTTGGAAAAATTCGGTATCAGATCCAAAAAATTACAATAAACGAACTGTCTAAAATCTCATAGAAATAAATTAGGTACTACATCCAAAAAGAAAAAAAAATTTGGTGTTTTTTGTATTTTTTTGTGAAAAAAAATTTAGGAAAAAAATTTTTCAAAAAATTAAGTATCAGATTCGAGATATCGAGTAAAAACTATTCCTTTAAATATAAGTACTTTCGTGGAAATAAATGAGGTATTACATCCAAATTAAAAAAAAAAAAAAAGTACCTACAGCTTTTTTGGTGAAAAAATTTTTGAAAAAAAAATTAGGTCTTCATTTCATAACGGTTGTGAAACATCGCCGGTTGCAATATTTTCAGATATTAGTACTTTCATGGAATTAAATGAGGTATTACACCCCAAAAAAAAAAAAAAATATTGCAGGTTTTTTAATTTTTTTGTTTCTTTAATTTTGAGAAAAAATTTTTGAAAAAATTCGGTATCAGATCCAAAAAATGACTATAAACAAACTTTCTAAAACTAGTACTTTCATAGAAATAAATTAGGTACTACGTCCAAAAAGAAAAAAAAAATTGGTGTTTTATGTATTTTTTCGTGAAAAAAATTTTGGGAAAAAAATTTTCAAAAAATTAAGTATCAGATTCGAGATATAGAGTAAAAACCATACTTTCAAATATAAGTACTTTCGTGGAAACAAATGAGGTATTACATCCAAATTAAAAAAAAAAAAGTACCTAGAGCTTTTTTGGTGAAAAAATTTTTGAAAAAAAAATTAGGTCTTAATTTCATAATGTTTGTGAAATATCACCAATTACATACGTACATAGACACACACACAAAGACACACACATACATACATACTTTTTTTAAAAACCGGTTTTTTAGCTTCCTGGGGTCTCAAAACGTGCTTATATGTCAAAAAATCAAAAATCGAATTTTGACGTATATGTATTTTTTAAAACTGCATTTTTAGATAGCATGTTTGTAATTTACAAAAAAAAAAATAAGTTTCTGTAGAAAAAAACTTTCTTATATATTAAAAACTGAAAAGATTAAAATAAAAAGGCTGTAAGTAGCCTTAAATAACTGAGATAAAATTAAAAAAACTTTTCTGATTTAACAAATAAAATATTTTAAAATATTTTTTTTTCTTTTTTTTTAATTACTTATAAGAATTAGGACAAAGTTATTATTTTTTTATAGAAAATTTTTTGGATATAAAGAAAAAAAACAATTTTGTTTCTTGTGAAAAAAAAAATTGTTTAGTTTTGAGTCCGGCCTTTCCCCACTCCAAAAGAAAATTGGCGTTGTTGAACTTTAGGCCCGGCTTGAATTGAAAATAAGTAAAATTTTTGCATAAACTATAATAATTAACATTAAAAACCATTTAAAAATTAAAATAACTATTTAAAATACCTATTTCAACAAATATTTTAATAATTCGAATTTTTAAAACGGAGGATAGGTTAATTACTAGATTACCGCGGACATGTGTGAGACTGAGCGAAGCCACTGAAAATTTATAGATTTATCTACCCTTGGAATCGGATTTCATGAATGATGATGTATGATCATGCATGAAGCTATACATTATAATACATGAGCATACGTGGGCATTCACAAAGTTGAAAAATGTGTCTCTACATGTTTATACGTTTTCATACATGAACTTTAATTTTAAGGTATTATCTTCTATTAAAATCGAGAAATGTCAGAAGAATTTTGAGGCACTTAATTCCGATTGGTCAATCGTCAGCTGTTATTCATTTAGAAATTAATACTAGCGCGCTCTGGCGGTGTAAAAATTAAACCTTATACTGTTCTGTTATTTTTAATGGCGCGCATTTAAAAATTTTTTTAAATTAAATTATTTATATATTATAAATAACAATATAAAAAGTAACTTTTATGTTAAATGTTTATTTATATTTAATTAAATGTTTTATATATAAAAATGTTATCATTAAATTAATTTTTAAAACTTATGTTTAATAAAAATAAAATAAAAGTTATAGTATAGTTACTCGTCACCACCAGATTTGGTATACAATAAATTTTTGTGTCGCTGATCACGAATTTCGGGGTAATTTATTTAAGAAATGAGCGCTTCGCCCTTAAATCAGCAAAACCTACCTGAATAAGGGATATTTTTGATAAATTTCACGTTTTGGCTAAATAAAAAATTAGTTATTTTATGAGGGATCCATTTATGAAATAAGTGATGTAAAGTTATAATACATCAAATGGGAAGGTGTACAGGTCCCGAGGTGCGTAGCACCGAGGGACTGTGATCGCATAATTTATTGGTAAAATATACAGTTATATCAAGGGTTAATTCATACATAATTTTATTTTAAAATTGCGTTAAAGTAACCCCCCAATGAGTAAAAGTAACTTAAAAAAATAAATTTTTTTTTTATTTTCCTTTTATAGAAATAACTTTTTTGTATTCGTCAATTATAGCCATTTTTTAACATTCGAATATTTAGCTTATACTCAAAAATGAAGATTATGTATAAATAAAATAGACAATTTGTTTTATTAATTAAATATTTGTTTGAAGTTTAAATTGTTTCTCATTTAAAATTGAATTTGAGGGGGTTGGCGCGCTTTAGCGCGCAGGGGGCTTGCCCCCTAGTTATACAAAAAATCTCAGAAATAAGATTTTTAACATTTCTTAAATTTAAAAAAAGTTTTGTTTTCTACTTGACTATACATGATAACACAATATTATACACGTGAATGTAAAAAATGATAAATTTATTATTGCGCGCGGACTTCTTTATTGTTGTTGTTTCTGAACGAGTCGAAAAACATAAGAAAATGAACTTTCTTCGTTTCCAGGAGGTTTTCGGGGTCGAGAAAAACGAATTTCAGATTAAAAAATTTCAATTTTTCACTCTAAAATATTCTCATACAAATGTTTATGGATAAACATATTTATTATGTTAAAAAAAACATGCTGATTATCCTCCGTTAATTCCAATGGGCCTTCTGGGCCTAGAAACGCAGGGCTCGATGTTATAAAATAGGGTTTTTTTTTGGGAATTTTCAATAAAACCCCAAAATCACGCAAGTCAACCAAATTAATATCAATAATTCTTTCATCACCATAGCCTAATTTGAAGCTTGTGGAAGTTTTATGAGACTTATAAAACCTGTTTTCGTAAAAAATTACAAATTTGGCAGCAATTTAAAAATTGGTCATTTTTAGCAAAAAATAACCATTTGGTTAATTGGATATAGTGATGAAAGAATCAGTGATAAAAAATTGTGGTTTATGGCGTATGAAAGGTGACACTTATACCAAAAAAATAAAACCAACCAAAAATGTTTTGGTTAACATGGGAAGTTGTAGCGTTATATTGAAAATAACCAAAAAACCCTATTATATAAAATTGAGCCCTGCGTTTCTAGGCCCAGAAGGCCCATTGGAATTAACCGAGGTTAGCCGGCATGTTTTTTCAACATAATAAACTCGTTCATAAACATTTGGTGTAATTTGGTGTTCGAAATGTATTGAACTCCCCTTGTTAATCGATTACCACCGGCGCGGCCAAAACGGGCCACTTTATTATAATTCAGAAACTTCTTTATATTATTAGCTCTAAATTTATATCTGGGGATTTTTGAGGTTGCTGATTTCAAATATGAACTCAAAAAAATCATAAAATTTCATCTAGGGGTGAAAAATTAGGGTGAAAAGGTGTGAAAAATCAATTTTTATAAAAGGCTTTATTTTTACTTCAAAAACTCTATCGGGAAATTTTTCAGGTTGCTGATTTCAAATATGACTATAAAAAAATTATAAAACTTCAACTAAGGGTGGAAAATTAGGATGAAAAAGGTAGAAAACACAGTTTCCTTAAAAGGCTTTATTTTTACTTGAAAAACTGTATCCTGGGTTTCTGACGTTGCTTATTTCAAATATGACCATGAAAAAAAATCATAAAACTTCATCAAGGGGTAGACATTATGGTAAAAACAATTTCTCATAAAAGTTAGATATTAATTTTCAAATTTCATAAAAGTTCTTTTTCAAATATGATTTTTCATATTATTTTTATTCTCACATACGAGTGTATTTTCATTTTTTAGGTACCCTTTACGTTATTGGGATTCCGTTACTATTATACTTTGTTATTACATAATCTTTATATTTGAAAGAAACATTTCAGACAAACCTACATATTTAATTCAAAACTTTAGATCAATGGTTTTGAAAAAATTTTGATTTTTCTACCCAAAGGTTAATTTTTTTGCTTTTTTCATGTTTAATCTGGATCTTGTGCAAAATTTAATCATTAAGACTATTTAATTTATAAGTAAATTTGTTCTCAGATTAAAATTTTAAAGATTTAAGGTGAAAGAGAACCAAGTAATTTTTATTTTCCCTTCTTTTTTAAGCTCCGAAAATTTTTATTTGAATTTAATTAACTTTATCCTCTTTTGCCTTAGAATTTTTTAACTTAGAAATCAAACAAAAGAATTCCAATTGTTTTGTTAAACAGTTCTTAACATTTATGTACGTAAAAAATGTTAGATGTTAAAAAATTTATTTACTATTAAAATTTTGTTTTAGTTCATTTCAATTGTGGCTTGTAAACAAAACTTGAAATTCCTAAACAAAGTTTTTACGGCTTTAAAATAACTTTTGAGATGAGAATACCTTCTGATATTTTAGTGTTAATACAAATGCCAAAATTATTTTTTACTCGTATATGAGTTTAGGAACGAAAAAATAAGGTAAGCTAAGGAGTACTTACCCCTCGGTTTCGAAAATATTGTTTCCAGGCTTATAAATACTCAAATCTAATGCGTGATAAAATCGTAAATTTACCATAAATATCGTAAATTTACGATTCGGTGGTAATATTACAATTATGTCGTAAATTTACTATTTCAAAATCGTAAAATTACGATTTAAATGGTAAATTTACGATTTTTTTAGTAAATTTACGACAAAATCGTAATTTTATGACTATTTCGTATATTTACCATAGGGTATTTTTAACAGTGAAGTTATTATTTAACATGCTTTACTTTTAAATTTGAACTCTTTTTTTCATGTTAATAAATAATTGCATATAACTTTTATAACATTTTATTAAAGATATGTTAAGGACCTGAAATTTTAAATTTAATTTGAAATTATTAAAACAATATAATCATTACAATATACATTTCCTTTGTCATTTTATCACATTTTGTTTATTTTATTTACTAAAAAAATTAATAATTTTATAATTTCATAACTAATATATTACATTTGATATGAATTGTTTTTTATCTACTTATTTCAATGTTAAAAAAAATTATTAAATCCTATATATATTAAAATGAAATAATTTAAAAAAATGACTATTTTTGATTTTATTGGACATGCATTTATGAAGAATTGTACGGACGAAAATACATGAAAGTGGTTTTAAAGTAATCTTTAAAGAAATATCTCCAGACCTTTTTTTAATTTTTAAAAAATATTTAAATGATTTCGAGAAATCAATATCAGAAGTTAGTGGTCGAAAACCCAAAGTAATTTCATTTTTTTTCACTAAAACTGATTTTTCTCAGGATCTAAGAGGTTTTTTGAGACGAGGTTTAGTGCAAATTATTCCTTGGAAAAAATGCTATCGATTTGACGTTTTTTTTTTTAATTTGAGATCACGGTTCAGAGTTACAACTGTTTGAAGCTAAGAACTTCAAAATTAAAAAAATCAAAAAGTGGACATTTTCATCACATCAGATCTCGGAATGGATTGTATCAAAATGTAAAAACCAAGTTTCTTTGTATTTATTAAACTCTTTTCTAATGCCACTTTTATTTTTTTTTAATTTCATTCATTCATTAAAGAGAAATATCAAAAAAACGACTTTTTTGAAATTTTTTATTTTTTTATATTTAGGACAGCTGATATACATTTTTTATATGATTTTATATATTTTATATTTTATTTTCTTAAAAAAAATCTAAATGCTACCATTGCATAAAAATATATAAAATTAAAAAAATATTTAAATGTAATCATTGTATAAAAATATTTGAAATTACAACTTTTCTATTAAACAAGAGACAGTTAGAAAAAAATTTATAATGGCCAGTATGGCGTATAGTTTCTGGTAAAGTCAATAAAAAAATACAATTTTCTTATAAAACAAGACAAATACAAAAAAAATTTTAATGCAATCATTGCATAAAAATTTTTGAAATTAAAAAAATATTTCAATGCAATCATTGCTAAAAAATTTTTGAAATTAAAAAAATATTTCAATACAATCATTGCTAAAAAATTTTTGAAATTAAAAAAATATTTCAATGCAATCATTGCATAAAAATTTTTGAAATTAAAAAAATATTTCAATGCAATCATTGCTAAAAAATTTTTGAAATTAAAAAAATATTTCAATGCAATTTTTAAAATTAAAAAAATATTTCAATGCAATCATTGCTAAAAAATTTTTGAAATTAAAAAAATATTTCAATGCAATCATTGCATAAAAATTTTTGAAATTAAAAAAATATTTCAATGCAATCATTGCTACAAAATTTTTGAAATTAAAAAAATATTTCAATGCAATCATTGCTACAAAATTTTTGAAATTAAAAAAATATTTCAATGCAATCATTGCATAAAAATTTTTCAAATTAAAAAAATATTTCAATGCAATCATTGCTAAAAAATTTTTGAAATTAAAAAAATATTTCAATGATTATTGCATAAAAATTTTTAAAATTAAAAAAATATTTCAATGCAATTATTGCATAAAAATTTTTAAAATTAAAAAAATATTTCAATGCAATCATTGCTAAAAAATTTTTGAAATTACAAAAGTATTTCCATGCAATCATTGCTAAAAAATTTTTAAAATTAAAAAAATATTTCAATGATTATTGCATAAAAATTTTTAAAATTAAAAAAATATTTCAATGCAATCATTGCTAAAAAATTTTTGAAATTAAAAAAATATTTCAATGCAATCGAAATTTCAATTGCTAAAAAATTTTTGAAATTAAAAAAATATTTCAATGCAATCATTACATAAAAATTTTTGAAATTAAAAAAATATTTTAATGCAATCATTGCATAAAAATTTTACCAATGCAATTATTGCATACAAATATTTTTAATTCCAACTTTTCTATAAAACTTTTATTTCACAAATAATAAAATGGCGTATAGTTTCTGCTAAAGTCAATAAAAATATTTCAATATTAACATTGCATAAAAATATTTGAAAGCCCTATTTTTATATATAAAAGAGCATTATTCAAAAAAATTTAGAATGAAGTACAGTTTCTGCTAAAGTCAATAATATTATTTCAATGCAATCATTGCATAAGAATATTTGAAATTCCAACTTTTGTATAAAACAGGACACTAATCGAAAAAAATTTAGAATAGCGTTTAGTTTATGCTAAAGTCAAATAAAAATATTTCAATGCAATCATTGCATAAAAATATTTGAAATGCCAATTTTAATATATAACAAAGCATTATTCAAAAAAAAATTTAGAATGGCGTATAGTTTCTGCTAAAGTCAATAAAAATATTTCAATATTAACATTGCATAAAAATATTTGAAATTACAACTTTTGTATAAAACAGTACACTAATCGAAAAAAATTTAGAATAGCGTTTAGTTTCTGCTAAAGTCGATAAAAATATTTCAATGTTAACATTGCATAAAAATATTTGAAATTCCAACATTTGTATAAAACAGGACACTAATCGAAAAAAATTTAGAATAGCGTTTAGTTTCTGCTAAAGTCAATAAAAATATTTCTATGCTATCATTGCTTAAAAATATTTTAAGTTATAACTTTTATATAAAACAGGACACTAATCGAAAAAAATTTAGAATAGCGTTTAGTTTCTGCTAAAGTCAACAAAAATATTTGAATGCTATCATTGCTTAAAAATATTTTAAGTTACAACTTTTATATAAAACAGGACACTAATCGAAAAAAATTTCGAATGGCGTATAGTTTCTGCTAAAGTCAATAAAAATATTTCAATGCTATTATTGCATAAAAACTTTTGAAATTCCAACTTATGTATAAAACAGGATACTATTCCAAAAACATTCAGATTGACGTATAGTTTCTGCCAAAGTCAATAAAAATATTTCAATGCAATCATTGCATAAAAATATTTGAAAAGCCATTTTTAATATATAACAAAGCATTATTCAAAAAAAAATTTAGAATGGCGTATAGTTTCTGCTAAAGTCAATAAAAATATTTCAATATTAACATTGCATAAAAATATTTGAAAGCCCTATTTTTATATATAATAGAGCATTATTCAAAAAAATTTAGAATGAAGTACAGTTTCTGCTAAAGTCAATAATATTATTTCAATGCAATCATTGCATAAGAATATTTGAAATTCCAACTTTTGTATAAAACAGGACACTAATCGAAAAAAATTTAGAATAGCGTTTAGTTCCTGCTAAAGTCATTAATATTATTTTAATGCAATCATTGCATAAAAATATTTGAAATTACAACTTTTGTATAAAACAGTACACTAATCGAAAAAAATTTAGAATAGCGTTTAGTTTCTGCTAAAGTCAATAAAAATATTTCAATGTTAACATTGCATAAAAATATTTGAAATCCCAACTTTTGTATAAAACAGGATACTATTCCAAAAACATTCAGATTGACGTATAGTTTCTGCCAAAGTCAATAAAAATATTTCAATGCAATCATTGCATAAAAATATTTGAAATCCCAACTTTTGTATAAAACAGGACACTATTCCAAAAACATTCATATTGACGTATAGTTTCTGCCAAAGTCAATAAAATATTTCAATGCAATAATTGCATAAGAATATTTGAAATTCCAACTTTTGTATAAAACAGGACACTAATCGAAAAAAATTTAGAATAGCGTTTAGTTTATGCTAAAGTCAATAAAAATATTTCAATGCAATCATTGCATAAAAATATTTGAAATGCCAATTTTAATATATAACAAAGCATTATTCAAAAAAAAATTTAGAATGGCGTATAGTTTCTGCTAAAGTCAATAAAAATATTTCAATATTAACATTGCATAAAAATATTTGAAAGCCCTATTTTTATATATAAAAGAGCATTATTCAAAAAAATTTAGAATGAAGTACAGTTTCTGCTAAAGTCAATAATATTATTTCAATACAATCATTGCATAAGAATATTTGAAATTCCAACTTTTGTATAAAACAGGACACTAATCGAAAAAAATTTAGAATAGCGTTTAGTTTCTGCTAAAGTCAATAAAAATATTTCTATGCTATCATTGCTTAAAAATATTTTAAGTTACAACATTTATATAAAACAGGACACTATTAGAAAAAATTTATAATGGCGTACAGTTTCAACTAAAGTTAATAAAAATATTTCAATGCAATCATTGCATAAAAATATTTGAAATCCCAACTTTTGTATAAAACTGAACAGAATTCGAAAAACATCCAGATTGACGTATAGTTTCTGCTAAAGTGAATAATATTATTTCAATACAATCATTGCATAAGAATATTTGAAATTCCAACTTTTGTATAAAACAGGACACTAATCGAAAAAAATTTAGAATAGCGTTTAGTTTCTGCTAAAGTCAATAAAAATATTTCAATGCAATCATTGCATAAAAATATTTGAAATCCCAACTTTTGTATAAAACAGTACACTATTAGAAAAAATTTAGAATGGCGTACAGTTTCAACTAAAGTCAATAAAAATATTTCAATGTTAACATTGCATAAAAATATTTGAAATCCCAATTATTATATATATAAGAGCATTATTCAAAAAAATTTAGAATGGAGTACAGTTTCTGCTAAAGTCATTAATATTATTTTAATGCAATCATTGCATAAAAATATTTGAAATTACGTTTTTTATATAAAACAGTACACTAATCGAAAAAAATTTAGAATATCGTTTAGTTTCTGCTAAATTCAATAAAAATATTTCCATGCAATCATTGCATAAAAATATTTGAATGCAATCATTGCATAAAAATATTTGAAATCCCAATTTTAATTTAAAACAGAGCATTATTCAAAAAAATTTAGAATGTAGTACAGTTTCTGCTAAAGTCAATAATAATATTTCAATGCAATCATTGCATAAAAATATTTGAAATTACAACTTTTGTATAAAACAGTACACTATTAGAAAAAATTTAGAATGGCGTACAGTTTCAGCTAAAGTCAATAAAAATATTTCAATGCAATCATTGCATAAAAATATTTGAAATGCCAATTTTTATGTATATCAGAACATTATTAAAAAAAAAATTAAAATGGCGTATAGTTTCTGCTAAAGTCAATAAAAATATTTCAATGCAATCATTGCATAAAAATATTTGAAATTACAACTTTTGTATAAAACAGTACACTATTAGAAAAAATTTAGAATGGCGTACAGTTTCAGCTAAAGTCAATAAAAATATTTTAATGCAATCATTGCATAAAAATATTTGAAATTACGTTTTTTATATAAAACAGTACACTAATCGAAAAAAATTTAGAATATCGTTTAGTTTCTGCTAAAGTCAATAAAAATATTTCCATGCAATCATTGGATAAAAATATTTTAAGTTACAACTTTTATATAAAAAAGGACACTATTAGATAAAAATTTAGAATAATGTATACTTTCTGCTAAAGTCAATAATAATATTTCAATGCAATCATTGCATAAAAATATATGAAATTCCAACTTTTGTATAAAACAGGACACTAATCGAAAAAAATTTAGAATAGCGTTTAGTTTCTGCTAAAGTCAATAAAAATATTTCAATGCTATCATTGCATAAAAATATTTGAAATTCCAACTTTTATATAAAACGCTATTACAAAATTTATAGGACACTATTACAAAAAAATTTAGAATGACGTATAGTTTCTGCTAAAGTCAATAAAAATATTTGAAAATACAATTTTTACAAATAAAAAATTCAAAAATATAAAAATACAAAATACAACACACCCGACAATTTATATTTAAATTTTTAGAAGTTTTTCAAATTGTGGACAATCAATATGAGTTTATCTTTTTAAGTTGTTAACGAAAAAAAAATTAAAGTGGGATTTAATTTCTGTTAAATTCAATACTAATATTTCAATGCTATCATTGCATAAAAACATTTGAAATTACAACTTTTATATAAAAAAGGACACTTTTCGAAATAAAATTAAAGTGAGTTATGGTTTCTGCTAAATTAATTACTAAGATTTCAATGCAATTGAAATTACAACTTTTCTAAAAATCAGGCTACTATTCGAAAAAAATTGAAAGCGGGGTATATTTTGGGGTATATATCGGCAGTCCTAAGAATAAAAAAAATAAAAATTTTAACAATTTAATTGTATAGTAAAGTTCATATTTGCTGTTTACGATATGAAAATACTACAAAAATTTACTCGCATGGAAAAAAATGAGGTAAAAAAGTAACTAGAGATTTTTTGGTGAAAAAAATTTTATAAAAAAAATAGGCCTTAATGTCATACTGGAAATATCATCGGTGACAGTGCTACATACATACATACATACACTCACACACACACATGCAAACTTTTTTTTAAAACTTGTTTTTTTAGCATCCTGAGGTCTCAAAACGTGCGTATATGTCAAAAATTTAGAAATAAAAATTTTACCTAAAACAATGGGTCCTCTATGAGGAACCAAAATCATAAATATTTCACTCTAGAGTAAAATTAATATTGATTCTCTGCAATATAAAAAACAGCAAAAATTTCAATCTATATTTTTAGTTGTTTTATATAGGAAAAAACTCAAAAATTTAACCATATATAGAGTATAATGGATATCGGCTGTCCTATTTATGAAAAAAAGTTTATAAAAAATATTATAAAAGTTTCACTCGATAGTAAAATTCATATTGATTGTCTACAATATGAAAAAACTGAAAAAATTTCAATCTATATTGTTGACTGTTTTATATATGAAAAACCCTAAAAAATTTCACTATAGAGTAAAATGGATATCTTCTGTCCTATTTATGAACAAAAAAAAATCATAAATATTTCACTCTAGAGTAAAATTCATATTGATTATACAATATAAAAAAACAGCAAAAATTTCAATTTATATTGTTTTATATATGGAAAACACCAAAAATTTTACCATAGAGTAAAATGGATATCGGCTATACTATTTATGAAAAAACATAAAATTATAAAAATTTCACTCAATAGTAAAATTTATATTGGCTGTCTACATTGTGAAAAAAATTCAAAATTTTCAATCTATATTGTTGGCTGTTTTATTTATGAAAAACCTAAAAAAAATTTCCCCATAGAGTGAAATGGATTTCGCCTGTCCTATTTATGAACAATAAAAAATTATGAAAATTTCATTCTACAGTCATATTCATATTGATTGTCTACAATATCAGTTGTGATGTATATAAAAATTGAAAATATTCAAATATTCATTGTCTACAATATGAAAAAAACTGCAAATTTTGTTAAAAAAACTGCATATTACTATATTTTATTTTCAATTGTTATTTATTATCAATAATTATTTATGTTATAAAATATATCTCATTAGTTATAAATATTTATAAATAATCATGTAACTTTTTCTTAATATGTATTATAAAATTTTTTTGTTAATTTTAGAAGTATAAAATTAATTCTGTTCTCATTCATTTTTAAATAAAATTAAATTGCATTTTAATCACGTATGATTAAATTTATTATAATTAACTACATATGATCAAAATATAAAAAAATTAATGCACAAGAGTTTTTATTTGGTTAAGCCGAGCATCGCGAGGCCAATCAGCTAGTATTTTTATTAAATTAATATGAACACTAAAAGTGCTGTTAGTTTTTATTACCTATTTTAATTTCATGAATAACACATAACAATATTTGAATGAAATCGACCAATTTAGGCTAAACATCAAAGTACCATGTACACGGAAAAAAATTCTAAGTTGTATTGACAAATAACTTTGTTGAAATATGCCAACAAAGTATTTGTTGAATTGTCATATATGATTAGTTGATTCAAACAGAGTGAAAATTTCGTTTAAAAAAAATTATTTTTTTATTATTTTTTTTAATTATTTTTTTTTATAATTATTTTTTTATATTTATTTAGGTACTTATATATTTATTAATTAAAAATCTGTTTTAAGAAACCGAAGAAAAAATTTTGGATCCTACTGGTATTGAACCCGGGACCACGGCTTCCAAAGCAGCGACATTACCCATTCTGCTAACATGACACTTGGATTTAATAAAAAAATTTTAAGTACTATATGTTACAGATAATAATTTTCGAAATTATATGCAGAGTAAATTATACATACCCAGCGAAATGCATATTTAAAAATAATAGTTAACACTATCATAAATAATTTTTAGGAAATCCCATTTCTTTATTATAATAATAATGAATAATAATATAAGCAAAAGTAAATTATGCATACCCGCAGTGAAATTTATATTTAAAAATAATACTTAAAACTATCATTAAAAATTTTTAGGAAATTCCATTTCTTTATAATATAAACAAAAGCGCGCTGCTGAAGAACATGTGAGAGAAGAGAAGAACATAAAAGGATAGAAAGAGAAAGAATGAATAAATATTTTAATATAAAAGAAAAAGCATTGACCTAACTATTAAAATTATCATACTAATGTTGTAGGTTGTTGGTTTATCTAACACTATGTTGATTCAACAAAGATTTAACTGGTTAATTTAACGATTTTAATTTTGCTTGAATCAACAAAGTATTTGTTGGTCTAATATTTTTATTTGACAATTTAACGTTTAATCTTTCCATTCAACAACTTAAAGAACTAATCTTATTTCAGCTACGTAATGCGTTTAGTTTGTCTAATATTTTTTTTACGTGTAATCATGTAATCATGGGCTAATAATGGCTCTAAAAGGGTGACAACTATATCATGAGCGCTGTTTGATAGGCTATAATTTTGGTTGGAATTGAAAATCCTGATTGCTTAGCGTTCAGGAAAATTCTGATTGCTAAGCATTCAGAAAAATCATGATTGCTTAGCACTCAGAAAAACCTTAATTGTTCAGCGTCCAGGATAATCCTGATTGCTTAGCTTCCAGGAAATCCCTGGTTGCTTAGCATTCAGGAAATATTGATTTTCTAAAAAAAAAAGCTGCGGAAATTGAGATATAGCGATGTTTTCGAAAACGCAGTTTCCCATTTTCCCGAGTTTTCATTTCTACAACCCTACTGACGATTCATGACAAGTTTCGTCAAAAAATATTAATTCCAACCAAAATTATAGCCTATCAAATAGCGCTCATGATATAATTGTCACAGGTTATAAGGTTTCTAAATAGATCTATTGGATTCTCTATTTGAATCATGATACTTGTTTCATAAAAAAATAATAGATTCCCATCAATTTTATTCATATATAATAGATTCTTTTTCGAATATGCGTTAAAAAAAGAAAGAAAAAAACGCTGCCAAGTAATTGGCACTATGGTTCCTCATTAGCAATAATAAAATGTTGTCAATGTTCTATTTTACCTAATAAAAAATTAAAATATTAGGGGCTATCCATATATTACGTAAGACAATTTTCGGTGTTTTTTTACCCCCCCCCTCTCCCCTTTGTAAGAAAAAATAAGAATTTCACCTACCCCCCTCCCCCCTTTGTAAGATCTTACTCATTTATCATAAAGTTTTTTTTAACCATTCAGTAATTTCCCCTCAAACTTTTAATCAGACTTGGGACTGTTAATACAAATTTATGTATTAGTGTTTTAGGCCCTCTCTACACCAGCAAATAATCATTTATATGTGCTAATCATTTATATGTGTAGAGAGGGCCTTAAAAATTACTGATTGTTTTTTTTTATAATTTTTTAAAAATATTTTTAATTATAATCTCCGAACCACTTTTAGAATCTATTGGATATTTTAAATCTAGAATCTTAATTTAAACTAAAATTAAATAATTCATAAAATTTTATATATTTATTTAACTTATTCAAAAAAAAATTTTTCTTTTTATTCGGTTAAATTCATAGATACAAGAGTTCTCCTGTATCTATGGTTAAATCTTAATCTCTTAAATATACTCATAATAGGATTCGTTTATTTTTATAATCTGAAAGGTAATTTTAAAATTTTATAAGCTTGTATCTTCAGACAATAGAATATTATTTTAAATCTTAATTTTTAACCACCCTTGTCTATTTTAAAGTAATACCTATTGTTAAAATTATTTTTAAATAACGTTTCTTAATATTTTAAAGGTCATTATACTGCAATTGGCGCCAAAGGTGTCTGGCATATTTTTGGAAAAAGCCAACGGATTAAATTTTAAATTAAATAAAAAAAATAATATAATATTCTTACGTAAGATATTTTCAAACCCCGTACCCTCCTAAGTAAGAAAAAATAAGAAAATCGTAACCCCCCCTCCCCCTTTTTTGCCTTACGTAATATATGGATAGCCCCTTAGAATAATTGTGCCAAATATTCTAAATTTAATAAAGAAAGTGGATAAACTTTCCCCTGATACCCAAAAAATTTTCAAAACTCATAATTCCAGGGATTTATACTTTCAGAGAAATAAAATAGGCACTACGTCAATAAAAAGATAATATTTTTTTAACTTTTTAATGTAAAAAATTTTGAAGAAAAAAAATTTCGAAAAATTACGTATCAGATGGAGGAATCCTTTAAAAACGATAATTCTAGATATTCGTACTTTTATAGGAAGAAATTAAGTACTAAGTCCTAAAGAAAAAAAAATTATTGTTTTTTTCTAATTTTTTTATGTAAAAAATTTTAAAAGAAAATTTTGAAAAAAAATTAGGTATCAGATTGATGATATCCAGTTAAAAAGATAATTCTACATATTAGTACTTTCATGGAAAAAAATGAGGTACTACGTCCAAAAAGAAAAAAAATTATGCTATTTTTTTAATTATTTTATGTAAAAAATTTAGAAAAAAAAATTTCGAAAAATTACGTATCAGATGGAGAAATCCTTTACAAACGATAATTCTAGATATTCGTACTTTCATAGGAAAAAATTAATTATTACGCCCTATAATAAAAAAAATTTTGGCGTTTTTTGTATTTTTTGGCGACAAAAATTTTGAGAAACAAATTTTAAAAAAATTAAGTATTAGGTACAAAAAATTACTATAAACGATATTTCTAAAACTAGTACTTCCATGGAAATAAATTAGGTACTACGTCCAAAAAGAAAAAAAAAATTGGTATTTTTTGTATTTTCTGTGAAAAAAATTTTAGGAAAAAAATTTTCAGAAAATTAAGTTGGGATTCAAGATATCATGTGAAAATCATACTTTCAAATATAAGTACTTTCATGGAAATAAATGAGGTATTACATCCAAGTTAAAAAAAAAAAAAGTACCTCGAGCTTTTTTGGTGAAAAAATTTTTGAAAAAAAAATTAGGTCTTAATTCCATAATGTTTGTGAAATATCAGCGATTACATACGTACGTACAAACACACACACACACACACATGC
Source organism: Anagrus nilaparvatae (assembly GCA_022575985.1). Taxonomy (NCBI): domain Eukaryota; kingdom Metazoa; phylum Arthropoda; class Insecta; order Hymenoptera; family Mymaridae; genus Anagrus; species Anagrus nilaparvatae. The sequence goes on along the minus strand of JAKSXM010000156.1, from coordinate 3,428,406 downwards.
AGACTTTTTTTAAAAACCGATTTTTTAGCTTCCTGGGGTCCCAAAACGTGCTTATATGCCAAAAAATCAGAAAACAAAATTTGACCTAACACAATTGCTCATTATCGTTTTTTTTTGCAAAAGTGACGTACAGCACATTTTCAACTACCAGATGCATTAATTAAAAAAAATTTTTTTTTTTTAATTTTTAATTTCAATAAGTTTTTGATGGTACACCATAAAAATCAACATAATTTAATGTTTTAACTAGTATAAAACATAAAAATATAGCAAAAAAGCCTTTACCATTCCCTGTCACAAAGGAGATTCCTATACTTTGAGTGTCTCTCACTCACACCTATCAATTAATTTTCAAAAATTTTTATTTGGGGATTACTTGCTATATCATAAGGTTAAACTTTTTCCATACAGAAAAAATTTAAACTTACTTTTCCTAATTATTACAAGGATGAGAAGGTGTGTCACACGATTTTACAAAATGTGTACGTAAAACGTATTTTATTTATATTAAATTTGATTTCTCTTCATAAAAACATTTTTAAAACCTCTAAATCGCATAAATGACAACTTAAATACATAAAAAATAAATTCTCACATCGAGAGCACTTTAAGAGGTCGTTAAATAGGAAAACAAAATCAGTTTAAGTTCAGAAATCACGAAGGGACAAAAACAAAAGCCTTTACCGTACCCCCGTGGATCTCCGATTAAGAAGCGTTGTAATTAAAATATAAAAAACTTAGCAAGTTTCAATCATAAAAATACTTTACTTTCCAAACGGAAAAGTTTTTTTGTTCCTTTGTCTACGAATTATTTTGATTTTTCTATAAAAAAGCCTTTATCGTTCCTGCCTTTACCGTTCCTCATTTTTGTTAAAATTATTAAATATTTTTAAAATTTAACTCCAGAACTCGCATTTTTAGTAAGAATTATTCAAAATATATGTTATTGTTCTTTAAAACACATAAAGCCTAGAAAAATTTATATATTAAGGCCGTATGTAACGATTTTGGTTTTTAATGGTTTTAAGCGGTTTTTACCTTATAATTATCAAAAAACGTAATAAATTGATGTAAAAGGTTCGTTATGGTGATTTTTATGCAATACTGAATAACTATTGGTGAAAAAAGTCTAAAAAGCCTTGTTTGGACTTTAAAAAAGGAATTTTTTATTTTTATTTTTTGAAAGTTATTTTTTCAAAAAAAATGAAAACGAGCCATATATTATAGAAATATATTTTTTTGATTTTTGTATACAATTTGTACATACTTAACTCCAATTATATTTGAATATTTGAATTTTACGGAAAACGATAATTAAAAACCTTTTTATCTGCATTTTTATTACCGACAACTTACGTTACTTGCAATTTTGCAATTTTATAAAGTTGCGTCTTTTCTTTTTATTGTATGCTAATTATTTTTTAATTAATTTAATGACATTATTTATTACTCACATAATAGGTAAATTGAATTTATTTAATTATATATAGAATTATAAAAAAATTTATTTAGTTTTATAAACTTCAATATCCCGGGGAATTATAAAAATGATATGTACAGATCAAATGGAGTCTGAGTACCCAGATTTGATCAGGTATGGATTTTGGCATAATTTGGTCATATCTTCTTATATCTAAACATATACATTTTTCAAAAAAATAAAAAAAAAAAAATAGCTGGCACATGAATCGAACCCGAATTTTCAGATTACTAGATCTCTAATGTTACCGCTAGACCACCACGGCTTCGTTGTTAGTACTACATTATTTTTGTATAGGTACAACATATTATTTTTTATTTACACCAAGTTAAATAAATAAATTATGCATAAATTTTTTGGTATTCAAATACTTAAAAAAGGAAATTTCTACATTACCTGGAGGTTTTTGAGGTTCTCGACCTTTGTGTAATAATATTCACATAATTATAGTTTTTTTCATATCAGAATTTATAAATTTTATTTATCAAGGTAAGAATAAATTAAAAAAATGAAATTCAAAAACATTTTTTTTTATTTTGTAGTAAAAATTATAAAGTTTAGTTTTCAAATATTTCATTGTTTATTTAGTTTACAATAATTTACACTCATATTAATAAAGTTTTTCGCTTGAATCTTTGTTTAAAAATAACTTTTTTTTTTATACGTTTTTGATTTGTAAGTAATTTTCACAAACAACTTTTCAAAAGATTTGAATCAGATTAGAGGAAAGGTGATCAACTGGTTGATGCTATAAAAATGAGTTTAAAAGGTAAACATAAAAATCATTTACAGTGATTTTAGTAGAGTAAAATTAAAAAATAAAACAATTTTTATTAAAACAAGATGCAGCGAACTTGGAATCGCAGCCTACTGTTGATAATAAAAATGACATTCATAATTTAAAATATGACGGTTTAATCCACGTTTTTCAATTTTTATCAATCAGAGACAGACTTGCTATAGGTCTAGTACGTAAAAGATGGAACCAAGTAAGCTGTGATTTGTGGAGAAAACTAGAAAGTTTGAAAATAGATTATGCTTTTAGTGAAAAATACTTAATTGAATCTGGAAACTTAGAATCAAAAACTAAATTTGTCATGGCTGTTGTCAGAAATTGTGGTATTTATTTGAATGAATTAATTATTGATTTTCTCGACCCTTTTTATATAGATTTTACTCGATTATTCAAAGAAATTTCTAAAAACTGTACTGATATAACAGATTTAAAACTAATTGATAATGTAAAAATTTAACGTATTTAAAAATCAAAGATCATAGATTTACTGATAAAGGAATTGATAGTATTGGAACTCTTGTAAATCTTGCTGAGTTATATTTTGTTAGAGATAATATTTGTAATTATATGTTAATAGATTTAATAAGAAAATTAAAAAATATTATAAAAATTGATGTTGGAAAATGTTGTCAAATAAGTAATGAATTAATACAAACTGCGAGTGAATTGAAAAACCATTGTAAAGATAATCATATTTTAAAAATAATTTATTCTGACCATTCTAGTATTAATGAAGAGCATTTAAAAAATTTATCGCCATTAATAAAATAAGTAAAAAATTTTTATGATTTAGATTCTGAATTTTAGATTCTAAATTTTATTTTTAGATTCTAAAATAAAATAAATTTATAGGTATATTGATTTTTAAAAAAATTTAAATTAATATGTACACTGTAAAAAGTAACTTCCTTATATTAACAAAAAAATTAGAACATTTTCGAAAAATTAGTAAATTTTCGAAAAAAATTGTAAATATTCGAAAAAAATCGTAAATTTACTAAATTTAAAATATTAACAAAAAATTCGAGTATTCTCGATTTTTTTTTTTATGGATTCGCAAGAAAAGTTAATAATTTACAATTTTTTTTCTCGAAAATTTACAAAAAATAGTTTTAAATTTATGAAAAATAATTGTGAATTTACAACTTTTTTCTTATTTCGTAAGTTACTTTTTACAGTGTATACTAGATACCGTCAATGACGGGTAGAGCGAAGCTGATCATGTTAAAAAATTTTTTTTGGGCCAAATCTGGTATTTTTAAAAGCATGTTTATTCTTGTATTTTCGCTTCACAGAGGTGAAAAACCTTATAAATGTCAACTGCGCAATAAATATCATAGCTTTTGTATAAAATTTGACTCAATGAAATATCAAAGAAATGCAAAATAACACAAGATACTTATATTTTTAGGCACGATCACCCTATGGATGCAATACATAGATGAAATCGTGCCTTATAAGTTTGTCAAGTCAAAAAACGGAAAAGTTTCTAAATTATCCGATTCTTGGAAAAATTTGGTCCCCAGGTCATTCCGATGCCTCTAAATGCTTATAATATTATTGCCTTGATATGTGCATGGATGTATGTTCGAGAAAGTGTATCTCAAGATCTCAGAACCTACTCGATGAATCAAAAATCCCTTGGACCAAATTTTTTAAATCTGATCTAGTTGCAGGGTTTTCAATTTCAAGTGATTTCATCAAGTCCTTGCAGAGAAATGTCCGAAAAACTGATTTCAGATATCAAAAAAAATTATGAAAAAATGATAAAAATGTGAAAAATGAATTGGTTTTGAATTTAATACATCCAAAATATGGTTAATGACCTACAATAACTAAATTAATTAAAATTTTTTTTTAGGCGCGATCACCCTATGTATGCAATACATAAATAAAATCGTGCCTTAAAAGTTCATTAGGTTAAAAGAAACAAAAAAAGTCTTTAAATTGTCCAATTTATGGAGAAATTCGGTTCCCAGGTCATTCCGATGCCTTTACATGCTTATATTGCCTTGGTGTATGATAATAAATAATAGTTTTCAATTTATGAGGGTGTGGATCCCATCAACGTTATTAAAGAGAAAATACTCAATGAATATGTGATCGTGTCTAAAATAAAAAAGCCTCAGCTTTTTTATAATATTTTATATAAATATTTATATTTTTTTTAATATTTTATTTAACTATTTTTATAATTCTTTGCGATTTTTATTATATATTTATTAATCCGAATTTTATTGAATTAAACATTTATGATTGGATGGAATTACATATTCTTTGAACTAGGTTTAGTCTAAAAAAATAATATTAATATTTAAAATTTTACGTGTCCATTTCTTTCTGAATACTAAATTAATTTTAAAACCAATATTTATGGCAAATTCCAAAAAATATTACTAAATACAAATAATCTAATGCAACTTGTTTTTCGTAAAAAATTACGAATTTGCCATAAATATTGGTTTTAAAATTAATTTAGTATTCAGAAAGAAATCGACACGTAAAATTTTAAATATTAATATTATTTTTTTAGACTAAACCTAGTTCAAAGAATATGTAATTCCATCCATATGCATTTTATGCATAATTTCATTATCGTTGAATTTTTTTATTTTTATGCATTGATCAGTTTGAAAAATTGATTAGAAACTAATAACTAAAAAGTATTGAATTCTTCTGAAGGTTACTTCATTGAAAAAAAACCGGTTGCTTAAAAACCAATTTTTTTAGAAAGTTTAAACCATTTTATAGAAGTATATTAAAGCGTAATTTTATTAAATAAAAAAGAGTTTAGGAACCTGGTAATGATAATGGTATGGTAATAAGTGCGTATGAATATGACAGCTGAATTTTGGCACAGAGATATTCAAGACCTAAATACATACACTTTCGTATCTAAATTTTATCGGCCGCGTGTTCTGGAAAAAGTTATGGGTCCACAAAAATGACCAATTTTTGAAAAAAAACTAAAAATATGAAATCCCGCAATAGACTAGGTTTTTAACTAAGACCAAAACATAATAAGTTTATATTTGATATTTATCGGTATTTTAATTCTGGAAAGGCATTTCGGGCCATTGAAGACGTTTATCCGAGCTCAAAATCATGTATACTATAAACTAAGAGCGCGAGTAAACGGTGGGTCTTCAACGCCATGCCCTTACAGAGCAAAAATACCAAATAATTTAAAATATAAATTAAGTATGATTTGGCCTAATATAAAAATCTAGTCTATTCCGGGGTGTCATAATTTCAGTTTTTTTTTCTTCAAAAATTGGTTAACTTTTTCTAGAACACAGAAAAATACGCTGCCAATTAGCTGGTACTAAGGTTCCTCAAAAAATGAGCTTAATACATAAATATGCCACTGAAATCACCGGTTAAAACCATGCAATCATACATACATTTCTCTCTGAATTCCAAAATAATTGTGAAATATCACCGGTTACAATATTTTCAGATGTTAGTACTTTCATGCAATTAAATGGGGTATTACACCCAAAAAAAAAAAAAAAAATAATGTTTGTGAAATATCACCGGCTACATACATACACACACACAAACAAACATACAGACTTTTTTTAAAAAACGGTTTTTCAGCTTTTCCTGAGGTATCAAAACGTACTTATATGCCAAGAAATCAAAAACCAAAATTTGACCCAACACAATGGTTCCTCAGTGAGAAATTAAAATTAGACTACAAAAGTAGGATGCCTTGATTCTGAAATACTCAATCTGGGGTACAAAGTGGCTGAGAAGTAGAGGACATGAAATCAGCAAAAACTACCCCATTTTAAGGTTTTTTTTTTGCAATATTTTGGAAGCAGAGCTAAAATTATCTAATTAACTGCTTTTTTTGAAGAAAGGGTAAGAAAATATTCAATAATGACAAGCTCTAATTGGGCTATAAGGCTAATTATAGGACGTGAAAACTAAACCTCTAAAAAGGAATAGTTTTAATACATAAATGATTAGCAACATTACAATAAAATCGCTATTCTTATATTTTGTAATTATCATCTTTACTAGATGTTAAAATTCTAAACCCAAATTATTTTTATTTTGTAAACCTGTATTATTCTAAGTCCTTAAATTGAAAATATTCTAAGTCTTTCAACTCGAATTATTGGAAGTCTCTAAACCCAGATTATTTTAAGTCCCTAAACTTGAATTTTTCTAAACCTCTAAAAGTAAATTATTTTTAATCCCTAAATAGAAATTATTTAAGGTCTCTAACCCCGGATTATTCTAAGTGCCTAAATTGATATTTGTCCAAGTACCATTGGACCTCCCTCCCTTAAATCAAACACATTTGACCCCACTTGATTTTCAGATTCACAGGTTATCCCTCTTTATAAACATGTTCAATGTTAAAACTAAAATTTTTGCAGCAAATTGAAAATTGATCATTTTGGACCAAAAATGGGCATTCAGTTTACTGACTCTAAAGAAGAGAATTTAAAATAAAAAATTGAAAAGGTAAAATATTTTGCAAACAAATAGTTCTGGAGCTGGAAAAATAAAGAATTTTTAGAAAAAAGTTTTTAGAAAACTTTTGAGACCTAAAAAACCCATTTTTGTCTAAAATTGCAATTTTTGAGATAATTTAAAAATTAATCATTTTTGGCCAAAAATGACCATTTGGTTAATTAGCTATAACATTAGGAAAATAAGCGATAAAAAGTTGCGGTATCCGAGGCTTGACAAATGACTTTAATACCAAAAATTGTGGCCAACAAGAAGTGTTTTTGTTAACTAACTAACTAAAAAGCAATATTAAGAAAAAACTTTATTTAAAAGCCTTTTGCACAGTATTTTCATGCCTAGAAGGCCTGTTGGAATAAACGGTGGTTATCGAGGTTTTCTTTCAATATGTTAATGAAAGTAATTGCTAATTTGCTTTCCTAATGGTAACGGTCTCTTGTTAGCGAAATCAAAGTAAAGACACCGAAAAATCTGCCCTCTTTTTGCATTTTTGTTAACTTTTTTTATAAGGGTTAACTTAAGAAAAATTTTTCTTGCAAAATCTTTGTTATTACACAGTCTTCCGGTGCTGAACATGGTATTTTTAAAGTCATATGACAAAATTAAATTCATAGGTTGGTATTAATGGGACATCTCCGTATGTCATGTTCACTTATACTACCGGTTTTTACCGAAAATGATTCAGCTGCCCACAATAGGCAACTTCAGTCGTTTTCTTTCACTTTCACGACCCTTAGGTTTTTTTGGTCGCGAAATCCTAATTTCATGCACAAAATTATATTTCAGGGTTGCAACACCCTGATTTTAAAGAAAGCGTTAAAAAATGTTAGTTTTCTTAACAAATATGACAAAAAATCTTTAAAAAAAAAATATAAGAAATTTTTTGGCAGTGGGTATTGACGAGCACTCCCCTAAAAAAAATGCTTTTGTATGAGATAAAAAGAAGTCAAAATATAACATTAAAGCCCACAAATTCTACAAAACTTAGTTACTTCTGGATGTATCTGCAATATATATCAAAATTCCAGTTTCCCGGTTGGAATGGCTACATGGAAAAGCTAACAAGTCAGAATAAAGACTATAATATTTCAGAAATATTATTTTACCCTTTTATAAATGCACCGCCAAGTGATTATTCAACTCTTTATTCAGCAGCTATGTTTTGCATGGAGGAAGCTAAAAAAGCAGGAATGAAAACTATAATTATAACTGCAGATCAACCTCTGTATAAAAAATTGGCTGACATAGTACATTCTGGAATTTTTGGTGAAGATCATGTTGTTGCACGTTTGGGAGGCTTCCATTGTTACATGTCTTATTTAGGATGTATTGGTTACATAATGGGTGGATCTGGCTTGAAAGAGTTATTAAGTACAGTTTTTGCTGAAAATACAGCAGATCATATGTTAACCGGAAAAGCATATGCCAAAGCAGTTAGAGCCCATATGCTCATACAACTATCAATAGCTAAGCTTGTTTTCGAAGACTTAAAAGATACCAACCCTATTATACAGCAATGTTTAGAAGATTTTACAATAATGGAATTGTTTATTAATTCAGATAAAATTGAAACTGTAATGGAAGATACAAGTTTTAAGCAAATAACAGAAGCTTTTGATACAAAATTGGAAGAACTTTCAAAAAATAGCAAAACCTGGCGTCTTTGGGTTTTATATTTTAGAATGGTCTCAATTCTTAAAGATGCGATATACGCAGATCGTACGGGAAACTGGAAGCTTCATTTGCAAAGTATTGAGTTAATGATTCCCTTTTTCCACGTCTGTGGCCACAATCATTATGCAAAAGCAGCAACGCTCTATGTCCAGGACATGAAAGACCTTGAAAAGTGTATGGATCCCGAAGAATATGAAAAGTTTACGACCATAGGATACTGGACAGTACGTCGTAGTGATGGTTTTTGGAAGGGCCTTCCTTCCGATCAAACCATTGAGCAAACGCTGATGAAGGCTATGAGCGTTCAAGGAGGACCATTTTCTCGTGGTGCAACAAAAAGTGTTGTATTTCAATGGGTTATGGGAACTCTTCATGTAACAGATATAACCGAGCGCTTAAAAAAACGCTGCGGTCTCGTTCTTAATAAATCACAACAGCATAAAGATTCAACACGTGCTGGAATGAACGAAAATGAAAAATTTGTTTTAAAATTCAATGCATTTATTGATTTACATAATCCACTGACATACAAAGAACTAGCTTCTATCTCCACTGGCATGGTAGCTGACAACAAAATTAATGTCCTAGAATCCTTTGAAAAAGGAATTATAGTAATGGACAAAATTTATGAATCGAAAACAAACTTTCGAGACATGACTTGTAAAAAGGAAAATAAAGTATTAACATTACTTCACATGAATAGCATAATAAAAATCCTAGACAATGAAATACCTGTAGATCCAAATGACATTTTCAAAAGGATTTTATCCATGGAAATGCCAAAAGATGAATTCAAAGAAATTTTTCAATACGAACTGTCACCAATACCTCCATCTTTATTTGATATTTATGGCATGCGAAAAAATACGAAATCCAATATTTATGATTTCTGTAATCCAGTAACAGATAATTTAAAAGATCACGACTTATTTGCGTACATTATAGACGGAGGCATGTTATTGCACAAAATACCTTGGGACTTAAATGATAAATTTTCACTTATTACAGAACGTTATGTGAGGTACTTAAGGAGACTTTATGGCCAATCAGTTTGTGTTGTTTTTGATGGATATGAGGATATATCAATAAAATCGTATGAAAGAAATAGAAGATCGGCAAAATTTTTATGTGTCGATTATGATATTGATATGGAATGCAATTTGCAAGTGCAAAAAGAAAAGTTTCTTTCTAATTCGAAAAACAAACAAAAATTTATTGAATTGTTAATGCGAAAATTTAAGGACAATAATATTTCATGTAAGCAGGCTAAAGGAGATGCAGATCGCGAGATCGTTGGTGAAGCCATCACAACTACTGCATTCCCAGGAAAAAAAATTACCATTGTCTCTGAAGATATAGATGTCTTAGTTGTTTTAATTAGCTTGACTTTAGACAGTGAAGAAGAATATTATTTTATAAAGCACGCGAGTGATGATCATGCTCAACATCAAAAATTTTTATCTAACAGAAGTTTAAAGGAAACATTGCCTAATTGTGAAAAATTTCTTTTATTCTTGCACGCTTTTACAGGGTGTGATTGTACTAGTGGTTTCTTCTTTCAAGGAAAAAAGGAGTTTTTTAAATTATTTGAAACGAGGCCCGATCTACAGGAAGCAGTCAAGGTTTTTACATCGGAACCCGACTTGCCTAAAATTTTAAATGCTGGGATTAAATGCGTTTTAGCCATGTATAAGGAAAGATGTTTAGAATCAGAATCTACTAATTTGACATTAGTTGAACGGCTTCATAAATTACGTTATACATTATTCGTAGCAAAAAATGAGAGCAAAATAAAAAAAATTAATGCAGCTGCTAAAAAAGCTGCCGCAAATGCACAGAGTAATGAACAACCAACCGGAAAAGTCAAGCCTCCAAGTAAACCTAAACCAGTAGATCTTGCTTATTTGCCACCTACAGCAGATGCTCTTTTGCAGCATTTAAAACGAGTATATTTTCAGATTAGGGAGTGGATTGGCTTCTTAAACAACACTAATCCCTTAAATCCAGAAGAATGGGGCTGGACAAAAAAAGGAAATGTACTACAACCTGTAAAAATGACGCAACCATTTGCCCCACAAAACGTTTTAAATGTCATTGTTTGCGGCTGTAAGAAAGGCTGCGGCAAACAATGCGGGTGTAGAAGAAGTGGCTTAGAATGTTCACCGAGCTGTATCAATTGTTACGGCAGCAACTGCACCAACATTGTTGCAACCGCAGATGAAAGTGACGAGGATGAAGCGGCTGAAGAAGACGGCCAATTTCATATAATTTCTGACGAGTCTGAAGAAGATGACGAAGATTGTTGAATACATTATTATTTAAAAAAATTCAATTTTATACATGTTACTCATGCAAAAATTATGTAAATAAAATTTTTTCTGAACATATTTTTTACATTTATTAAGGGAAAGTAAAACTTATGCTCATTAAATCTTTAAAAATGAAAACTATATTAACACTTCCCAACAAATATTTCAATGAGTATAAGTATTTTATTTTCTCTTAAAAATATGAGTTATTATTTATATTACAAATATTATATAAAAATACCCAATAATTAACCTGAAGTTGCCTATTGTGGCCAACTGAATCATTTTCCGTAAAACCCGATATGAAATTCATGTTCCGTGACCCAAAAAACCTACTGGGGGTCATTAAAATTACAAAAAAAAAAGATCTATTTAAAAATACCCAAAAATTTACCTAAAGTTGCCTATTGTGGGCAGCTGAATCATTATCCGTAAAACCCGATATCATATTCGTGTTCAGTGACCCAAAAAACCTACTAGGGGTCATTAAAATTACAAAAAAATAGATCTATTTAAAAATACCCAAAAATTAACCTAATGTTGCCTATTGTGGGCAACTGAATCATTATCCGTAAATTCCGATATCATATTCGTGTTCAGTGACCCAAAAAACCTACTAGGAATCGTTAAAATTACAAAAATAAAGGATCTATTCTAAAAATACCTAAATTTTAACCTAAAGTTGCCTATTGTGGGCAGCTGAATCATTTTCGGTAAAAACCGACATCATATTCGTGTTCAGTGACCCAAAAAACCTACTAGGAATCGTTAAAATTACAAAAATAAAGGATCTATTCTAAAAATACCGAAATTTTAACCTAAAGTTGCCTATTGTGGGCAGCTGAATCATTTTCGGTAAAAACCGACATCATATTCGTGTTCAGTGACCCAAAAAACCTACTAGGGGTCGTTAAATTTACGAAAAAAGATCAATTTAAATTTTAGGACTTAAGGGGGGGGGGAAATTGGGGGTAATTTCACCCAATTTTCAAAAGCACAAGTTTCTTTGAAGTCCATTTTGTTCTTTAGGGCTACCTGAAGAGATTCCCATAGGTTTCATCGTAAATCAGCCAGGGTCGTGGTTTTAATTTTTGAATTACGGAATAGACCCGACTATAAAAACATATTTTAAAACTGAAATGTATTAAGCACATTGTGAGCAAATTGAGCCGATATATTCTCTACCTAAAATTGTTGAATGCTATTCAACGCGAGTTAAACAGAATTTTAATCCAAGTTGTACAGGTCTGTGAAAAAGCGAGTGAAAAAGTGGCATTTATGCCCCGAAGAATTGAAATAATTCAACGTTTTTAAGCAAATAAAACATAAAACTTTTATTTTTTCATTTTCTGATAAAAAATTGCGCAAAGTTATTAACTACTCTTTTATTGGAAAATTATTACAAGCAAATGTGATAATGCATTTCAGGTTTAAAATATGCTAACGAGTTAACCCTGTTGTCATGAAACTGCCTCCTTGAGGTTAACTACCTTTTTTTTTTTGAGTACAAATTTTAATAAAAACTGGTATATATAACAAAAAGTCATATTAAAAATTAAAAAATATATATTTAAAATTTGAAGATCATAGGGTGACTCCTTCATTGTTAAATAATTAAAAATAATATTGATTTTTTGAGCATCTTATACACGTGATTCTTATGGGGTGACATTTTACAATAAAAAATTTTAGAATTTTTTGAGTAGAGTTTTTGATAAAAAAATTATAACATATAACAAAAATAATGCAGAATATAATTATTCAATTTATTTTAGACGAGGGTGATTTGTTTATAATGAAAAGTATATTTATTTAACAATTTTATCGTATAGCCGTGCGCGCGCAAACTTCTCACTTCTATAGTAATATGATAGAAAAAGAGAGTAATAGTATTAACCCTGCTGCTTATATGTCTATTATCCCCAGATTCGAAGTTTACATCCTTAAATACACTGGCGGATCTAGAAAATTTTTTTGGGGGGGTCATTTGAATCAAATTAAAAAAAATTTGCTAAACAAGTCCCTTAAATTTTTTTTGGGGGAGTCAAACTGGCACTTCACGTTAATTATGTAGCCTAAAATTAGCTAAAAGAAGGTAAAACTGACCACTGAGGGGGGTTCAATTGACCCCTTTGACCCCCTCTGTATCCGCCACTGAAATATAATTGAAACAGTTTATTTTCAAAGTTTATATTAATATTTATTTTTTTAATAAATTTTGAATTATCATTTTGGGAATTTTATTTTTTTGATAAATAGCAACTGATTTCACTAGAGAAATAAAAATCCAAGCAACTTTTTGAAATAACTGCCAGGCTAATAAGAAGGGCGGTCCACATTGGATTGTGCTCCAAAAAGTTCGCCAGTAAGAATTCGTTTAAACAATCCATATTATATCTGTGCTCCATCATAAGCTTGAAAGTCTATAAGCGGAGTATTTTTTATATTATACTTTTGATGTGGATTGTTTAATGGAATTACCACTGGCGCACAACGACGCACATTGAATTGTGCGCCAAGTAGACCGCCTCTTGGCTAATAATGTTTATGCACAATACTAAATGGAGCGATTTCGGTTAGCAATGCGTATACTTTTTCTTACTGAGAATGCCCCGGATTGTACGCGATTTATTTTTTTGGATATGAGTAAGAATATCGGTAAGAATATACTACTGTTTTGATAGGGGTTTAGAAAAACGAGTTTTCTCGCCATTGTAAAAAAAAAATTATTACGACCCTTGACCATGAAAATAGAATGTTTCAATTCAAACCTTTACTTCTCTGTCTAAGTTTCGTTTAGGAAGAAATTCAATAGGATACTTGAGTGCAGAAAAATTTTAGAAATTTAAATTTAATAATTTTGAATTTGCATCCAGGTACTAATATAACTAAAATTTTTTAGGTTTGAACAACTTTAAAAAATTGAAAATAAGCGTTGAAACAGTAGGTTCAGCTAAGATAAATATCAATATCCTCAACAATTATTGCTTGCTCCATATTTTAAAATTTTTGTCAATAAAAGACAAAATTAAAATAGAAAAAGTCTGCAAAAGATGGCGTGAAGTAAGTCAAGATTCTTGGAGTAATACAACAATTTTAAAAATTGAAAATAATTTATTCGGAAAATATTTTCAAAATCTTCCACATGTTAGAGAAAACACTAATTTTATTATAAACATTCTTAAGAGGTGTGGCCCATATTTAACAGAATTACATTTACTTGATGAATATGAGTCTCAAATAGATCATTCGTTATTATTTAAAGAAAATGCATATAAAAACTATAAAGCTATTGACAACCATTATTAAAAGAGCTAAAAATACATCTCTAAATTCTGAGGCCAAAGTAGTTGGTACCAATAGTAAAAAATTTTGAGAATTCGTTAACAAAAAAGTATTTGGTAAAAATCAATCCCCTAAAAATAATAAAATTAAAGAATTAAAAGTTGACAGTAAAATAATAACGAACGATACAGATATTGCCACAGAAATTAATAAATTCTTCTCTAATATAGCTAACAATCTAAATAAAAACAAAAAAAAAGAAATAATGTTAAAAAATCTGCAAATATTACTTCGAGCCAATCTTTTTTTATTGAACCTACTGATATTACTGAAGTAACTAAACTTATAAAAAATCTAGTAACATATAAAGCTGGATTAGTAGACAGTATTAGTAACAGAGTAATTCAATGTTTGCTTGATTTTATTGTAAAACCCCTAGTTTTTATTTTTAATTTGGCAATCAGTGAAGGCGTATTTCCAAACCAATCTATAAGTCAGGTGATAAATCCTTAATTACTAACTACAGACCGATCTCTCTAACATCAAATATTGCTAAAATATTTGAAAAGATTATTAAATACAGGCTATCAAACTATCTTGAAAAAAATTTATTAATATCAAATAGACATTTTGATCATGACTATCACGGACCCTCGGTGCGTTTTAATATTCATACTATTGAATCACACCATAGGGTTCAGGATATGGTATTTACTCATAAGATATTGCATGGTTTAATTAAATGTCCATTACTTAGAGAAAAATTCAGTTTTCGAGATATTCCTTACTCATTTCGCGAATCTAGGCGTTTGGTTGAACACCTTTCTCGCTATGACTATATTTATTACTCTACTATAAATCGTTGTAAAAGAATTTGGAATACTATTCCCTTAAATATACAATCTATCACAAATCCTTTTACCTTCAAACTAAAAATCAAATCACTATTTCTGAAATATTATGGTTTAGCTAACTTTATTATTTTTAAATTGTAAATTTATCTCTATTTATTGTAATTGGAAATTTTGTTAATTTTTTTTTCTAGTCAAAATAATTTAATTTAAATCTTTAAATCTTGTATTTTTAATTTTATAAAAGAACTGATCTTTATATTTTATATTTTATATTTTATATTTTGTTATTTATATATTGGCCTATAGAGGCTGTTAATGTATCAAAAATAAATAAATAAATAAATAAATAGACAGTTTGGCTTTAAATCCGGTATATCAACAAATGATGCTATTGCCCATGTCATTAAATACTTATATGACAGTCTTGATCATTCCAAAAAACCTTTTTATGTATATTCTTGGACCATGATACATTAATTAAGCTGATTCAAAACGTACAATATAGATTATTTAAATTTTTAAATCTAAACCTGAGTAAAGATAGCAACAATGATAATGAACAAACAATATTAAATGCCAAACAAACATTCTATTTTTTTGCCATTAAGAAAAAAATAATTAAATTATATAATTCCTTGTTAGAGAAGAATGAAAATAATCTTGATACTAACAGAAATAATTTATTAAATATCCCAAAAAAAACTTTAGCTACTGGCCAAAAGTGTTATTCTTTTATAGTTTTTAAAATCTTTAATGCTTTGCCCAAAAAACTTAAGAATTTAGGTAACCTTAGTCACATTCCCCAAAGTTGGATTAACTCTTTTAAAAAATGGTTGTCAAAATTTTTTTATGTTATTGAAGTTATGAACGTTCAACGAACAATACCTAAACTAAACTGGTTAAAAAAAGTGGTTTTATCTTGATAATAATTTTTCCGGTAGTTTTTCCCAAGAAATACTAAACGCAAATGAATCTTTAATAAAAAAGGCATAATTAATAAAAGATTTTACATGGTTTAAAGCACCGGAAATATAAAAAAACAGAGAAAGTAATTTTTAAACTTTTAGGTTTTTTTGTAATTTTTAACTTTTGAGTCAGTTTTCCCAAGTAGAACCTTCATATTTATGCTAAATATTTAATTTGTTATAATTTGGGATAACTTTTTTTAAATATAAGTCACCGGAAAATATTTAAAAGAGGTAAAATGCTAGAAATTTGTAGGTTAAAAAATGCGTTTTTTTTTCATTTTATTATTTAATCTATTTTTTCAGTAAATACAGATTACTTACAAGGAATAATTAATTAAAAGGAAGATTTAGAGTTTAACATTAAATTTTATGGCCTAGGAACGATAACCTTCAATAATACACAAATTCCAGTGAAATCGCGGTTTAGGGTTACAGGCCGTCACCGCGATCTATTACAGGTTTTTTGGATCACTGATCATAAATATCGGGGTCTTTTCTATAAATAATCAGGACTAGACCCTTCAATTTTTAAAAACTGCATTTTCAGATTAGAGGGTCCAGATTCGTTCTGCATAGGTTTTTTGGTCGTTGATCATGAATTTCGGGTTCCTGTCTATAAAAAGTTGGCGATTCACTCAAAAATTTGCAAAAACTACCTCTAAAATTTTTCATATATTTACTTACAGATTCCATTTTTGGGGTAGTTTTTTGCAATTTTAAAAGAGTCCTACTACCAATTTCTCATAGAAAATACCCTGAAATTTCAGATCAACGACCCGAAAAACCTAAAGTGGAAAATATTGGTTACGTCTAGCAGCTGAATTCCCGCTTATTTCCGCGATTTTACTGGAGTGAATGCATCAGCAATGTTAAATGAATCTAAAAATTTTAACAGCACGAGGATAGATTCATCTCAGCGAACTGTATGTATTTTTGGTAACTGAAACAGATTTTGAAGGTTTCGTCCATTTTCGGATGGCCAGTTTTGAGTAATGAAAGTTATATCATAAAAAATCGGAAAAAATTTCCAAGACAGGTAAATTCTTGAAAGCAATTGTTAATTGAGCCTATATTAACACGGGACATGTTTATAGGGTGGGGGTACTTCAGAACTTGAAAATTAAGAAGGGAGGGTCAAATGAGACTTAGAATAATTTAAATTTAGGGACTTTGAAAAATCTGGGCTTGGGGACTTAGAATAATACAGGTTTATGGACTTGAAATAATATCGATTTAGGGACTTAAAATATTCAGATTCAGGCAGTTAGAACAATTTTAATTTATAGACTTAAAATAATATCGATTTAGGGACTTAGAACAAGTCAGGATTAGGGACTTGTAATAATTTAGTAAGGTGATAATTAAAAATTATATAAGTAAATTCTTGAAAACAATTGCTAATTGAGCTTATATTTGGTATCCCAGTATAGTTTTCGGGGTCATTGATTCCCTAAACACGTATTATCTTATAGGTCCCTAAATCAAAATTATTACAAGTCCCTAATCCTGAATTATTCTAAGTCTCTAAATCGATATTATTTTAAGTCTATAAATCAAATGAAAAAAAACGCATTTTTTAACCTACAAATTTCTAGCATTTTTCCTCTTTTAAATATTTTCCGGTGACTTATATATAAAAAAAGTTATCCCAAATAATAAGAAATTAAATATTTAACATAAATATGAAGGTTCTACTGGGGAAAACTGACTCAGAAGTTAAAAATTACAAAAAAATCTAAAAGTTTAAAAATTTCTTTCTCTGCTTTTTTATATTTCCGGTGCTTTAAAACCATGTAAATATCTTTTATTAATTATGCCTCTTTTATTAAAGATTCATTTGCGTTTAGAATTTCTTGGGAAAAACCACCGGAAAAATTATTATTAAGATAAAACCACTTTTTTTAACCAGTTTAGGTTAGGTATTGTTCGTTGAACGTTCATAACTTCAATAACATATTTTTTTTGTAGACTAATTTTAAAAATTAATATCCATTACATCTAGTATTATATATAAGAACATTAATGCATTATGACTTACCAAATCTTTATAATTATATTATATTTAAATTTATTGACATATTATATTAATATATTTATATTTTTGTAATAATTTTTTATAAAAGCTATTGTAAAACTTAAAAATTATATTTCTAAACTGACTTGGGTCCATGTACGAACTTTGTGTTTCTATGGGTTATAGCAATTTGTCATAACATTGTATTTAATACCCTAAACGATAATAAATAAATAAATAAATATTTCATTCAGACGTTCTAAACTCTTGTAAAAATTTTAAATTTTTAGGTATTTTGATTACTTCTAAACAAAAAATATTTACTGATGAAACATTAAAAATTTTTTTAAATAATATTAAAAATTTAAGCTATATTTCATTGGAAAATTTTTCTATTAATGAAGATTGCTTTTTGAGTATTAATACTAATTACATTGAAAAAGTAACACTTAAAAACTTTTTTAAAGTTGGAAATAATTCAGTAGCACACACCTAGCTTGAACGAGCGAAAAGTCGAAAAAAAATGACGACAAAAATCTGATACTACAAAGTTTTCGGGAATAGTTTGTTATTTTCATATTTCCATAGAAGTAAGTTGGAGCTGCTCGTCTAAAAAATTTTTAGTCTATTTTGTGGGTGAAATATAGAACTTCAATCTTTTTTAAGACAAATTTGAGTAAAATCTTAAATTGACGATAACTTGGCTAAATTTCATCGGAAAAAGAAAAGTTTTTTTTTCTTCTGGAGTGGTTTTTCCCTGGCAATCCAAATTTTTCATCTATTTCTTTAAATTAATAAAGATTTATTGTTAAAAATCAAATTTTCGGATTTTGATCTCTCAGTCACCCACAAAAATGACTAAAAATTTTTTAGACGAGCAGCTCCAACTTACTGCTATGGAAATATGAAAATAACAAACTATTCCCGAAAACTTTGTAGTATCAGATTTTGTCGTCTTTTTTTTCGACTTTTCGCTCGTTCAAGCTAGGTGTGAGCAAAAACTTTTGATAGTATTTTAGATTCATTAAATATGGCTGATTGCACAGAAGATTTCTGATCTGCGTATCAATGAATGTAAATCTGTTGAAAAATTGATCAAATTAATGATCAAGCAAAAAAACTTAAAATCTGTTTATTTTCCTAAAGACGTAAATTTAGATACTTTTATTGATAATTTAAATATGAATCTGTTAGAAAAAATTTGGGTATTTAGAATATACTGACAAAATGTCAAACTTATTTCATAAATTCAAAAATTTAAGATTTTTGATGATTGATGTGTTTAATTTATGATGATAATTGTATAAAAGCATTAACTGAATGCACCAATTTAAAAAAAATTAGAAATTAAAATAGATAATTATTTACTCACACCAATTGGAGAAGCTTATTTTAGAAAATTAAAAAATGTTGATACCTTAAAATGTAAATCAGAAATTGTCATGGATAAATTTCTATTAGCAATTGGCCAATGTGAAAAATTGTATAATGTGACATTTGATTCTTGTTTTTTCACAGATTTTGGTTTTACAGGAATTATTTATCTCCAAAAATTAACTGTTTTAAGTATTATTGATACTCCTGTAACTAAAAGATCATTTGTAAATTTAGTAAGGCAATCATTACGTTTGGTAGAAATTAATATTGAATGTTGCTTAAAAATTACAATTTATTCAATTATACTTGCAAATCAAATAAGAATTATACGTGATGATAAATTTGATTTGAACGTAGTCTGTTCACCTGACCTTATTGATGATAATTTAGATGTTGAACAGCCGTTAATTAAATTAATTAAAAAAAATTTTAGTTATTATTGGAATTCGATTGCATAATTAGCAGTAATAAAAATGTAAATTAATCAATTTGTATATTGACAGACTTCTAATTATTATTTTTTTTTTTTTATTTGGAGAGGCAAATCTAAGTTTATTTAATTAATCAGATTTAAATGTATTTACTTACGTAATTTAAGCAATATTTAATTTTTGTATAAATTATATACACTTTGTACTAATAAAATTGTTAAATAAAATAAATTATATAAATATATTTTAATTTATTGGTTTCTATAATTCATTCTACAGCCTGGCAAATTAGGTAAAATGACTTATTCGAGTTGATTCACATTTTATGCTAATAATTCACATAATATGCTCAAACCCTTTTGAAAGAATCTGAAATTCGTCAATGAAAATAAAGTCATAAATACAACTTAAAAGTTTCAAAATTAAATGCAGTCTATTTGTTAGTTTTCCCAAAATTCTGTGCATATACATTGAAAAGTTTTTCGGTATAAAGTAGAGCTTAGGTTCAGCTTACGCTCTACTATAATAATTAAAATTTAGAATTTTAACATTTCTAGCCTTTTTTTATACCAAATAGTATATTTTACAAAATGCTAAATTATTTTAATAGTCAATATTTTTTGTTGTTAAGGGCTATTTCCGGTTAAGTATAGTGATTTGGCCCCCGAAACCAAAACTAACTTAAGTAGTAGCATCCAAAAAGTTATCAAAAAACTCACTGATTCCCGTTGAAATTACTCTAGACCAGGACAAGCCTCCAAAAATCTAAAACAACCGTTTTTTTTTGTGGGTTTTTTAGATTTAATTTAATTTCTCCGACCCATAAACAATGTAACATACCAAATGCCTAGACCCCTAAGATATGCAAATATTTATGAATAATGCATGCAAATAAAAGTTTAATTCTACTTAATTATACGTGTGTTGCATCATACACACGCATAAGTGTATAAAATACCAAAATCCGGTTTTAAATCAATATATGTATCGATACAATTATAAACTCCTAAATTTATACTATTTAATGATAATCAAATATTATTAAGATGGCAGCACTATCCAGCATGTATTTAATTATGCCGGCAGCCTCTTAAATGTAAATATGTAAATATGTGTAAAATATTAGTTTTTAAGTAAATTAGAATTATTTAATTTAATTATAAAATATTATAATTAAATACACCTTTATTATTAATAAAAAATATAATAATTATTAATAATACATTTAATATATTTAATAAATTCATTATACATAAATGATAAATCTACTAACGGTCAAAATAGATTTTATTGATAAAAAAGGAGTATTTATTAATCTAAGTTGTAAATAGAAATTAATTATAAATAAAAAAATAATCAATGTAATAAATATAATATATAAAAATGATAAACAATAATTAAAACAATTAAAAAACTAAAAAGAAGAAATTCGCGCCAAACGCAAATTTCCTTCCAGAAACTTCTAGAACAAATTTTATGTATAAAGATTCCAAGCATGTATGCGTGAGTTGCGAAAAGTATATAAGAAAGAGATTTCGCACATCACGACACACTTGTCTTGGGATCTCTGGCAGAGCGAGTTCATAGAACGACCTTTGTTAAATTCACACTCAATAAACATTTACATTGACTTAATACTTAATGTTTTTATTTATGAAAGAGATCCTAAGTCAGCATCAGCTTCATAGGCGCAGAAGTGCGTCGAAACCTACGCAGAGGCACAGCCTCGATTATAAACGTAACCCCTTTGATTTCCAAGGGCTGATCCCCTTGGTTTGATAAGGTTCTAGTCGGGTAGGAAAAAGTGTCGAACGTAGGAAAAAACATAATAATTGTCACCCCTCCCTCTGAGGGGTTACAATGGCGATCCTTGCCAGAAAAATCTGGAAAATTTTTCAAAGAAAAATTTAATAGTCTAGTGTCAATAAAAAATATGAGCATAATAAAAAATAATAAAATTGATTTTATTGAAGTCGTTTTTTCTAGAATACTCATGCTTGACCTCATTGAGTGGTTAAACAAATTAAAATTAAAAAGATGGCGTACGAATGGTCGTCATGAAAAAAGACAAATTGCTTACTTAAGAAGCAAATTTTTTAAATAACAGATAAAAGCTCATAATGACACTATGTGGAATAAATTTAAAATATTTCATATAATAAAAAATTTTTTTTTACCTTTACGGGTGCTTGACTGAAAAATAACAGTCAAAAAATTTTTTTTAAAATTGTTTTCAAGACAAAACATGTAAATATTCGTCAATATTTTTTTTTCTAGATATATAAGTCAATAAATTTTTAAAATACCCTTAAAAATCAAATATTTTTTCTTTTAATTTTTTAATAAAAGGGTTAAATTGTAGAATGCCATTTTGGGCAAAAAACACTGGCTAAAATGGAATTATAAGGTTAGATAAAATTTTTAGAAAATATATTTTATCTTTTTTTTTAGTAAAAAGCTATAAAAGCAAATAATTTTTAATTTTTTTTTAAATATAACGTAAAATATTATAATATTTATTTCTAAGCCAGTTTTTGATTTAAAAGTAAAATCATCAACCAAAATAATTCTAAAGTTCAATGAACAATGTCAATGCCACGCGCTGGACACTTAAATAATATATCAACACAACGTCTTGCTCTTTCTAGTTGTGTTAGAAATAAAATTTTTCTTTAATATCAAAAAAAAAAATAATATAATAATAATAATGTAATATATTTAAAACTGTAATAAAATTTATTATATTTATAATAATAGATTAAAATGTAATGTATTTAAAAAAAAAAACAATAAAAAAATTTTACTTTTAAGGATCTGTAAATAAAAGATCGATTAAAAATTATTGCTAGTTCTCTAAAAGAGACTAAAATCATTTTTTTACTTGCACGCTTAAATAAAAAGTGCAGAAAATCTTAAAATATAATAGCAAAATAATAAATATAAAAACTAAAAATTGATTTTATGTTCTTCAAAAAATATTTTCATAAGTGTTTATAAAACACAGTTACAATTTTTATAAAAATTAATTATAGATTAGTAAATTTTTTACTTTAAAAATAAAAACTTTATAGAATAAAAAGTAAATTAAACTGAGTAAAATCAAATAATAATTCATAAAAAATATAAAGAATTAAATTGTAAAAGACAAATAAAACTGTCAATTTTTTATTATTGTAAAAGAGTTCGCAACAAAAATAGTCAATTCTATTTTTTAACACTGAAAATTTTTGTTTACCCCTATAATTGAAGAGAATATTTTTATTTACATTGAAAAATCATTATTTTTGTTGCGATCATCTAATTATTATATAGTACTCAAACATTTTAAATCTAAGTAGTATAAATATTAAAAAATTAAAACGCTAAATAGCTGATATTATGCATTAAATATTATAAAAAACATAAAGAATATTAAGAAATTTTTTAGTATAAGCAATGCAATAAAGCATTTAATGAAAAATTTTTTTTTATGATCTTAATACTAAAAATTTTTTTTTTTTGGTAAAATGAAATTATTAATTAGTTACTTTGCAAAATTTTAAAAAATTCAAATATTAATTAAACATTTTTTGCAATAAACAATTTTAAACATTAAAGATTAAAGTGATAAAAATAATATAAAAACAAAAATACAAAGATAAGAGATGCCTACTATAATGTAAACAAACGCATCGTTTATTCTTATATTATCAAAATAAAATCAAAACAAAAGATTATTTTTTTTTCCAAATTATTAAATCTAATAACAATAATATAAACACATAGAATCAAAAATTTCTATTAAAACGATTAAAATGCAAGTCTATATATGCAATTTCATATGCACTTTTATGCACTTTTATGCACTTTTATGCATTTTTTCAAAAATTGATATTTTTTAAAACAGGACTCACAACAACAATAATATAATTAGTTTTTAAAATCTAAATAAGTCAAGGTTATTAAAGGCTTTATTTTTCTCTCAAGAGAAATAAAGAAAAATTTTACCTGTTGTGATTCTTGTAACAAAAAAAAAAATATAAAATATAAACATATATCATGGATACTGTGCAAATCAATAAAAAATATACAATATAATATAATTTTTTGTAATTACAATCATACGTAATTATATATATATATGGGCGATTTTTAAATTTTTATAAATTTAAAGCAACTTTTGTTTCCTGTTCAAAGTTGTATTAATTACTCTAAATTTTTCTTTTTTTTCTTTCTGATAATAGAGGAAAAAATTTGAAACTCATACATATATAAATATAAAATAAATATATCAACAAATAAAAATAAAAATGATAAATTTAAAAATTCTTTTGCAACAATTAAAACGCAGAACAATTTTCTGATAAACTTTTTAAATTTAAAATAACAATAAATAAACTTTTTATAAATATAAAATTAAAATTAGCGAATAAAAAATATCATTTTTCTTATAATCATTTTTTGAAAGAGAAAAACGCATTAAACAGTGATATTAAATAAATTAAGATCTTAAAAATTTAAATAACCATTGTATAATAAAATATTTGTTTGCCATATTTATACTTTAAAGATATTCAGAAACATAGATCGATTAAATAATAAATGGAAATTAAAATAAATTTTCTTTTAATTTTGTAAATTTTTCTAAGAATATAATAATCAAAAAATACGTAAAATTTTTAGTAAATAATACTTAAATTATAGATTAGAATCTTTCTCTCTTTTGATAATAAAGTAAAATTATTATAATTTAAAAACCCTTAAACATTTTTAATGTATATGGGTGATTCTCTGAATTTTTTGAAAAAATATAAAATTTTCTAAACATATTAATTTATGATCAATAAATATAACACAATGGCTGAAAATTCTGAAAATCTTAATTTTGATTATATATCATTAATGAAAAACGATATTGATACTTTATTAAAAAATGCAAAAATGAAAAATTCAAATTTTGATTTAAAAAATAAAAATTTAAATATTCAAGAAACTCTTATAAAAATGATGGTATATATAAATACAATTTTTGTTCAAAAAAAAAATCAAGATTAAAATCAGACCAAGAAATTGAAAAATACAAAAATGAAGTAAAATATCAGAAAGATAAAATAGCGATATTAAATCAGCAAGCCACGTATTTTCAGAACCAATTGCGATTAAAACAAGAAAAAATTAATGAACTAACAAACAATATTCACATATTAGAAGAAAAACTAGAAGAAAATGAAGAAGAAATTCTTAATTTTAAAGAAGATTATTTAAAAAATGAAGCTAAACATAATAAAGAGATAAATCAAATTTCTGAAAATATTGAAAAACAAGTTAAAAACATTAAAAATAAAAATAATTTAAACAATGGATTACATCCAGTTTTAAAAATTAAACCACCAACTTTTCAAGGAAAACCTTCTGAAAAACCTTTAAGATTTCTTATAGAATTAAAAAATTATATTTCTTTATATAACGTAAACAATAAAAATAATTTAAAAATTTTAATTAACCAATGTTTAAAAAAACGTGCTAAAGACTGGTTTTATTTATATGAAGATAAAATAAATTCATTTCAAGAATTTGAAGATATATTCAAGAAACATTATTGGAATCCTATTGTTACAGGCAATTTAAGAAGGAAATTGTATACAGGAAAATATCAAGAAAAAAGAAAACCCAATAGAGTAAAATATGCAATAAAATTGCTAAATACAGCAAAAGATTTAGAAATAAAAGAAAATGAACCAGCATTTATAAGAACAATTTCAGAACAGTTTGGAACCGAAATAAAAAGCGATACTAATAAATTTAGAATAAATACTCAAGAAGATTTTTTAGCATTATTAGATGAATTTGATGATGAAGATAGAATTTCCAGAAATAAATATCAAGAATATGTAAAAAATCAACAAAATGAAAATTATACAGATAATTCTGATTACAGCAATCAAGATAATTACGAAGATATTAATATATACAAAAAAGAAACGAATTATGAAAAATTTAATAATGATAATGAAATAATTTTTAATAAAAAATACTGCACAAGCTTCACTGAAGATAATAGCTCAGATGAAGATCCAAATGATTCAGATTACTGTAGCTCAAGTAGTGATAGTAGTAGTAATAGTTATAAAAAATACAAGACTAGAAATTTTTATCGAAGAAAAAGCCTAAATTTCTAATAAAATTATAATTTTATACTCTAAGAAAAAGTAACTTTAAATAAAAAGCTTACAAAAAATGATTAATTAAAACTTAAAAAATAGTAGCAAATAATAACAAACATAAAAATAGTAAAATAAATAAATTAAAATGAAATATTTCAAGGTAATTAAAATTAAAAATTCAATATGAAAATTAAACCTCAGTAATATTAAAAGAGTCTGCTCATTGAGATTACAATAATACTAGTCAAAAAATCTTAATGAACACACTATTTTATTTTCAATATTGCAATATAAAATATTATTAATTTAAGAAAATAATTATTTTCCTTGAATAAGAGAACTTTTAAATATAAAAATTTCAAAGTACAAAATTAAACTTTTTTTTAAGTAAATCAGATAAACTTAAAAATCATGAAAAAACGATAATTATGTCAAAATAACAAAAATAATATTAAAAAATTAAACTTTAAAGTTTTAAATAATTAAAAAACTTTTATTTATTAAATTATATTCATTCATACTCAAATTCATACAAAAAAACAGGTTAGAGAAACACACGTGATTAAAAATAAAGTTTCCTCAAAGATAATGGATAAAAATAAATGAGTTATGTCCAAATAATGAAAATGATATTAAAAAATTAAAGATTGTAATTTTAAATAATAAAAAAAAAAAAACTTTATATAATTAAGAAAAACCTATGTAAACAAAGATGAAAAATATAAATAAAAATAGCTAAAGGCTAAAAATTTCCAAATAAAATTGAAATTAATACTCAAGATGATTAAATTAAAAATAATTAATAAAAAGAAAAAACAAAAAATAGCTAAGAGCTAGGAAAATTTCAAATGAAAACAAAAACAAATATATAGATAAGGCCTCTATGCATTTGAGTTACAAATCCGCATAGAAATTTTACTCAAGGTGTAAAAGTTTCGAGGGGGGGTATTGTAACATACCAAATGCCTAGACCCCTAAGATATGCAAATATTTATGAATAATGCATGCAAATAAAAGTTTAATTCTACTTAATTATACGTGTGTTGCATCATACACACGCATAAGTGTATAAAATACCAAAATCCGGTTTTAAATCAATATATGTATCGATACAATTATAAACTCCTAAATTTATACTATTTAATGATAATCAAATATTATTAAGATGGCAGCACTATCCAGCATGTATTTAATTATGCCGACAGCCTCTTAAATGTAAATATGTAAATATGTGTAAAATATTAGTTTTTAAGTAAATTAGAATTATTTAATTTAATTATAAAATATTATAATTAAATACACCTTTATTATTAATAAAAAATATAATAATTATTAATAATACATTTAATATATTTAATAAATTCATTATACATAAATGATAAATCTACTAACGGTCAAAATAGATTTTATTGATAAAAAAGGAGTATTTATTAATCTAAGTTGTAAATAGAAATTAATTATAAATAAAAAAATAATCAATGTAATAAATATAATATATAAAAATGATAAACAATAATTAAAACAATTAAAAAACTAAAAAGAAGAAATTCGCGCCAAACGCAAATTTCCTTCCAGAAACTTCTAGAACAAATTTTATGTATAAAGATTCCAAGCATGTATGCGTGAGTTGCGAAAAGTATATAAGAAAGAGATTTCGCACATCACGACACACTTGTCTTGGGATCTCTGGCAGAGCGAGTTCATAGAACGACCTTTGTTAAATTCACACTCAATAAACATTTACATTGACTTAATACTTAATGTTTTTATTTATGAAAGAGATCCTAAGTCAGCATCAGCTTCATAGGCGCAGAAGTGCGTCGAAACCTACGCAGAGGCACAGCCTCGATTATAAACGTAACCCCTTTGATTTCCAAGGGCTGATCCCCTTGGTTTGATAAGGTTCTAGTCGGGTAGGAAAAAGTGTCGAACGTAGGAAAAAACATAATAATTGTCACCCCTCCCTCTGAGGGGTTACAACAAATATTAACTACTCGTAGGATAAAAAACTTAAATTTTTCAAAAATCGGTTTTTTAACATAAAAAAAATTACCATCCTTAAATTTGTTTTTATAGTTCTGGCAAGGTAAAAAACAATATTTTTTAATTTTTTAGAAAATATTCTGGAGCCCCTGTTGGGAACCACTTTCTAATACCCAAAAACTCATAATCTTCTACCTCCGTTTACCCGAGCTTTTAAAACTATCATAAAATTTTAATGTTAAACAGTTTATTACTGTGCCAAAAACGTTAAGGCATTATAGTTATTAAACTGATTTTTATCAATAGCTATTATTATGCGGTCCCAATTTATTTATTGATCCTTCCTTTTACAGCTTTGTTTTTTATATAATAAATAATTAGACGCCTAGTTCCAGGAATAAATTCCCATCATCAGGAACCAATGAGTTATGTTTCGTTTCGGGGGTCAAATTACTATAGTTACCCAAAAATAGCCTTTATTTTTACACTGAAAAAAAAGTTTGGTCAGGATAACCAAATTTTGGTTACTATCACCAAATATTAGCGTATCTATAACCAAATATTTTGTTGATCAATTCTTAACCAAATTATTTAGTCAAAATTACCAAATATTCAGTAAAAATAACCAAAATAATTTTTTAAAAAATATTAGGTTAAATATATCTTAAATATAATTTAAAATTGTAAAAAAAAAAATAATAAATTATTTCAAATATCCTAAAATAATTGTAAATACTAAAAAATATTAGTAAAAATTATCAACACACCAAAATGTAAATCTATATTTTAATAAATTTAAGTTTATATTATCATTATAGATATTAAAATATTACGAGACAAATTACAATAACATCAAAAATTATTTTGCCCGCCTGGGCGTGAAATTTTTTGTGAAATTTCAGCACGCTTTTGAAGCCCAGTAGGGCAAAAAATAGTGTAAGCACCATGGGCGAAATGAAATACTTTAGACACTAGCGTGAACACATATCACCAGGCCTGCATATCACTCGTGCTAGTGCTCGCGCTAGTGTCTAAACTTTTACGCCCTTGATACATAATATATTATTAAACAGTAATAGCTATGAAACTATATTTTACTTAGTTAAATTAATCAAACTCATTTAAAATTACAAACGAGAACCCAAAAGCATTTTTTTTGTATACTCATGGTACATGCATTTTTTAACGAAAAAAACAGTTAATTATTTTTAATAATTTTCTGAGTTCTTACAAGAGTATACTTAAAAATGTTTTCAAAATTTGTTAATAATTAATTTGTTAACTAAAAATAAAATCTTATGGTCTTAATCTTGTTTGTTTTTTGAATTTTTTCTATTACATTATCACGGCATAACCTTAAAATTTTAAATTTAGCGCACAACAAAAACAATAGTTTAATGATAATTTTTTATTTAAAATTTTAAAAATTTAAAGATTTTATGAAATTTAATAATTTTTTCAAAATATTAGCCACTATAATGAAAAATTTTCAATTTTTAATTCTTTTTTTATTTTAAGTTTTTTTGGTAAAATCTACTGAATTTTTTGGTTCTGATAACCAAAATTTTTGTCATCATTACTAAATGCAATTTTACTAAATTTTTGGTTATCTTAACCATACACTTTTTTCTCAGAGTATTTTTTCAAAATAATATGTGTTTCCTCTACACTGATGATAATTTACGTAGAATCTAATCTATTCTTTATATTTTTTACCATTGTTTCCAATGCATTAATTTTTTAGAAATGAAAATTTTGTACACATATTTTTAAGTTAATTAAACCAATAGGTACACCCAAAACTTTAAAAACTAATTCAAACAAATTTTAGCAAAATAAAAAATGCAATAAATAAAGGTTTAAAAAAATGTATATTCTGATATATATTGATAAAAGATCCTGTCAGTAGGGCAGGTATAAAAGATAATTTTAAATATTTCAAACCCATTAGGCTCAAATGGCCTACCAATGCAAAATATATAAGATTGGACAAAATCAGTTAAAATAGAAACGTAAGATTTTATGGCTAAGGAAAAACCCAGACAAAAAAAATAATTTTACGTATAGTTTGTAACATTTTAGTTAGTCTATTAGTCCAGTTTTTAACATCATTTAAATCTGCTAGAAAAATCCCAAGTCTATGAACTTTTAAAAAACCCAATATTTAACATTTGAATTGCTCTAAGACGTTAAAAATTAAAAGAAAAATTATTTTCAACAGAAAAATAACATTTCAAAATATGTAAAATTAAAGTAAATAATAAAAAAATCTGAAAAAAAATTAGTAATAAACAAAATCTTTGAAAACGAGACTGATCTTGTAATTTTAAAAAGGATCAAAAATAGGTTAATTTAGCTTTGGATTTGTTTTCAGCTGTTTTAGGTGATTTCTAAAGCTCGTAATTAATGAATTGTATTTTATTTAACTTTTTATTATTACCTATTAATATTGATTCCACTTAAAAAAGTTTTAAAGCTAAATAAGTAATCTTTAATTTTTAAAACCTTTTTTTAACTTTTGAGCCCTTTTAAGACGCTAATAATTAAAAATTTGTATCCTTTTTTTAAAAAAATGCTTTTTATAAATAATTTATGGGCACAATACAACTTAAATCTATTTATATCATTTTTTTTTAGTTCTCTGACCCTGTGAAACATTTTAATTTAAGTTTTTAACTGTTTTAAGCCTTTTTCAATACAAAACAACAAAAAATTGGAAAACAAAAATCTGATAATTTTCCATACATACCCCTTTCGATTTTGGGCAAAATTAAAATTGTTAATAAAATCCAGTTCCCCTATTTTATTAACACTTTTTTTATTAGAAAACTTAGTTTATAAAGAATTTTAACTAATTTAAATGGTTTTATGTAAATAAAGCTAAAATTTCTAAAAATTCAAAAATTTTTAAATTCTCTTAGTCCATTTATATTATGTTTTTTGAGCTCTCTGATCCGGCAAACCATATTGATATAAGTTTGTAACTGTTTCAAACCTTTTTTGGTACTGAACGACGAAAACTTTTAAGAAAAAAAAAATCTGACATTTTCCATTATATACCCCTTTGGATTTTGGGGAAAATAAAAATCGTCAAAAAAATCCAGTCCCTCTATTACATCAGCACTTTTTTCATTAGAAAACTTGATTTATAACGAATTTTAAGCCATTCATATTGTTTTATGCGAATAAAACAAAAGTTTCTCTAAACCTGAATTATTCTAAGACCCTAAATTTAAATTTTCACAAGTCCCATTTAACCCCCCTCCCCTTCTTGATTTCGGATTCCCAGGGTACTCCTCCCTTTATCATGTTCCATGTTAAAAACCAAAATTTTACCTATCAATATGAGGAACCCGTGGAGGAACCAAAAGAAAAAATAATTACTAAAGAACGGTGATAAATTTTAGTGTGTAAAATGAATTTCTTTGATTCATTGATCAACAAAATTTACCTACCAATAGTAAGTGAATTTTTATGTGAAACCTATGGATACATCGAAATTTATAACATTTTTTCATGATTCATGAAAATGTTTTTTAATTTTTGGATTTAAAAAAATGTTTACGAGTTATATGGGAAATCAGGAAAGCAGCAAAGTAGAAAAATACAAAATTGATTCAAAATTAATAGAAATAGGGTAATTATTGACGCGTAAATACTTGGCTTGAATTAGTAAATAAATATTTTTCAGAATCACTTTTAATTTTTTCCAAAATGGCTAGCTTCGCTCTTCCCGCTATTGACGGTTTTGAAACAATTGTAAATGACTACAGAATAAAAATGATTTAATTTGCACGGTAAACTATGGAGAAAAATTATAATTTTAATCGCTTTTTCATACTCTATTTTGGTGAATTATCTCAGACTTTATTTTGCATAAACAAAAAAGTTACACTTATCATAGCAAAGAGAAAGAAAATACACTATCAGAAAAATAAGTAATGAATTTGGACAGATTGGTATCTCCTAAAAAATAATAAATAAGAAATATAAAAATTTTTTTTCTTTAAAAGTTTATTTAGTTTCTTGGAATTTTTGATCTTGTTTTCAAAAGCGCGATTCATTATCTTGAATAATTATCCAGTAATAATCAACGTTGTTATAACTAGCAGAGATACAAGTTTTTATCAAAGATGAATAAATATCTACAATAAACAAAACACTTTCTTATTAATTGTAATGTTATAATAATTTTCCTGAGTTAAGCAAGAAAAAAATCATAACTTATCTTAGAAAAATATTAAAAAATTATCTAAATAAATAGATTCAATTATTATGATAAGGATAATAATAATTTTTTATATTAATATTAAAAAAAAAAAAATACCCTGCCAACTAGCTGGCACTGAGGTTCCTCAAACAATGGGCTGTAATCTTAATTTACAACAAATATTATTGATTACAACCATGCAATTATGCATAAATTTTTTGTTTTTAGTAGCTGGTAAAATAGATTATTAAGATCATTTTGTTATTAAAGTGAAAATTCTAGCGTCCATGGATTGGTCACGCCGGCGTTAATGGATTTTAAATCATTTTTGCATAATTAAAAAGAGACAAATATAAAAAAAGCTAATTTTATTTTTTTTTATAAAATTTTATTTTATTAGAATATATAATTATCCCTTAATAATTAAAATATTGGGTAACATGATTTTTTTGTTTTGTCAAAGAAATGATTGGTAACGATGCGAAAATTACAAATATTCGCTCAATTATTATAAAAAGATAGGAGTTTATACCAGAATTTATAATAATTTCTTATAATTTATTTTCTCAGTGTACTTCTTGCATTTGACCAATCTTCCGCAACAATGATAATAATAATAATAATAATCATATTTTGTAATAAAAAAAATAACCACAATAATTGCTTCAAGATTTTAACATTATTTATATTATTTCTATTAATCACAAAATAATAAATTATTTAATTCTATAAATTGTTTGATTCTTTAAAAAATGCCAATATAACTTTTAAATCTTAATTTTAAAATGCAAACATAACCATTTAATATTTTTAGGCTGTTTATTATTGTTTATAATTTCATTAAGCTGCATACATAAATAAACATAGCAACGAGCAAAATAATCCAAGGAAGTCAAAAAGAGGCAAGATTTCCATCACTCTTTCTTGTGTGTTATAATTTATATCAAAATAAAAAAAAAAAATTGTGATCGGATACAAAAAATTACTATAAACTAAATTTCTAAAACTTGTACTCTCATTAAAATAAATTAGATATGTCCAAAACGAAAAATAAATTTGGTGTTTTATGTATTTTTTTGTGACGAAGATTTTGGAGAAAAAAATTTTCAAAAAATTAATTATCAGATTCAAGATATCGAGTAAAAATCATAATTTCAAATATAAGTAATTTCATGGAAATGAATGAGGTATTACATCCAAATTAAAAAAAAAAAGTATTTTGAGATTTTTTAATAAACAAATTTTTGGAGAGAAAAATTAGGTCTTAATTCGATAATGGTTTTGAAATATCACTAGTTACAATATTTTAAAATATTAGTACTTTCATAGAATTAAATGAGGTATTACATCCAAATTAAAAAAAAAAAAAAGTAGTTTGAGATTTTTTGATAAAAAAATTTTTGAAAAAAAAATTAGGTCTTAATTCGATAATGGTTTTGAAATATCACTTGTTACAATATTTTAAAATATTAGTACTTTCATAGAATTAAATGAGGTATTACGCCAAAAAAAAAAAATAAATATTGCAATTTTTTTTATTTTTCTTTTTTTTTAATTTTGAGAAAAAAATTTTGAAAAAATTCAGTATCAGTTCCAAAAAATTACTGTAAACGAGGTTCTTAAAACTAGTACTTCCATGGAAATAAATTAGGTACTAAGTCCAAAAAGAAAAAAAAGTTTCGTATTTTTTGTATTTTTTTGTGAAAAAAATTTTAGGAAAAGAATTTTCAAAAAATTAAGTATCAGATTGGAGATATCAAGTAAAACACATACTTTCAAGTATAAGTACTTTCATGGAAATGAATGAGGTATTACATCCAAATTAAAAAAAAAAAGGGGGTTTGAGATTTTTTTAATAAAAAAATTTTTGGAAAAAAAATTAGGTCTTAATTCGATAATGGTTTTGAAATATCACTCGTTACAATATTTTCAGATACTAGTACTTTCATAGAATTAAATGAGGTATTAAACCCAAAAAAAAAAAAATATTGCATTTTTTTTTATTTTTCTATTTTTTTAATTTTGAAAAAAAAAATTTTGAAAAAATTAAGTATCAGATCCAAAAAATAACAATAAACAAGGTTCTTAAAACTAGTACTTCCATGGAAATAAATTAGGTACTACGTCCAAAAAGAAAAAAAAAATTAGTATTTTTTGTATTTTTTTATGAAAAAAATTTTAGAAAAAAAATTTTCAGAAAATGAAGTATCCGATTCGAGATATCATGTAAAAACCATACTTTCAAATATAAGTACTTTCATGGAAATAAATGAGGTATTACATCCAAATAAAAAAAAAAAAAAAGTATCTCGAGCTTTTTTGGTGAAAAAATTTTTGAAAAAAAAATTAGGTCTTAATTCCATAATATTTGTGAAATATCACCGATTACATACATACGTACGTACACACACACACACACACACACACATACAGACTTTTTTTAAAAACAGGTTTTTTAGCTTCCTGGGGTCCCAAAACATACTTATATGCCAAAAAATAGAAAATCAAATTTTGACCTAACACAATGGTTCCTCTTTGAGGAACCAATAAGTAAAAAACAATAAATAAAAGTATTTTTTTTTAATATAATTGTAAAAACCAGATAAGTTTTATGAAATGATAAAATTAATTATATGAACATATAACTACTTTTTAAACAAGGGACAAAATATAGGTGTTGACTTTGCAGACAGCATGCAAAAGTCGAACCCCATATTTTTTCCCGTGATTAAAAACATAGTTTTGCCCTAGATATGTAAAGTATAATTTGACTTATGCTAGGACTTATGACCTGAAAAATAAGGAATGACTCAAACTGCAAAGATAAAAATTAAAAATTATATTCAAAATGAAGGAAATGAGATTTATTAATTTATTTTCTAAATTGTATATTTTAAAAATTACTGATTTTATTTTTGAAAAAACAAAGGTGATAAATTTTGATAAGTATTTTAAATTAATTTTAATAAAATTAATAATTTTATGATATTCCCACGTAATTATGAGATAAAAATTGTAACTTATCTTAGAAAAAATAAATTATCTAAATTAATAAAATTTAGACATTCAACTATTATGATAGACAATAAAAATTTTTTGTTTTAAATTTAAAAAAAATAAATCAAAATATTTTATTTATTTAAAAAATTTTAAATTTGTTTTCTTTTTTTACGTAATTTATTGTACACAATCAGATATGTATATTTTATCAAAGAATAAAATAAATTGTACAAACAAATAGTATATCTGTAATATATTACGACCCCTCACCAATAAACTAAGGAATGGCTCAAATTTCAAGAAAATTTACCGAGTCACGATTTGAGCAACTTTAATAATTCCTAACTTGATTTTTGGCAAATTTGACACCACTTAAAATGAAACCGGAAGTGGCCAAAAATCAAAGGAAATTCTTTTTTTCGATATTTAAGGTAAAAATAATGTTTGTTCCCAAACTTATGTATCGCTATAAAAAGTACATTGTTTTGAGATAATGAAGCTGTTCTAAAGACCTAAAAAGCAAAAAATTTTCAATAAAACCAACCTTAATTTATTATACATGTTTAGAAAAAATTAATATTTTCCCCAAATTTTCGCAAATCAATAATCCAATACCTAAAATAACACGTTAAAACAAAAAGTTTGGAAAAAAACTTTTTGCTCCGGTGAGTTGCTGAATAAATATAAACGTACTTATATATATCCTGGGCAGCGTGAAGCTAACGTTCTGCTGCCTAGGCTACGTATTTAAAACCGAAGTTATACTTGAAAAGGGGGCATTATAGCACCTTTGGGCTTCGTGTGTTTTAGCTTGTCGCGTTTATAGAATCTGGCACGTCTTCATAAACTAAATTTTACAACGTAATCTCCCGAGAATACGTGAGTTTATAATGGTTAATTCCGCTATACGCTCATGCAGCCAAAGCCGTTCATTGGGTTCTGCGGGGCTATACGCTTCTCGTTACATGTAACTTTTAGCTCAAGACCCGTGGTGATTTTATGGTGGATGCAAGATTTTACATAATTATCCGAGAAAAAAAACCAAAAATATTTAAACTAGAACTCCCGTGGGAAAAAATTAGGTATTTTAAATTTTAAATTCTAACAAAATAAAAAAAAATAATTTTGGTTTTTTTATTTTTGACTTATAAATTTTGGGGAAAAAATTTTCAAAAAATTAGGTCCAGTGGCCGCATATAAGGCTTATGTGCATGGTGGATTCTAAAGGAAGAGACCTTTGATACTTAATTTTTTCGGTGTGCTGATTACGAATTTTTTTATCCTTTTTCTGGAAAATGATCACGTTTTTTACTTTAGCCCAATTTAGGTCATCTTTACCTTTTCTTTTTTTTTAATATTTCGAGTTCCCGGAAAACAAAGAAGTAAAATTGAATTAAATTGGGCTTTCGTGAAAACCATAACCATTTTCCGGAAAAAAGGCCAACAAATTCGTAATCAGCATACTGAAAAACTTAAGTATCAAAGGTCTCTTTCTTTGTAATCTACCATGTAAAAATTTGGTACTAAGTCCAAAAAATAAGAAATATTTTGGAGATTTGTTTATTTTTTAGTGCACAAAATTTTAAAAAAATTAGCAATTAGAGCCAAAAATTTCGAATACGAACGATATTTTTAAAATTAGTACTTAGAAATAAAAAAATTGGGTACTTCGTTTAAAAAGAAAAAAAATTATGGTGTTTTTTTAATTTTTTATTGCAAAACATTTTCAAAAAATTAGGTATCAAATCCGAGAAATCGAATCAAATGGATAAATATCCATTTCTAAATTGAGTACTACATTCAAATTTCAAAAAAAAAGTAGTTTGAGATTGTTAGTACTTTTGTAGGAGTAACCAAAAAAAAAAAACTTATACCTAAAAATCGTTGCCTTGGTCCTTAGATTAGCAGGATAGGATTCCAATAAAAATACTTATTTAATTTATAAATGATTTATAAATAAATTTTATTTACAACATTTTATTACATTTTTTATAATTTGATGAACAAAAAAATTTTCATTGTAGCATATTAAAAAAAACCTCTAAAATTGTTGAGAAATTTAATTAATTTTAAACAACAATCAGTTAATAATTATTGTTTTTAAATATCTGTATCAATTTGAAGCTTTTGATGATCAAGAACTGATTTATACGCTAAAAACTATAAACTAATATTATATTAAAGTTAATTCATCCAAAGGTAAACCTGAAAGATACTTTAAAAAGTAGCAAAATCTTGAATCTTTTTTGATTATAGGTAAATCTAAATTAAATAAAAATGATTTTTCATTTTTTATTTTAAAATTTTATTTAATTATGGGGAAATAAAAAAAAAATATCAAAACTCAAATACAATAAAAATAAACCAAAAAATATACTGATAATAAATTTTATCAACAACATAGAAAAATTATGTGGATAAAACTATTTTGAAACCATAAATTTGGTTTATAATCACAGATTATTAAACTATATAAAGCTGCTCTTTATAATAGTGCAATACATTTATAATCAAGATCATAATTGATCAAGACATCCAAAATGGACGAGGAAAACTACGTAAAGGCCGTGCTAGTAGGCATTCTTATTTTACAAAAAGAATGCTCAATGACTGTCGCAGATTTACGCGGTATGAAAATTATTTAAAACATTTTTCTAAATATTTTTTTTTTTTTTTTTGAATATTTTTAACTATTGTATTTTTTTGCAGAAAAATTCACAATATTTTGGTTAACAAATATTGGTTCAATAGTTCCGTTATACAAATTTAGATACGAAACCTTCGATGAACTCGTAAAAAACATACCGGAAATAGCTGCTGGCTTGGATTCCAAAAACAAGCCAGCTTTGGTTCTTCCAAATGATTTCAACCACCAGGAAGTACTAAATACCATTCAAGTTTATGAAAATGAACGCTTTGTAAGAATAATTTTTTAAATTTTCAATTTTTAAAAATGACAACTTTCTCAATATTAAAAAATTTTTCCAGAGGACCAATATATTTGCCAATAAATTACGCGATGAATTGGAAAAAATAAAAGATCTGAAAATGTGGGTCAAAGCTACCATTGAAGGAACGGTTTTTACCAAAATGGATGGCATATCCTGCAGTGGTATTAATGGTAAATTTTGACCAATATTGATAAATTTCACATTTTTTTGTTATCAATTTTTATAATTCGTATAATTTTATTAATTTCAGACGAATATTTTAAATGTTACAAAAAAAAAATTCCCTACAGAAAAATAGGATACAACAGTTTATTTGACTTAGTTTGTGACATTTCGGGCATCATTGTCACTGAAAAGGAACCCTTTGGAGAGAAAATGTTCAGTTTTAAAAAAAATTGAAGCAATAAATGATGGGCAGGATTTGGATCCTCAAGGATTTGGAAACTCAAATTCTTTCCGCATATTCTAAATTCTGCATATTCGCTTTATTAGTGCTTTTTATTATCAAAAAATTTTGTATATTATATTATATTATATTATTTTGTATATTATTGTATATTATCAAAACTTTTGTACATAAATAACTTAAATACAAAACTTGAAAGAACTTCAATATTAATATTTATTAATTTACTATAATTTACAAAAAATAATTCCTTAAAAAAATAAAAATTGAAAAATATAATTATTTTATCAAAATTAGCTTATCAAAACAAGAAATCCTGTGGGAAAAAATTATACATCCTTGAAATACCTCCCTTGCATGTAAATGTTTTCGATATTAAAAATTAGTGTTTTTGGTATTATTTGGTGGAAATGTTTTCAAACAATTTGTCATCATGTATTCAAGATATTTCGTAAAAATATTTTTTGAAATTAGTACTTTCAAAAAAAAAAAATTAAGGATGTAATCTACCATGCTGGGGATAATAGACATAAGAAATTAATACTCTCTCTTTCTATCATATTACTATAGAAACGAGAAACTTGGGCGCGCCCAACTATACGATAGAATCTTTAAATAAATAAAATTTCTGTTATAGATAAACCACCCTAGTCTAACATAAATTGAATAATTAGAATCTACGATATGTTTTTTATGTTATAAATTTTTAACCAAAAACTATACTCAAAAAATACTAAAATTATTTACTGTAAAATGTCGTACCATAAGAATCACGTGTATAAGCTGCTCGAAAAAGTAAAATTATTTTCAAATATTTAACAACGAATGTGTCACCTTAGGATCTTCACGTACTCTTATTTTAATATATACTTTTATATTCAGCATCGGTTTTTAACAATATTTTGACATTTATAAGCTAGAAAACC
The DNA here is from genome assembly GCA_022575985.1 of Anagrus nilaparvatae. Classification (NCBI taxonomy): domain Eukaryota; kingdom Metazoa; phylum Arthropoda; class Insecta; order Hymenoptera; family Mymaridae; genus Anagrus; species Anagrus nilaparvatae. The sequence goes on along the minus strand of JAKSXM010000156.1, from coordinate 3,389,114 downwards.
TGTTTTTATTTTTTGCTTTTTTTCTAATTTTGTTATATTACTTTTTCTTGCATCTTAGGCTGTTTTTAATCTATGCACAAGTTATAACGTTAAATATTGATAATTTTTAATCCAAATTGATTGTTATTAGTTTATAAATATTTTATATATATATATATATATATATATATATATATATATAAATTTAGTTACATACCATTTAGATGTCCGAAAATAATTATTTTAATGCGCTACAATTATAGAACCCCTAGAGTCCCAATTTTTTAACTTTAGTTAAAATTAAGTAAAAATACTTTTCTATGTTAACCCATAAGCGCCTAATCGACAATTCTTGGACACTTAAATATTTTGATATAAAAAAATGAATATTTTAGGCTAAAAATCTTACCTAGTAGGTAATTTTTATCGCTCTTTCCATTTCCGGAGTCCGTTTTTACCTACGACCCTTGGGTAATGAAATATCAACCCCCAAAGTAGGGTAAAATCACTAAAATTATAAAATTTAAAAAAAAAAGTTACTGCAGGCAAAAAAAAAGTTTCTTTATATTGGAAATTATTTTTTTTACTTTCCAAAAGGTAAAAGATGCAAATTTATATATTCTCAACACATTTATCCTCTCTAGGGGGTAAATATTAGGGGTAAGGGGGTGGATTTTAAAGATGTATAAAAATTGAATATTTTTAGCTGAAAACATCACCCAGTAGGTATTTTTGGTCGCTCTTTCCAGTTCCGAAGTCTGTTTTCACCTGCGACCATTGGGTAATGAAATACCAACCCCTAAAGTAGGGTAAAATCACTAAAATTGTAAAATTTAAAAAAAAAGTTACTACACGCAAAAGAAAAGTTTCTTTATCTTGGAAATTATATTTTTTACTTTCCAAAAGGTATAAGATGAAAATTTATGTGTTCTCAGCACATTCGCCCTCTCGAGGGGGCAAATTTGGGGTAAGGGGGTGGATTTTAGAGTTGTATAAAAAATGAATATTGTTAGCTGAAAAAGTCACCTAGTAGATATTTTTCGTTGCTCTTTCCATTTCCGTAGTCTGTTTTCACCTACGACCATTATGGGTAATGAAATATCAACCCCTAAAGTAGGGTAAAATCACTAAAATTGTAAAATTAAAAAAAAAAGTTACTTTGCAATAAAATATATTTTTAATGCTGAAAATGATATTTTTTACTTTCCAAGAGATAAAGGATGTAACTTTATTTATTTTTAGCTCATTCACCCATTCTCGCCCATTCGAAGGATTGAATATTATTTCGAAAACAGACTTTGGAAATAAAAAGAGCGACCAAAAGTACGTACTAGTTGATATATTTAGCTAAAAATATTCATTTTTTATACAACTGTAAAATCCACCCCCTTGCCTCTAATATTTGCCCTCTGGAAAGGGTTAATGTGCTGATAATACATAAATTTTCATCTTTTACCTTTTGGAAAGTAAAAAGTATAATTTCCAATATAGAGAAACTTTTTTTTTTAATGCAGTAACTTTTTTATTAATTTTTACAATTTTAATGATTTTACCCTACTTTAGGGGTTGATATTTCATAACCCAAGGGTCGTAGGTAAAAGCAGACTTCGGAAATGAAAAGAGCGACCAAAAATACCTACTAGGTGATGTTTTCAGCTAAAAATATTCAATTTTTATACAACTCTAAAATCCACCCCCTTACCCCAAATATTTGCCCCCTAGAGAGGGTAAATGTGCAGAGAATACATAAATTTTCATCTTTTACCTTTTGGAAAGTAAAAAATATAATTTCCAACATAAAGAAATTTTTCTTTTGCGTGTAGTAACTTTTTTTTTTAAATTTTACAATTTTAGTGATTTTACCCTACTTTAGGGGTTGATATTTCGTTACCCAAGGGTCGTATGTGAAAACAGATTTCGGAAATGGAAAGAGCGACCAAAAATACCTACTGGGTGATGTTTTCAGCTAAAAATATTCAATTTTTATACATCTTTAAAATTCACCCCCTTACCCCTAATATTTACCCCCTAGAGAGGATAAATGTGTTGAGAATATATAAATTTGCATCTTTTACCTTTTGGAAAGTAAAAAAAATAATTTCCAATATAAAGAAACTTTTTTTTTGCCTGCAGTAACTTTTTTTTTTAAATTTTACAATTTTAGTGATTTTACCCTACTTTAGGGGTTGATATTTCATTACCCAAGGGTCGTAGGTAAAAACGGACTCCGGAAATGGAAAGAGCGATAAAAAATACCTACTAGGTGAGATTTTTAGCCTAAAATATTCATTTTTTCATATCAAAATATTCAAGTGTCCAAGAATTGTCGATTAGGCGCTTATGGGTTAAATATTTTGTCTATTTTTTTTTTATCTCATAAAATATATTTCTCCAAGCAAATAAAACTCGATTAATGATTAAATAGCCCAAATATTTTTCAATTTTATGCAATATCTAATTTTTGACTTGTTATACATTAATAGTAAAGTCTAATTGATAGTTAAAGTCTAATAGGTAAATTTTTAGTAAGTCAAGAAATTTTAAAATTTATTGATGATGTAAAAAATAAATTACCATTGCTGAAAGCTCTTCCTATGACCAAAGAAGTCTATCAATTACTTTTGTCTAAAAGACAAGAAAATGAAATTTCTACACGTTACGCTAGCTGTACGGACTGCAATTTCACAAGGGAAGTTGAATACATTTGGAATACCAAAATACCCAAATCGTTATGGATGAGTTTATTATCTTGAAAAAACACGCCTACTACCCTCCGTTAATTCGAATGGGCCTTCTGGGCCTAGAAACGAAGATCCCAATGTTCTGGAATAGGGTTTTTTGGTAATTTTCAATAAAACGCTAAAACCTCACAAGGTAACCAAAACTCTTCAGGTTGGTCTAACATTTTTGGTGTGAGTATCACCTTTCAAACGCCGTGAACCGTAATTTTTTATCATTAATTCTTTCATCACTATAGCCAATTAGCCGAATGGTCATTTTTGGTTAAAAATGACCAATTTTTAAATTGCTGCCAAATTTAAAATTTTTGAAGAAAATGGGTTTTATAATTCTCAAAATATTTCTGCAAGCTTCAAATTTCCAAAAATTTTTTACTCTACCTTTTTCAATTATTTGTTAATCAGATATGATGTATTGAAGTCGGAGTCCGAATTTTATGATTTTTTAAAATAGCTCATTTTTAATGTTAACTTTGAAGAGCCCTTTCTTAAAAACGACTCAAGGAAATGAGACGAGTAAAAAATTTTTGGAAACTTGAAGCTTCTAGGAATTTTTCGAGACATATAAAACCCTTTTTATCAGAAATTACGAATTTGTCAGCAATTTAAAAATTGGTCATTTTTAGCCAAAAATGGCCATTTGGTTAATTGGACATATTGATGAGAAAATTTAAAATTGCGATTTACGGCGTTTGAAAGGTAAAACTTACACCAAAAAAATGAGATCAACCAGAAGTGTTTTGGTTAACTTGTGATGTTTAAGCGTTTCAATGAAAATTACCAAAAAATTCTATTTTATAACATTGACCCTGCATTTCTAGGCCCAGAAGGCCCATTTCAATGAACGGAGGGTAGCCGGCGTGTTTTTTTAAGATAATAAACTCATCTATAACCATTTGTTATAACTTGGTGTTCCAAATGTTTATGTGTTTAAGAGTTTATGTGTCTCGTTTTTTTTTTATTTTAGTAATTAAAAACGTTTTATCATATTTTGACTATTGTATAATTTTATTGATTCCTTACAGGAGGTGAAAATGGGTAAAAACTAACCATAAAGGCTATGCTCGGATCTATAAAGTGAATCGGCCCACGAAGGATATTTAAAAACTAATTGTATTAGGTCAAAGTACACCTAAAAAAATAGGATAATATTATAATATTACTTTTGGAAGTGATTTTAGTGCATCGTTTTGATTGGTAGACCATAAACCGTCCAAAATAAATTTTTTTTCTGCTTAAATTTCAACTTTGGCAGCAATTTAAAAAAATTGAGGGATATGCCCATTCTATTTTTTTTTTTAACTAATGAAAAATAAATAACAAATTTTCATTTGCGACCATCCGCGCTCAAAAATATTTGGGGCAACATGTTCAAATTCTTAAAAATCTGAAAAAACTTTTTCTTTAATGTTGCGATTTTTCGAAAAAGTACCCCGCACAAATGAATAGGAAATGGCCATTCGATCAAATTAGCTGAATTCTTGAAATTTTTTAGATTTTATTATTCTGAAAAAAAGTCTCCATGGACACAAAGCTCCGAAGTCTCAACTTTGGCTGCTACGGAGCTTGCATGCTAAAATAAATCTTTACATTTTAAACAGGGCAAATATGTTTGAGATTACTGATTATAAATTTGTTACCAAATAATATTGAAATTATAGATCCATAATATTAATCTCTCTCTCTCTCTCTCTCTCTCTCTCTCTCTCTCTCTCTCTCTCTCTCTCTCTCTCTCTCTCTCTCTCATATGTTTTTGAGGTTACTGATTATAAATTTGATACCAAATTGAAAAAATTGTGTGTATTTAAGTGGTTTTGGTTGTAAGTGTATGTGTTTGTATACGTTCTTTAGTGTAAAATATATGCATTTGTGAAATTATCTATTTATATGATGCTAATGTATTAATTTATGGTATCAATAATTTTAATATTATTTGGAACCAGATTTATAAACAGTAATTTCAAACATATTTGCCCTGTTTAAAATGTAAAGACTTATTTTAGCGATTGCCAGGTAATTAACAGCTGTCAACTGTCAACATTGTCAATTCGATGAGAAATTCATAATTAGTGACATCAAAAATATAAGATCCTTTTAAAATCTATTGTTATATTATTTTTTTAGGCTATTTAAAAGTTAATTGACAGTTGCCAACTATCAGTAATGTCAATTTGACATCAGATTTGAAATTAGCGATTTAAAAAACATAAATCTCGTATAACCTATAAAGTTTTCTACGATATATTAGAGTTTTGACAGCTGTCAATTAACAATCATGTCAATCTGATATAAAATTCGTAATCGGTGATCTCAAAAACATTAATATCAGCTAATCTATAAAGTTTTCTATGGTATTTTAGAGTTTTGACAGTTAATTGACAGCTGTCAATCGAAAATCTTGTCAATCTGACGTCAAATTCGAAATCAGCGACCTCAAATGTATACTCTAAAAATTAACATTTAAAAGGTCTTTAAGCAAACCTGCTATGATAGAGTATGGAGCAGGCAAGTAGCTCCGTAGTAGCCAAAATTGAGACTTTGGAGCCTTGTGTCCATGGAGACATTATTTCAGAATAATTAAATCTAAAACATATCAAAAATTCAGCTAATTTGATCGAACGGCCATTTCCTATTCATTTGTGCGGGGCCCTTTTTCGAAAAATCACAAAATTAAAAAAAAAAGTTATTTCAGTTTCTTTGGAATTTGACCATGTTGCCCCAAATATTTTTGAGCGAGGATGGTCGATAATGAAAATTTTTTTTTAGGTTTTCTTTTACCTAATACAATTAGATTTTAAATATCTTTCGTGGGCCGATTCACTATATTGATCCGGGCATAACCTTTAAAAAAAATGAAAAAAAGTAACAAAATTTTATTTTTCAATGTTTTCATGTCAAAGTAATGGCCTTTTTAAACCTTGTTATTTAGAAAGCAAAGGAGTGGATCTAAAATTCTTTAAAAAAGTTGTAAATTAACCCATTAGCGCCCAATTGACACATACACGCCCTTTGAATATTTTTTAATGAAATAATCGATAATTCGGGCTAAAAATGATACCTAGTACACACCAAACCTAAAAGAATTTTTCGTTACCCACAGAAGAATGAATGTTTATTTAATTCTTTAGAGAGGAATTATTTTGAGGTTAATTCTTTTAAAAACAATTATTTTTGTTTTAATTCTGTGCAAAAAGAATTAAATTGGAAATAAATGTTTTTAAAAAAATTAACCTCAAAATAATTCCTCTCTAAAGAATTAAATAAACTTTCATTCTTCTATGGGTAATAAAAAATTTTTTTAGGTTTGATGTGTAGGTAAAAGGAGCTTCATTTTTCATTTTCGAAGTCCGTTTTAACTTACAACCCCTAGAAAACGGGATATCATTTTCTAAAAGTGGGATAAATTTTAAACATTTTTTAAATCTTATTTAAAATGATACTGGGCCCAAAACAAAGTCTCAGGGCATATGAAATTTTACTAGGGACTATTAATAGTGTAAAAAAAAATAAATATTTATAAATTTGTCATGTTCACCCCCTCAGATGGGGTGTAAGGGGGTTGTATTATAGCAAAATAGAAAAATCAATATTTTGGCTTAAAAGTTTTACCTAGTAGGTAATTTGGGCTGCTCCTTTCATTTGTGAAGTCCATTTTTATATAGAAACCCTAGGAAATGTGATATCATCCCGTAAATGTGATGTAAATTTAAAAAATTTTTTAGGCGATATTTAAAATGAGACTTCGCACAAAAAAAAGACTCAAGGCGCATAAAATTTTACTAGGGACTATTAATAATACAAAAAAAAATAAATTGTTATCAGTTTGTCATATTCACTCCCTCAAATGGGGCGTACGGGGGTGGTATTATAGTAAAATAGAAAAAATCAATATTTAGGCCAAAAAGTCTTACCTAAAGGGGAATTTGGACTGCTGTTTTCATTACCAAAGTCCATTTTCACCTACAGCCCCTAGAAAATGTAATATCATCCCCTAAATATGGGGTAAATTTCAAACAACTTATGCTAGCCACTTGAATTCGTGACTGTTCAAAAAAAAATATTTGAAGGCATCTAAAACTTTATAAGGGACTATTTATAAACTAAAACAAATAATTCAATATCAAATTTTCATGTTCACTCTCTTAGAAGGATTGTAAGGGGTTGACATAGCGTAATAGAAAAAACGAACTACAAAATAAAATGAAAATAAAAATAAAATTAAAAAATTATCAGTGGAGGAGGAAACCTTTTTAAAATGATTTTATTTACGTATTAATAATTAATTAAAATTAATTAAGTGAAAATCACTTAAATAATAATATATATATAAAATAATAAATATTTCATTTATTACCTTAATTTTATTCGATTATCGATGAAATAACAATTTTCCCCTCCACTGATAATTTTTTAATTTTATTTTTATTTTCATTTTATTTTGCAGTGTGGCAGGTCTGTTAGATTTGTAAATAAAAATAAACTTCAGAAATGAAAAGAGCAGCCCAAATAATCTACTAGGTAACACTTTTAGACCAAAATATTAATTTTTCTATTTTGCTATAATACCACCCAAAATAAATATTTATCAATTTGTCATATTCACCCCCTTAGATGGGGTGTAAGGGGGTGAATATGACAAATTGATAAATATTTATTTTTTTTTTGCACTATTAATAGTCCCTAGTAAATTTTAAATTAATTTAACATTCACTTCGGAAATGAAAAATTCAACCCCTTTTACCTAACAAGTAACACTTTTAGCCCAAATATCGATTTTTTCATTAAAAAAAATTCAAATGACTTGTATGGGTCGATTGGGCGCTAATGGGTTAACAATTTTTTTTAATGTTTCTGAAAATAGTTCGAAAATTTATATTTCGCAAATTAATAAAAATAAAACTAAATTTTATTTTTAACACTGTATACTAAAATAGTAAATTTACAATCTTTGTAGTAAATACGTCTTCAAGAATATTAATAATTTATTCAAAATTCTCTTATATTTTGCAAGCTCTTATGAAATAAAAATTTTTTTTTAATTTCAGAATTTCGTAAATCATTTGCTGCAATAAAAAAATGTATTTTGTAAACTTATTTTATTTATTTATTGTTTTTATTTATTTATAGAAAATTATTGTTAAGAATTTTTATCAGTTTACACCTTTTGTTAGATTTTGTATTACGTGTTTTATTACTTCTATTATCCAATCCTAGTGAGGCACATACGTGTAAAGCATTTATTTACAAGAACAGAAAATGTAACGACTTTATATTTAACGTTAACGCTAAGTATTGTAAGGATTATCTAAATTTTAAAAAGTTAGAATGGTTAAAATACCATATGATTAAAAAGACGTATTGTTATTATAAGCCAACTGTAAGCAAATATTTCAACAAACCTACGCTAACCTACGAAGACAGAAATTAAATACTGAAAATATTTGAAATTATACAAGTGACTGCTTTGGTTGAAGACGTACAAAGAGAAAACTAGAAAACTAAATACGTTACTCGTCCAGACTGAAGACACGTGCAAGTTGCTCGCACTCTTACTAGAATATTATTTTGATTACTATTACATTAACGAACAGAATATCATAGTACAATACAATGACATTCAAGAATTAATAACAGTTTTTTATTCATTTTTTGTTACCATACTAATACAAGACTTACGTAAAAATGACAAAATGGCTTATATTAACCAATTTCTAAGTGATGATTGGGGTGAACCTAATTTAGACTACCATAATTGGGATCAACACATATGCATTATATTGTATTTGTTAAAAATTCTAACTTTTTTTAATTTTGTTGAATTAATGAATGCTTTGTTATATAAATTTAAATTTTATATTTATTTATTTCAACTCTAATTAGTTTTTAAAATTATTATGTATATATGTAAAATATTGAGTGAGTGTACTATTTTTTTTATTTCATTGTTATGTATCTTGTTAATAATTTTATTTAAATTAATACATAGCATTTTATTAAATTTTTTAATTTTTATAAGAGGAGACTAATGCTAATGGCAGTTTTAATTGAACGAAAAAAAAATCCTAATATTTATCATTTGTATTTATGTATTTATCATTTACATATTTATTTATTAATTATTATATTAGTTTTTTTAGAATTTGTAAAGAAAATATACTTTTAATTCAAGAATAAAAATTTTATGCCTTAAAATTAATAAGAATGAATTAATTATTAATATTTATAGAACTTATCTTTTTTTGTTAGTTTTTTGTTAAAATTAAAAATAATGTATATTTATTATTTGCCAGTTTTCTGGTCAATTTTTATTAAAATAAAAGAAGAAGACATTATTCAGATAAAAAATCTTTTTTTAGACACGATAAACCTATACATCCAGTTCCAAATCTAATATTCTTTATGACAAAAAATCCAATTGTTGCAAGACAGAGCCAAATTTTCCATTTCTTTAATAATTTCAAACTACATAAAATTTGATAAGAAAAAAGACAAAAAAAATCTTTACTTAAGCCCTTTCTACATTAGATTAATTTTTTTTAAACCCGTGTGCTCTGACTGCAGCAAAGCGCTATAGTTAAAGCATACCTCAAAAAGCACGGGATTATAAAAAAATATTCTAAATGTTGAATGGGCTAAAAACATAAAAAAAATAAACATTTTTTTTTCGGAAAATTTTAGGAAATCCTTCCAAAATTTTTATAATTTTTTAGTTTTTTAGACATTTTTTTTAATTCAATTATTTTAACCAACTTCAAGGGTGCAAGTTTAGAAGCAAAAATCCTTTAAAAATTCCTAATAATTTGACTTGCATGCAAACAGATAAGGTCTAGAAGGCAGAGTCCTTGAGGTGGCTTCGGTAGAAATTCATAATTTCCGAATTGGGGATGAAACCCAACATTTAAATTCGTGTTAAATTAACATGTGCAAAGAAGATTCAGTTTTTTGTGATGATTAAAAAACAACGCGCCATAAAGAATATTATATAATTTATGTGCGCGAAACAACTTTTAGAAAGCTTCTCCTAAAGTGTTTTGCAACATTAAAATTTTTTTCTTATAAGATGCCTTATACCCAAAAATATTGCCTTAAAACTATTAAAATTATTAAAACTATTAAAATAAAAAAAAATTTTTTAATTACAATACCATTTATTTTATTAATTTTATTATCTGTTTTTTTATTCAAATCCCATTTTCCTAACATTATTAATTAAACAAATTTGGATATTTTAAAATTAACCATTGCTTTTATGTTTTAAATTCGATAGAAAAGATAAGACCAACAATTAATGAAACCACAAAGAAAGACGCCGAATAAAATTAATTTTTTTTCATAAACAAAATAGAGAAGAACGTGAAGATTTAACAATCAACAAAAAAAATCAAGAAAAATACTCACGAGAATAAGAGAGAGTAATGAACAAAATAACATTTATTTCCATCAATTTGGAGCATCTTTCGTTTAAATGAGAATTTTAAAAACTATTTTAATAAAATACCCTAAATTATTTTGGCCACTTTTAAAAAAAAAATCTTAGTCCTTCAAAAGAAATATGGAATTTTATAATTTCTTTTGACTTGATTTTAAAATAAAAATAACTACAAAAAACTCATTGTAAAGGCTTAAAATCAAAACAAAAAAAATTATAATAATGAAAATCAACAAAAAAATATTACTTAGCAGACAAGTAAAAAAAACATTAAAGAAAATCTAAACCAAAACCAAAAACATACAAAATTAGACAAAATTGAATGATAATCATCACACATAACAAGATAAATTTTCAATAAAATCATTGTAACACCCTAAAAAAATCAAAAAAGATTCAAGTGCTTTAAATCTAACAAAAATATAAATCAGTCAGGCTTACCAACATGTAAGATGAATTCCTCCAACATTTGTATTTGTAATTAAAAATTTATCATCAAAAGCTTCTTTGGCATGTAAATTATAGTTTTCTAAATTTTTCAGAAATTCACAGTTAGGTTGCTTTGCTTAAAATTTCAATCAAAATTTTGTCTGCTTAAAATCTCAAGCAAAGCAACCTTACAGTGTTATAAAATAAGAAAAATCTGGTTTTAATTCTTTTAAATCCTCTCATTTTACAATTTTCCAATAAATATTTAATTAAATTGTAAATCATCTTTTTATAATTTATGTACCTTTTTTTTATCTTGATAATTAATTCTAAAATCTATTTTTAACTTAATTTACAAAATATTTAACTATAAAAAAAATATTAATTGAAATTCATGAATTGCTTCAAAATTAAGACAGAGCTATCTGAAAAAGTATTAATCTAAGTAAAAATCTTAAATGTCTTTTAAATCAAGTTTTTTTTTAATTTTTAAAATTTTAAAAAACATTAAAGTTTGTGTTTCCTGAATCCTACTAACTACCTGTTTGATTATCAATTCTTCATATAATATCATTACTGGATTTCTATTACACAACTCTTCTCAGTAAATATTTGGTAAATACACATCTTAATTTTAAACTTCTCACATATATTCTTTGGTATAGGTCGCTTATATTTTCAAAGAATTCTTCAATAATTTCATAATTTATAATATTTATGACAATATTATTAACAATATCACGTGATTGCATACTGAGAGAAAAAATTTTTATTTATTAATCTTGTATTAAATTCGATAGTATAAATACTAAATATTGAAGTTGAATGAAAATCTTCTTCACCTAATTTATTTATATCCTGAAACAAATAAAAGTAAAATTATAATCATCTAAAGATTTTTGAGACTAAGCTAAATACCAATATATTCAGTTTAATTCGATCATAATCAAACTTGGCTTGTCTTTCGGTGCCAAAAAAAAATTATTTTGCCATAACCGGAAATCCAGCTGTGAGGAACGTTTTTGTTTTCGTTCAACTGCTCTAAATGTTACAATAACATTAAAAAAAAAAAATTTGTATTGAATAATATTTTTTTCAAGTCTCAAGTTGAACCACAGCATATAACTACCAAATAGGTAGAATTCTTTTTCAATCTTTTTTTTATATTATTTATGCTACGATGGGGCTAGCTCCGTGCGCGTCAATCCCTTCAGATCATATTTTACGTTTAATCGCAGTAAAACTGTAGTTGAATTCATAAATAAAAACAGTTATAGGCAAGATGTAGATTGCAAATAATGAATTTTTTTCGTGACTTTAATAAACCACTATTATTTTTTTTTTTTTTTGTAATTGTATTTTGTATTTTTTTAATAGTATTTGTATTTTTTTTTCAAAATTTATTTCAAGAAAAAAATATTTAATATCACATCTGAATGCAAATACCGATTACTATCCCTCGGTGCTACGCACCTCGGGCCATAACCCTTTTCATCCCTCGAAATTAATTTGTCTTTTAGGATGACGAAATACTCGAATGAGTTTTTATATATTATGTGTCGCATCTACAGATGTAATGTTCTATTGCATTAAAAATTTTTTATTAAAATTTATATAATTATTTTTACAGTTTATAATAAATTAAAAAATTAATATTTAAAATTGTCTTCAAATTTTTATACAAATTTTTATTATTTATTAAAATAATAAAATTATTGTATTTCTTAGTTCTGTATTTTTTAATACTAGAATTCAACTGCGCTTCGCGCAGGGTTCAATATGCATCAGCAATAAAAAATTAATAATAAGCTTCATTTATTTAATAGTGTTTTTTTCCGTTTTAAACTTTTTTTTCAGTATTCAAAATATTAAAAAATAATTAATAATTCAATATAAAAAAATAATTTTCAGCAATGGGAGTGAATCAAGCAAAACATTGGTTGAATTTCTGTTGGCAATATTTTTTAAAAATATGTCAAAAATCATTCCCAGAATGCAGAACAGTACTTGAAAGAATATTGTTAAACTTTTTTTCAGTATTCAAAAACATTGAAGCTTATAAAAAAATAATTTTGTGAAGAAAAATTTTCACTTAAATTTTTTAACTCTAAAAAAGTGACTACATTTTAAATTATAGTCTGCGTCTATTTACCCAGAAATTCATAAAAAATCTAAAAATTCCAAAACATTTTTTGGAAAGATTTCTTATAATAACTTTAGTTTTTTAAAATTCAATTCAAATCTTAAAATGGTAAAATATAAAAAAAGTGGTTTTTTAAAAATTTAAAATTTTTCGAGCAGAGTGCGGGAAAGTATATCAAAACAAATTTAAAATATTTATCATAAAAATTTCACAGTTAATAAATTTTGCACATTTACCTCCTGTTTGAGTCTAAATACTCTTTTTCTATGAAGATGTTATATGCACCTTTAGGTTGCTTTGCTTGAATTGCTTCATATTTTATGCAGGTTGTTTGAATTTTCATGCTAAGCAACCCAACCTTCTATGATAAAATTTTAAAACAATCAAGATGCATAGATGCACAAATAACTTGCATGGAATATGTTTATGGTTACTGACGACTCGTCTATTACAATCTTTCTAGATTCCGAAAGTACCTTGTAAAATTAAATTAGCTCATAAACCCGGATTATTCTAACTTCATAAACTCAGATTATTCCATAAAGTCGATTCAGAGCCCTAAATCGAAATTTTGTTCCAAGTTCAGGGTTTCTGAGGTACCCAACCCTATGAAAAAAAAAATGGAATTCCAGGACGATTTTTAAATAATTAATATGATGATTTGATTGAAAATATTAAAAAATTTTAATCACCTATTTTCATTGAAAATTTTATTTTATTGAAAAATTTTGAGCTTACGAAGATTTAAAAAAGGATTTTAAATTATGAAAGTTTTTCAATCGATGCTTAACGTGTACCAAATATCGAGTAATTAAATAATTTTTTTAATGATCTTATTGAAAAATATTTTTATAACCTCTCTAAAAATTCCCTTATTTATTTATTGTTTATAACTTATAATTTAGCAACCCGAATTACTAACCTTACCAAAAATCCACATTTTTATAAATAAAAAAATATAATATGTGATCAATAATTTAACGTCGTTCTTCCCAGTACTCCAAATCCGTTGAGTGATTAACAAAAAATTATTAATTTAACTATTAAATTATGTTAAAAATATTTTCCTTATTCATTAAATTAATTTTCCTAATATTATTCGCAAGTTTAATGATAAGTATCTTTTTATTTTACTAATTTACATTATATATATTATTGTTTTTTAATCGCGTAGTACTTCTGCAGAAAGAATAAATTTAAAATACAACTTTAAACTAGTATGTGTTTTATTTATTAAATAAAAAGAAATATATTTTATTAAATGACGTTTATGCGTTTATTTATGAAAAAAAAATTGTTTTAAAAAAATAAATTAATAGAAAATAAATAAATATATAAATAAATATATAAAATAAACAAAGAGTCCGCTAGGGGGCGAAGTAAGATTGACTATTATTTTGTCTTCTATATTTTTAAAGTATTTTTTATTATATACAAGTTTATTCAGCAAAAATTTTTTATAAATTTTTACTCCTCATATTTTTTTGTTTATTATTTTCAATAAATTCAAATTTTTTTTTTGTGTTAATATTTTCATAGTTTTTTAAATAAATAGTCTAACCTAAAACTTATCAAATTTATAACACGTGGTGTTATAAAATAAATTGTTTTTTCATAATGACAAGAAAAAGAAGAAGTAGTAACAATAGTCATAATAATAAGAGTATATCATCTCAAAGTGAACAATTGTCTCAAGCTAGCAATAATATGAATGAAAATAGGACTGTTATAAAGAAAAAATGTTTACTTTGCGTTAACAAGGATTCATTTTTAAAGTCGTTAAATGATGCTATTAAATGTACTGGTTGTGACTCTTACTATCATCCAGGTTGTGTTAAAAGAACAGGTGTTAATTTAGATGGGACATTTATTAAATGTTGTGGAAAAAAAGATATTCCAAACGACTCCAATATAGACAACTCTAATCTCAGTACTTTGAATTCTACAATGCTCGATTCAGTTAATGAACCTGTTGGTGAGTTGGTTAATGCTGATTTAAAACTCTTACATGAAAAGTTGAAATTTGAGATCCATAAGAGTACTAATACTGTTTCAATCAAGTGTGATAAACTTTTTGTTAATTATCAAAACTTTAAGTCTGATGTATACAATGATTTAATGAGTTTACAAGAAAAAGTTAATTCATTAGAAGAAAAGGTTGAGAATTTAAATGTAAATGATGACACTCAAACAGACTTCAATCAAGAGTCTTTTTTTATTGAAATGAATAATAGATTGTCTAAAGAAGGTAATATAATATTTTATAATATTACTGATTGTAACTCGTATAAAGAAGATAAAAAGTTTATGAAAGAATTATTAAGTTTTGCTCCTTTTCAAGTTGAAAGCATGAGATTTGATAGATTAGGCAAGTTTAAAGCGAATTACAATCGTCCTTTAAAAATTTCATTAAATAGTACTGAATATGTTAATTGGCTTTTTGCTAATAAAAAAGAGTTTTGTAAAGATGGGATCAATATACAAAGAGACTGGACTCTTGCTCAAGCTAAGTATTATAAAAATTTATGCAAGGAACTTGAAGATAGGAAAGCAGCTGGTGAAACTAATCTGTTTATTAAATATAAGAACATGACACCATTTATAGCTTCTAAAGATAATAATAATTCAAAAAACTAATTAATGTATGCACTTCTAATTTTTCAATATATTATCAAAATGTTGGTGGAATGAGTGGCAGAATTGATAAATTTTCATTAAATCTCTTAACTTCTAATCACTATGATATATTATGTATTACTGAAACTTGGCTTCATGATCTTATCGATAATAGTCTTTTTCAAATAAATGATTACCATCTTTTTAGGTGTGACAGATCTATTTTTTCTAGTAACAAAGAGGGAGGTGGTGGTGTTTTGGTACTGGTACATAAAAGTATTAATGTCAATAAGTTATCATTAAGTACCAACTCTTGTGACAATATTATGGTTGAAATTAAATTATCTGATGAAAATGTTTTATTAATAGGAAATGTTTATTTTCCTCCTAACTGTGATTATGAAGTTTATGAAGAATATTTAAATGCTGTTCAAGAATTAATATCTAACTCTAAGTTTAAAGACATTAAGTTGATTATCTTGGGTGACTTTAATATTACTAAATACAACTGGGTTAACAATAATTATCACTGTACAGCTATTGGTAAAAATCCTAGTCACATTATTAATAGAATTGTATTATTATTGAATAGTTTTTGCAATACTAACTCATTAAGGCAATTTTCTAGTATTAAAAATAATTATGATAATATTCTAGATTTAGTTTTTTCTAACATTGATAATATTCAAGTAAATGAATCTATTGATCCTTTACTTGAAAATAGTGTTTTTCATAAAGCTTTTGAATTTGATATTTTAATAAATAATTATAAATATATTAGTGATAATTATAAGATTTTTAACTTCAATATTGCAGATTATGATTCAATAAACAAAGAGCTATGTTCACTTAAATGGGATGAGATTATTGATTTTGAAAGTGATATTAATTTAATTGTTAGTAAATTTAATGATATAATAAATAATATTGTTTATAAATTTGTTCCTATCTCCAGAATTTGTGATTCTACTCCTAAATGGTTCTCTTTAAGATTAAGGAAGAATCTTAAATTAAAAATTATATTTCATAAATTATATAAAAAGTATAAGAAGTCTAAGTTTTATTATGATCAATTTAAATATTATAGGAGAATTTGTAAAAATTTAATTTCCAAAGACTTTAAAAACTATGTTAAAAAAATTGAATTATCTCTTAAACTTAAACCAAAAAATTTTTATAATTATATTAATAACACTTCTAAAAAAAATAATTGCTTTCCTAATACTATGCATCTAGATGGGAATATTGGATCTTGTAATCAAGAAATTGCTAATCTATTTGCACTTAAATTTAGTTCTGTATATAAAAGTAAAGATGATATTAATTTAGACTTAAGTCATATATCGATTGATAATTCTTTAAATTCAATAACCATAGTTGAAAAGGATTTAATATCAGCATTTGGTGAATTAAATGCTAATAGTAGTCCTGTATTTGATAAAATTCATCCAAAATTTGTAAAAAATAGTCATAAATACTTGGTTTATCCGTTATTAAAAATATATAATTTATCTTTAAGTAAGGGTATTTTTCCTGACTTATGGAAAATTTCATTGATTTCTCCTATATTCAAGAATGGTGATAAATCAAGTATTAATAACTACAGACCAGTTGCTATTCAATCTGTATTCTGTAAAATATTTCAGAGTATTATATGTAAATATTTAACGGAAAATTTATCTAAGTTTATTATTGCTGAACAGCATGGATTTTTGTCCAAAAGATCGACAATTTCTAATTTATTTATTTATATAGAATCAATATCTAAATCTCTTATTAATAATCATATTGTTGATAGTATCTATACAGATTTTTCTAAAGCGTTTGACATTGTCAACACATCACTTCTAATAAATAAATTAAAAGCATATGGTATTAATGGTACTTTAATCAATTGGCTTGAATCACATCTTTCAAACAGATTTCAAATTGTTAAGTTCAAAGGTTCATTTTCTAATCCTTTTCCAGTTACATCAGGTACTGGTCAAGGTACACATCTTGGACCTCTACTTTTTATTATTTTTATTAATGATATCAAATCAGTTATTCAGCATTCTCAATTTTTATTATTTGCTGATGATTTAAAAATTTTTAAAACAATAACTGAAATATCTGATAAAGTTTCTTTACAAAGTGATATTAATTCAGTAACAGAATGGGTTCAGAATAATGGATTGTCATTCAATATTGATAAATGTTGTAGTATGACATTTTCTAAAAATGGAAGATTTGTACATGACTATTTCATCTCTGGAACTAAAATTAATAATGTCAATAATGTTAAAGATCTGGGAATTATAATTGATAATAAATTATCTTTTAGTAATCATTTACAGTATATTAAAACAAAAGCTAATAAAACTTTATATTTTCTAAAATTTAATTCTAAACATTTTAATGACTTTGATGCTTTTAGAACACTTTACTATTCGTATCTTTTTCCAATTTTGTCATATGGTTCTGTTATCTGGAATGTTCTTAATAAACAACAGATCTATGAACTAGACAAGATTGTACATCGATACTTAAGATTTGTTGCATATCATACCAATTTTCATTTTGATATTTTGAGTCATGACTACTCGGCTATATCTAGGAAATTGGGCATTCCCAACTTGACCTCTGTTTTTGAAAGATATGATTTACTATTTTTGTACAAATTATTTAACAATTACATAGACTGTAAAGCTATTAATGAATTTTTTTTGCTAAATATTCCTGGTAAATTGTTAAGAAAAACTAGAATGTTTAAATGTGCTAAAATAAAGAACAATAAATTTTCTAAATTGTTAATTAGTAATAGATTAAGTAATTTAAGCAATAAGACTGATTGGATGGATTTCACTATGTCATTTAATAAGTTTATTAGTTTATCTAAAAGCAAAATCTTTATTTATAAGTAGTCAATTCTTTTCCCTTAGCATTAATAATTTTTAATTATTATAAACACTTGTATCTATATGGAAAAATTTTTTATTTTTTTCTGTACATTTTTTATATTTTAAAAAACGGGAAATTTCCTGTGTATACTTCTAAATAAAAATAAAATAAAAAAAAATAAATAATTTACCATTAATTAAAGAATAATACAAATAATATTATTAAAGTTTGTGCTTTTAGTAATAGTATTAGTACGCGCGCTGTATATAATAAACAAACAATATGGCGTCCCGTCTGCTAAAACTGCGTTATAAAATTTTCTTCGTTTAATTACGCGAAATTTCCCACGTATACCTCATATTCGGAAAGTACCAATAAATTCTTCAAGCTTTGAACTTTTAATTTATTGCTATCTCCATTGGGAATTTCTCGATTTGGTAGCAAAAATTCTTAACTTCCGGAATTTTCTCCATAAGACTAATGTAATATTTACTTATCTTTGTACCCTGATATCTCAAAATTTTGCACGACTATAGACTATGAGACCCATACCATTGGATTCCTGAGAATTCCCTCTAGCTAACTGTATATACCTTTATTCGGAATTTTCCTGGGAAGAACGACCTTAAACATTTATTTTTTAATTTATGTATCTCGTTAATTATTTAACTATAACTGATTATAGCAATTTTGAAAAACTATAATTAAAATTAATAAAATTTCAAATTTGAATTTCTAAACAAATAATAATGAATTAGCCAATCAGAATGACTCTTTAGCTATAACAATGTACATAGTTACTGTTGCGATCAACACGTCCTTTTTAAGAAAAGGATATTTAATTATAATTATAAATACTCAAAATTTTTTTCAGGCCCCCTTTTCATTTTTTTTTTGTAAAATTTTAATGAATTTTAAACATATTTTGGTTCCTCAAAGAGGAACCATTGTGTTAGGTCAAAATTTGATTTTTGATTTTTTGGCATATAAGCACGTTTTGAGACCAAAGGAAGCTAAAAAACCGGTTTTTAAAAAAAGTATGTATGTGTGTGTGTATGTGTGTGTGTGTGTGTGTGTGTGTGTGTGTGTGTATGTGTGTGTGTATGTATGTAATTGGTGATATTTCACAAACATTATGGAGTTAAGACCTAATTTTTTTTTCAAAAATTTTTTCACCAAAAAAGCTCGAGGTACTTTTTTTTTTTTTGATTTGGATGTAATACCTCATTTATTTCCATGAAAGTACTTATATCTGAAAGTATGGTTTTTACATGATATCTCGAATCGGATACTTAATTTTCTGAAAATTTTTTTTCTAAAATTTTTTTCCCAAAAAAATACAAAAAATACTAATTTTTTTTTTCTTTTTGGACGTAGTACCTAATTTATTTACATGGAAGTACTAGTTTTAAGAACCTTGTTTATTGTTATTTTTTGGATCTGATACTTAATTTATTCAAAATTTTTTTTGTCAAAATTAAAAAAATAGAAAAATAAAAAAAAATGCAATATTTTTTTTTTTTGGGTGTAATACCTCATTTAATTCTATGAAAGTACTAATATCTGAAAATATTGTAACTAGTGATATTTCAAAACCATTATCGAATTAAGACCTAATTTTTTTTCCAAACATTTTTTAATCAAAAAATCTCAAACCCCCCTTTTTTTTTTTATTTTGGATGTAATACCTCATTTATTTCCATGAAAGTACAATTATACTTAAAAGTATGGTTTTTACTTGATATTTCCAATCTGATACTTAATTTTTTGAACATTTTTTCCCCAAAATCTTCGTCACAAAAAAAATACATAAAACACCAAATTTATTTTTCGTTTTGGACATATCTAATTTATTTTAATGAGAGTACAAGTTTTAGAAATTTAGTTTATAGTAATTTTTTGTATCCGATCACAATTTTTTTTTTTATTTTGATATAAATTATAACACACAAGAAAGAGTGATGGAAATCTTGCCTCTTTTTGACTTCCTTGGATTATTTTGCTGGTTGCTGTGTTTATTTATGTATGCAGCTTAATGAAATTATAAACAATAATAAACATCCTAAAAATATTAAATGGTTATGTTTGCATTTTAAAATTAAGATTTAAAAGTTATATTGGCATTTTTTAAAGAATCAAACAATTTATTGAATTAAATAATTTATTATTTTGTGATTAATAGAAATAATGTTAAAATCTTGAAGCAATTAATGTGATTATTTTTTTTATTACAAAATATTATTATTATTATTATTATCATTGTTGCGGAAGATTGGTCAAATGCAAGAAGTACACTGAGAAAATAAATTATAAGAAATTATTATAAATTCTGGTAAAAACTCCTATCTTTTTATAATAATTGAGCGAATATTTGTAATTTTCGCATCGTTACCAACCATTTCTTTGACAAAACAAAAAAATCATGTTACCCAATATTTTAATTATTAAAGGATAATTATATATTCTAATAAAATAAAATTTTATAAAAAAAAATAAAATTAGCTTTTTTTATATTTGTCTCTTTCTAATTATGCAAAAATGATTTAAAATCCATTAACGCCTTCGCGACCAATCCATGGACGCTAGAATTTTCACTTTATTAACAAAATGATCTTAATAATCTACTTTACCAGCTACTAAAAACGAAAAATGTATGTATAATTGCATGGTTGTAATCAATAATATTTGTTGTAAATTAAGATTACCGCCCATTGTTTGAGGAACCTCAGTGCCAGCTAGTTGGCAGGGTATTTTTTATAGTTATTTTATTATACATGAACTTCAAATTTTTTTTTTAAACTGTTACAAAACTATCAAAGAATACAAAAAAACGTTGCCATTATTGCACTAATTGGCACTATGATTTCTCATTAGCAATAATAAAATGTTCTTAATGCTCTATTTTACCTAACAAAGTATAATGTCATAAGTAAAACTGAAAATGATCTTTTCCTTGATACTGTTAGTTTAACATCTCATGAGTAGTATGGAAAAAATTAGGTTTTTTAAATAAAAAAATAAGATTTTTTCTACACTAGTACATAATCTTCTTTAATGATAATCATGTCTGCTTTATAGACAGTTTTTGGTGTAGTTGGAATAATTATATCTAAAAGACATAATTAGACTATTACGCTATAACAAAAATGAAAAAATTTTTACTAATTTTAAATTGAGGAATAAATTATAGAAAAATTAGTGGTGTTAAAAGGATATTTCTAAAACTAATTTTTCCATTTAAGAATAAAAAAGTTGTTGTTTTTTGTATCTTTTGATGGCCAACGTTTTGAGAGAAAAAATTTCCAAAAAATTAACTATCATAACCAAGAAATCGAGTAAAAACAATGTTTCTGTAATTAATACTTTCGGAGAAAAAAATTAGGTACTACGTCCAAAAATAAAAAAACATTTGGTGTTTTTTATATTTTTTGGTGGCAAAAATTTTAAGATAAAATTATTATTATTTATCTTTTAAAATATTTAATTATTAATAAAATTTTTGGTATTTATAATGAAATATATTAAAATATACTCATTTTAGAAATACATATAATAATTTTCTTATTTTATTATACAATCTTCTTAAAATTTGGTCTTCATTTTATCAAATTAATCGATTCATTTTTGCTCTGCAGTGTCAGCCATATAAAAATTTATAAAACAATTTCAAATATTAATTTTTTAATTTATTATTATAAATTGTAAAAATAATTATAAATTTTAATAAAAAATGTTTAAACTATAATAAAACATTACATCTGTAGATGCGACATATAATATATGAAAACTCATTTGAGTATTTCGTCATCCTATTATAAAATTTCGCTGTCCAGGACTAAAGAAAAATTAATGTCGAGGAATGAAAAGGATTCTGGCCCGAGGTGCGTACCACCGAGGGACAGCAATCAATATTTGCATTCAGTTACGATAAATTTTTTTTTCTTGAAATAAATTTTGAAAATAAAAATAATATTGGTTTTTATTTATCCTTCCATCCATCCATTATATAAAAATCGATGGAGATCTGAAGTTGCTTCTATTTAACTTTTTATTCGCCTTCTGATTCGCCGAATTAAAATCGATTATTCGATTATATTTAAATTTATTATAAAAATTGGGATTCATTATCAATATTGTATAAAATATACTGATAAGAAAATATTCATTTATCATAATTTAAATTAATTCTAAACATTCAAAGATTAATTAATAAACTAATGATTATTAAAAAATGTTTATATGCAAAATTTAAATAAATAAAGTTAATGGTTATGTTATTTAGTTTGTTTATAAATTAAAATACTCAAGAAATGTACCTGCAACAAAAAGAGGTTAAAAGCAAAACTTGTAATATTTATAAAATTAATTAGGCTTAGGTATATAGGTGAAGAAAAAAAAATAAAATTAATATTTAAACATTATATAGGCATTTTTTAAAGAACCAAAAAATTTATACTTTTGTATTAAAAAGAAATAATATCATAAAAAATTTCAAAATTTTGAAGCAATTAATATGGTTGTTTTAATATTATTAAATATTATTAAGGGAGGAAATTAAATTAGCAAATTTGTTACGAAAGGTTTTGAAGCCCTATTAAAAATACATAGAGCCATATGGGTCAAAATGGCCTATGCCGACCTATGCCGCTGTAAACATGTTAATTAGTTTTTGCGAGGGTTTTGACTCTGAAATTAATTAAACTCAAATTCAAACGCATCAAATTGGTTTAAAAGTGCTTTAATCATGGAACATGTTTATTAGAGTGTTTCTTATTCCCCGAATTGACCGTAGAGAAAAATACTGGCGCGAATATGATACTTCAGTTAATAATACTATGTATTTTCAAAAAAAAAAAATTTTTCCTATCTTATCTTATCTTATCTTACTAGTATATATATTTGAAAATTTATTTGTGTGTGTGTGTGTGTGAGCGCGTGTTCCATCATCAGGGTCAAACCACTGAACAAAATTACATTAAACTGGTGTCAAAATAAAGATAAAAAGTCCGCGGGTGACATAGTCTATAGATTTTCTGCTCAGCTATCGTAGATTTTGAGATATTTAATTTTTAGTGTTTTTGAAATTGATAAAATATTGAAAAATTTTGAAAAAAACTAAAATATCTCGAGACTATCGACAAATTTTATTTGTCATAAGTTTGTACTATTCGATTCGGCTCCAATTTTTACGTATTCTCCTAAATTTTTATTCAAAACGGAGGTATCTTTAAAATTTTATAAAATATTTTTGAAGCTGGTTAAAAATATTTTTTTCATTTTTTTATTTTTTATGGTATTTTTAATAATTTATTTGTGTGCCTGTGTGTCTATGTGTTTCATCATGAGGCTCGAAAAAATGAAAGAAATTACATAAAAGAGGTGTTAAAATAAAGTTAAAATAAAAAAATGTTTACTATTTTTGGGAAAAATTAAATTTTTTAAAAATTTTGTTAAAAAGTGAAATATCTGAAAAATATGATAAAATTTTAATGTCGCAATTGGTATCACCTGATTCAGTCAATTTTAGAACCATCTATATATACATATCTTAATACTATATACTATATACTATATATATTTAAAAATTTATTTGTCTGCCTGTCTGTCTGTACCCTAATGACTCAAGTACTGCCGAACCAAAACCTATAATTTTTCATCTAAAAAAAAACTGTAAATTATAACATATTTTAGGATATTTGAACTTAATTTAAAATTTACAAAGCAAATATCCACGACAATTGCAATTTGACAATTTTATTCTATTCTATTTGATATTTTGTTATTAACAAGTCTTCAGAACATTTTAGCAGTAAAAAGATTGTAGCAAGATTTCTAAAAGTTTTCTAAAATATTTTTAAAACTTTTTTCCTAATTTTTACCGATTTTCATTTGCAAATTTACACACTACATTAAATTGTACGTCAAAATAATTTTTTTGGAGATTAGTTTTATGACCTGAAGTATCATATTTGGTCCAGTATTTTTCTCTACTGTTAGTTTTTGAAGTGAGAAATATCCTAATGTTTATAGATAGGGGAGGGGTATTTCAAGCATATAATTGGGGGGGGGGCTCAAATGGACTTAGAATAATTTCAATTTAGGGGCTTAGAATAATCCGGGTTTAGGGACTTAGAATAAATCAGATTTAGGGACTGTAGGGACTTTAGGGACTTAGAGTAAGTTTGATAAAGGGTTCTAGAATAATAAGGATTTTGGGAGCTTAAATTTACATTTGTGCCAATCATTATCCTAGAATACTATTTATTTAGAGGGTTCCATAATACTAGCGGTGATTGAAAGTATATGTTCCATGTTTGTTGTTTGTGAGTTCATAAATTGGTTGTAAGTTTTTTCATATTATACTTATAGTATTTCGATTTATAATAAAAATATAAACTGTACCCGATGGAATGTCCAAACTGGAATTTTTGCATATGAGTAACTCTTAGTGAAACTTTACTAAAGGAAAGGTCAACATTTGGGATTTTCATAAAACCAATTGAAATGGGTTTAGTACGCAGAAATATCATTCCATACAAATTTTTAAGCTTTTAGATTGAAAGCTTTCGAAATGTCAGCTGTTTTTCAAAAATTTTTTCAAAATTGCTAGAAAAATGTGAGCTAATTTTGCGGTTTTCTTTGGTTTCATTTCTGTTGGCAATATTTTTTAAAAATTAGTTCCAGAATACAAAATAGCACATGAAAGTATATTTTTAAACTTTTTTGACAGTATTCAAAGTCAATGAAGCTCATAAAAAAGTATTTTTTATTACACGCTGCAAAAAATATCTACTTTCTTATTTTCAATGCTGTTTGGCTCGTTCGCTGCACACTCGGCTGCACACACTCGTGCATACAACCAGGGGCGTAGCCAGGGGGGGGGGGCGAAGGGGGCGATCGCCTAAGATCCAAAGTCCTGGGGCGCCAAATATTTCTAAGGGCGCAAAATTCGTATTTGCGATACTTGTGTTTAATTTATTAAGAAAAATATTTTAAATATTATAAAACTTATTTTTTTATAATCAGGGTCCAAGATTTAAGAAGATTACCAAAAAAAAAATTATTTTAGATGGTATATTATTATCTCAAAAAAAAATAATGTTTAGTAAATAGAAATTGTTTCAAATTTTTTTTTTTTTTTAATTTTACTTGTCATATGGCGGATGTTTGAAGAAATATAGTGAAATTTATATGTGCTTGTTCTCAGGAATAGATTTTGAAGTAATAAAATTGTAGTTGAAATTGACCAGAAAAGGAATATATACATTGGTTTATATATTAATAGTAGTATTATTTTAATTGCTTTATCATATAAAACATTTTTTTCAGCATTAAAAAAAAAATTATGAGAATAGGACGCAGCTGTGATTTTTAAGTTAGATTTTTTTTTCGTGATCTTGGAAATATTGTTTGGATTTATTTAAAAAAAGTGTTAATTAAATTATTAATTAAACACGTTATAATCATTTATATTATACTATAGTAGAAATATAAATATCATTTATTAATCCGAAACTACATGTAGAAATCAAAACTATCTAATTATATAATTATGCAGATATTATTCATAATTTTCAACAACTAAATTTCGAAAAAATTTTTTCTAAAATCGAGATTACTCGAATTTTTTTGTTAATATTCTCAATTTAGTAAATTTACGATTTTTTTCGAATATTTACAATTTTTTTTGAAAATATGCTACTTTTTCGAGAATATGTACATAAAAGTTGACCTAAAATTGGAGTTTTAAGAAAAACTTGGCTCCTCGGGTTTTTTCGTGAACTTTTAGTCATAAAAAGTCCCTAGCTCCAAGGATTTTGCTTTTCAAAAAAGTGTGCCTGTAAGCATCTAAATTTTCCCATATAAATAATATGGGAATTTTGACTTTTCAGCTTTCTAATTTTTTACAAAGCTTGCAAAATGTTTTGAAAAGCTACTAATCGATTGAAAGTACTACTTAAATATATAAAAAACGATACCCAACCTCAAGTAGCCAAAAAAAATTTTTTAATCGATTTTACCGTTAATAAACGTAAAAAAATCCCCATTAAAATAACACAGCTACATGTAATTTAAATGGAGCATTTTTTTACATTTATTACCCGGTAAAATCGCTTTAGAAATATTTTTTTTGGCTACTTGAGGTTGGGTATCGTTTTTTATATGTTTAAATAGTACTTTCCATCGATTATCAGCTTTTCAAAACATTCTGAAAGCGCTGTTAAAATTATCGTGAATGACCTACAATAACTAAATTAAAATTTATTTTTTAGACACGATCACCCTATGTATGCAATACATAAATGAAATCGTGCCTTAAAAGTTCATTAAGTTAAAAAAACAAAAAAGTCTTTAAAGTGTCCAATTTATGGAGAAACGTGGTCACCAGGTCATAGAGTTCCGCGATACCAAGACAATACGATATTTTGAGTAATATCGATATTGGTATTGAAAATATCGGTCTGGGCCATATTGGTCTTGTTATTGCAGAGCTTAATATTCTATCACTATTGGTAAATATCGAAATATCGAATTTTGATATTCTTTTTTTTTTAATATTTTTTATCAATAAATCCGTAACTTCAATGTATTTATTTTTCTTTTATCTAAATTTATAGTAACCTTAATGTGTTAGTTTTTTTTTATCAAAATTTTTTGTAACTTCAAATTGTTTATTTTTTCGTTTACCAAAATTTTTTGTGCTCAATGGCTGAAATTAATGCAGGAGGTAATAAACGTATTTTTGTAAATTCAAAAGATGAAACTAGTGAAAAAATCGGAATTTGTAATTTATGTCGTGATAAAATGTAAAAAAAAATGTAAAAATGAAAAATGGAAACACATCTGGTCTAAAGAAGCGTCTGAATATTTACCATCCCCAAGAATATAAACTTTTATTTGGTCATATATAACTGCGAAAAAACAAGTAATAAAACAGAATTCATTGGAAGTTTAATTAAATAAATACATTTAAAAAATTATTTTTTTTTAAACCAATACTACCAATACTACCAATATATCGACCTCTTTGGTATCGATATCGTATCGAAAATAGGACATCAGTATTGTCTTGGTATTGTCTTGAAAATCGAGACGATATCGATACGATATCAATATTATATCGAAATATCGCGGAACTCTACTAGGTCATTCCAATGCCTCTACATGCTTATATTGCCTTGGTGTGTTTTCAATTTATGAGGGTGCGGATCCCACCAACGTTATTAAAGAGAAAATACTCAATAAATATGTAATCGTGCCTGAAATAAAAAGCCTTAGCTTTTTTATAATTCTTTGCGATTTTTATTATTTATTAATTAATCCGAATTTTATTGAATTAAACATTTAACGCCCTAGAGCCTATCTAGTATCTACGAGTTCTAAATTAATTTTAAAACCAAAATTTATTTTTCTAAAAATGTATCCATGTGTTAAAAAGTTTCTATTATCAGAATTTGATTTCAAACTTACTATAAAATTAACCGGAAACTGATTATTTAGGGTAAAAGTTGGATACAAAAAAAAATCGACACGTTGCTTATCAGTATTGTTAATAGCATAAAAAAAAGGTATATTTAATGAAAAATAATAAAATTTTCATTTTTTGTGTGTTTTAGGACATATTTTTTTGCATGATTTTTTTTTAATTTCAAAATGGCGGTTGAAGAATTGCAAAAAAAATTACTAAAAACAAGTTGCATTAGATTATTTGTTTTTAGGAATATTTTTTGGGTTTTAAAATTAATTTAGTATTCAAAAAGAAATCGACACGTAAAATTTTAAATATTAATATTAGATATATTTTTTTGGAATAAATCTAGTTCAAAGAATATGTAACTCCATCCGTATATACATTCTATGTATAATTCCATTATCGTTGAATTTTTTTATTTTTATGCATTGATCAGTTTGAAAAATTCATAAGAAACTATTAACTAATAAAATTAATTTGATAAGTTTATTATGAATAATAAACACGATCTACATGGAACTAAAAATATATATAACTTTATTCATTATTTGTTATCTGTGTTTCTGAGGACTGAGCCTCTCTTTGTCACACTTATTTAATTAATTGGAACGTAAAACAGTATTTATACTGTTTACTCATTATTATTAACTAATAAGTTTTTAATTCTTTTGTAGGTTACTTCATTGAAAAAAAAACCGGTTGTTTAAAAACCGATTTTTTTAAATAGCGTAATTTTATTAAATAAAAAGGAGTTTAGGAACCTGGTAATGATAATGGTATGGTAATAAGTGGGTGTGTGTATAACAGCTATGAATTTTGACACAGAGATATTTAAGACCTAAGTATATATACTTTCGTATCCTAATTTTTTCAGCCGCGTGTTCTGGAAAAAGTTATGGGTCCACAAAAATGGCCAATTTAAAAAAAAAAACTAAAAGTATGAAATCCTAGAATAGCCTAGGTTTTTAATTAAGACCAAAACATAATAAGTTTATATTTGACATTTTTTGGTATTTTAATTCTGGAGAGGCATGCCGGACCATTGAAGACGTTTATCCAAGCTCAAAATCATGTATACTATAAACTAATAGCGTGAGTAAACGGCGGATCTTCAATAGCCCGACATGCCCTTCCAGAGCCAAAATACCAAAAAATTTAAAATATAAATTAAGTATGCTTTGGCCTAATCTAAAAATTAGTTGGTCTCGTCTCGGTCTCGTCTCGAAAAGCGAGACGAGATCGAGACAAGATCTGCCAATAAAAATTACGAGACGAGACCGAGACTTAAAAAAGTCTCGACGAGAAATCTCGAAGTCTCGAAAATTTTCTCATAGAATAAATAATTTAAATAAAAACTTTTTTTTTAACAATCAGCAACTTCTTTAAAAATGAAAATTTTTGGAATCTTTAATTTAAGTTATTATATAGAAATAAAAACATGTATTGTAGAAACCATATAATAAGTTTTTTTTTTTAAGAATATTAAATTAAATTTATAAGTATAGCTTCATAAAATTAAATAAAAATCATAAATTCGTAAAATAAAATTTAAATAAATATTATTATTATAATCATCATATATTTACAACCCTGTAGCTTCCTACAAAAAAAGACTAGAGATTGAGGGCATTATAAAAAAATTTAAATAAAGGTATCCAATATTTTTTTCAAATGAATTTTTAAAACATTCTTTTTTTTGAGATTGATTTTATTTTTAATTTACAAGAAATAATAATAAAAGTTTTGTGACTTGTGTAACATAATAAATAACTACACAAATACATATATATTTTAAATATTAAATAATGGAGTTTTATAAAGGTATTTATGATACCATATTCTTTAATAATTGGAAAAAAAACTCTTGTTTTATTACCGGTAGTATAAAATTCAAATCAATTAATATATGTATCCATGATTAATATACAAAAAATGTACATCAAATATGAATACAGAGAGCACTATTAAATCCATTTAAATTTTTGTTATTATTTATCAATAAGTAAATAATTAAAAGTTTTCAAGTTCACATATAGTTTTTATATGGATTTCATTCACTTAAGATTGTAATTTTGATTAAGTGGTCAAATTTGTCCTATTTAAGGGGGGGTCAAATAAGGTAGAATAATTTCAATTTAGGGACTTTGAAAAATCTGGGCTTAGGGACTTAGAATAATATAGGTTTAAGAATTTAGAATAATATCCATTTAGAAACTTGGAATAATTCAGGTTTAGGGACTTGGAATAATTATGATTTACGGACCCAGAATAATTTGCATTTAGGGGATTAAAATAATTTGGGTTTAGAATCTTAACATCTTGTAAGGCGATAATTACAAATTATAAAATTAGAAAATTGTATTGTAATGTTGAGTAACATTTGTATTATACCTAGTCCTCAGCTGGAAGTAAACATGTTCCATGCATTTAGGTTGTGTTTACACAAACCGCTTATAAGTTTTTTCATTATAAGCGAAAATAATAATCACCGAAAGATAGAAAATAGATCAGTATTACCAAATATAAGGCAAAAAAAAATTTTTTATTTTTGTGAGGCGAGATTTCGAGAGTTTCGAGACTTTCGAGACGAGACTTACAAAAAATGAGATTTTTCGAGACCGAGACGAGATCGGGGCAAATCTCGTCTCTCTCGTCTCGCGTGAAGCACTATACTACTAAAAATCTAGTCTATTCCGGGGTGTCATAATTTCAGTTTTTTTTTCAAAAATTGGTAAATTTTTCTAGAACACGTGACCAAAAAAATTAAAATACAAAAGTAGGTATGCTTTGATTCTGAAATACGCAATCTGGGGTACAAAGTGGCTGAGAAGTAGAGAACATGAAATCAGCAAAAACTATCCCATTTTAAGGCTTTTTGCAATATTTTAGAAGCAGAGCTAAACATATCTAATTAAATGCCTTTTTTGAAAAAAGGGTAAGAAAATTTTGTTATTTTGATTCTGTAAACCTGTATTATTCTAAGTCCTTAAATCGAAAATATTCTAAGTTCTTCAACTCGAATTATTAAGTCTCTAAACCCGGATTATTTAAGTCCCTAAACTTGAATTTTTCTAAGCCTCAAAAGTAAGTTATTCTAAATCCCTAAATAGAAATTATTTTAAGTCCCTAACCCCGGATTATTCTAAGTTCCTAAATTTAAATTTGTCCAAGTACCATTGGACCTCTCCCCTTAAATCAGAAACATTTGACCTCACTTGATTTTCAGATTCACATGTTACCCCTCCTTATAAACATTTTCAATGTTAAAACTACAATTTTTGGGCCAAAAATGGGCATTCAGTTTACTGACTGTAAAGAAGAGAATTTAAAATAAACAATTAAACAGGTAAAATATTTTGCAAATAAATAATTTTGAAGGACAAATAATGAATTTTTAGAAAAACGGTTTTAGAAAATTGTTGAGACCTATAAATCCCATTTTTGTCTAAATGTATTGTTTGTTTATTAGTTAACCAATCGCAGCTAAGATGACAAGCTTCAACAAATAGCGATGCACCTAATAATATAAAATTTACGTCCCGCTAGGGATCACCGTGCATTGACATTTTAAGGGGGGGGGGGGGGTGAAATGGACTTAGAACATTTCCGATTAAAGGACTTAAAATAATTTGAAGTGGGAGTCAGGGCCTGCTTAGGCCCTGATAAGAACAAAAACTTACAATACTTTAGGTTTATGTTATTATATAACCCCTAAGATGGAAAGTTTCTGCTGTTTAACAAATAACAAGGTTAAAAAATAAGGGGCGGATTTTTTGTATCCTTTATGGTTAATACTTAAAAATTCTAACTATGCTTAACATTTTTTTACATCTTATTTGAACATTCTTATTGAAATCAATCAAATCAAAACTTTTAAAATCCCTAAATTAAAAAATTACTGAAACTCTTTTCTTTCTTTTTTTTAACATGATCAGCTTCGCTCTACCCGTCTTTGACGGTATCTAGTATTTGTAGATGCAACACATAAAATATGAAAATTAATTTGAGTATTTCGTCATTCTATTAAAAAATTTCGCCGTCCAGAACAAAAAAAAAATTTATTTTGGGGGGTGAAAAAGGTTCTGGCCCGAGGTGCGTAGCACCGAGGGACAATAATGCAATATTTTTTTCTTGAGATAAATTTTGAAAATAAAAATAATAATAGTTTATTAAAATTATCAAAAAAGGTCATTATTTGAAATTGACATATCACTGTACAATTGTTTTTATTTATGAATTAAACCACGATTTTATTTCGATTAAACATGATCTGAGGGGTTTGGCGCGTTTTAGCCAAGCCCTTTAAAAACGATAATTCTAGATATTCGTACTTTTATAGGAAGAAATTAAGTACTAAGTCCTAAAGAAAAAAAAATTATTGTTTTTTTCTCATTTTTTTATGTAAAAAATTTTGAAAAAAAATTTTTCGAAAACTTAGGTATCAGATTGGAGATATCGAGAAAAAACGATAATTCTAGATATTAGTACTTTCATAGAAACAAATTAAGTACTACGTTCAAAAAGAAAAAAAACGCTGCCAAGTAATTGGCAAAAAAAATTAATTATAAGATTCAAGATATCGAATAAAAACGATACTTCTAGATATTAGTACTTTCATGGAAAAAAATCAGGTATTACATCCAAATTAAAAAAAAAAAGTACCTCGAGATTGTTTGGTGAAAAAAATTTTGAAAATAAAATTAGGTCTTAATGTCATACTGGTTGTGACATATCACCGGTTAAAGTCCAATATACATAAATACATACATACATACATACGTACACACACACGCACACACACGCACATACATACTTTTTTAAATACCGGTTTTTAGCTTCCTGAGGTCTCAAAACGTCATTATATGTCAAAAAATCAAAATTTTACCTAAAACAATGGTTCCTCTATGAGGAACCAAAAGTTATTATTTTTATTTTCCAATATTTTTACATTTTATAGATGGCGTCAAAGTAGAGGCTAAAAAAAAAGTAAAAAACGGTTCAAGGCGTAGCGCCTATTGTGGGCTTCTGAAATAAAAAAATAAAAGAGCATTTTATTCCCTATACACTTCTCAAGTGCTGGAACTAAAAGTTAGCGAAAATTCCAAAAATTGACCATTTGGTGCGCCAAAAACGAAAAAATGTAGATTTTTAAATATAAAAAGACACCTAATATGGTCAATAAAAAATTTTTTAATACAATTTTTTTTATCTTCTAGTTCCAGCACTTTGAACTACAATTACAAATAAAACGCACCAAGATGTAGGTCAATAGCTTAATAAGTTTTTGAGTTAGAACTGGAACCGATTTCAGAAAGTAGTTTTGAGAAAAACGCGTTTAAAGTTTTTAAATGCTTATGTTTTCATATGACTCCGTCCCATAAAAATCAAAATATCTCAAAAATATATATTTTTTTTTACTTGAAATTTTTTTCATACATTCTTGAAATGTTTTTAAGCAAGAAAATGAAAAAAAAAAGTGCTTTACAAATTTTAATTTTTGAAAAAGAGGCCTTAATAATTAAGTATTTTATAAGATAATAAAAATTAAATAACGCGCGAGCGTATGTGATCGAAGAAGTTCTTGTATTCTATACCGCTACCGTCCAATAAAAAATATGAACCATGAGCATCACAAAATCAGCGTGATCAATCAAAATACGAATAATTTGATGAGGAAAATTCACTTACATTTCACTCTTTTAAAAGTAGAAAATATGATTTTATGGAATTTGTGAAAAATTAATTCCACACTCTCACCGCACACCATAAGTCGAGTTTGATTCTGATCAAGAACTTTGTAAACTTTTTATTAATTGATCTTTCTATTACTTACCATTTTTACCAGCAATTATTCTTTTATTCTTTAATTTTTTAAAAATATTGTTGAGACTCTTGAATAACAGTTGAAATACTTCGGTAGTTTTATTTTTCATTTTATTACAGTTTAATATGAAATTACCAAATTTATTTTATTTTTTTATAAATTGAAATTTGACGAAACGTCGCTTCAATAACAGCAATAAAAAAATTTTTGTAAACTATGCATAAATTTTTTACATTTTATTCCATTTGGTCAATAAATTCAAAAAATATTCTGAAAATATTCAAGTATCACTAACTTTTATTTTAAAACGCAAGTTTAAATTTATAAACATCCAAACTCTTGCTTTTTGTCGAAGTGACTAAGATACTAATATTTTTTATAAAATTGAGTCTGACCCTTCCCCACTCCTTGTTTAAATTTAGGTCTGGCACCAATGACAGAAGTTAAAAATTGGTGCTGTTAACGGAAATTTCTGAAACTTTAAGTCCGGAATTTAAATCTGCCAATGAGAGAATGATAAAAATTTCTTTAGAGTGGGGAAGGATCGGACTCAATAACTGTGGATAACTTTGGATAAAATATTGGTTGCAAGCCTGATTGGTTGTGGTCTATCTTTAGGTTTCCTCCTCCTTTAAAGATTAACAAAGAAGCGAAACTAGTGGCCGCTCTCGTAAATTCATTGTTGTATCTTATAATTTCTAATATTCTAATAATTATTTAATTATTATTTAATTATAATTTAATAATTATTTTTTATATTTCATTGGTTTAAATTTTGAAAATTAAAAAAATAAAATAAAATCTCTTAATGATAAATTTTCGCGTGGAATAGTATATTTACGGCTTATATCAAGAAAAGTAAGGCCTAGTCTACATAACCGCGAAAATGCTCCGTAAAACGCAAGCGCAAGTGAAATCGCAAAAAAAATTCAGTTTAGCCAACTCATTTCTCATACTAACCTAACATGATTTAGTGTTTATTTTTTTGTAATATACATTAATTATTATTAATACTGTTTAATATTTATATTCAATTAATTAATTGAAAAAATTTTTTTATAGATGTATTTTTTATATATGTAATCTGATTGAAATGACCCCCCCCCCCAAAAAAAAAATTTTCTAGATCCGCCACTGATTAATAATAATTAATGTATAGTATGAGAGATGAGTTCGCTAAACTCTTGGCTAAACTGAACTTAGCTAGCCAGCTAGGCCTAAAGAATATCTCAAATTTTACGTAAATTCCCTTCCGAGGCGAAACCGAGAATGCTACTTAACTGCGATTTAGGACATTCTTCATTTATGAAAATAAATAAATCTGGGGCATTCTTTTTTTATTGCCAAGGTTTGTTTAATACTTTAAAAAATAAAAAAAATAGCAACATTTTTTCCTTTTTGAATGTAGTACCTAAATTTTTCCTATAAAAGTACCAATATCTGAAAATATGGTTATTACTCGATATCTCCCATCTGACACTTTATTTTTTGAATTTTTTTTCTCTAAACTTTTTGCATAAAAAAATAAAAAAAAACAGCAATATTTTTTTCCTTTTTGAAAGTAGTACCTCGTATTTTTCTGTGGGAGTACTAGTTTTAGAAATATTTTTTATAGTCAATTTGTTGGATCTGAAACTTAATTTTTTGAAATTTTTTTTTTCCAAATGCTTTACATAAAAAAATTAAAATAATAGCAATATTTTTTTTGGAGGACGTAGTACTGAATTTTTTTCTATGAAAGTACTAATATCTAGTATTATTGTTTTTACTAGGTAAAATAGACCATTAAGAATATTTTTTTATTGTTAACGAGGAACCATAGTGCCAATTACTTGGCAGCGTTTTTCTAAAATAGCTAGCTTCGCTTTTCCCGTCATTGATGGTTTTTAGTATATGTAAAAAAGACGAATTGCGAATGCCAACATGATAAAAATAATGTTTTAATTTGCACGGTAAACTTTTTAGAAAAATACTAATTTTTATCACGTTTTTATACTCTAATTTGGGAAGTATTATCTCAGACTTTATTTGTCATAAAAAAAAACTTGGTTGCCAAGCGGACTTCCGGTAGCAACAACCAATTTCTATTTTTATTATAGCCAGAATTTGGCATAAGTTAATTGCATCGTTCAATATGATAGTACCTGAAGTTGTAATAAGCGCCACGAGTAGCGGTTATTAGTATATAGAGAAGGGGAGCACATTATTAGAAAAATAATATTGGTATTTTCTAAAAAATAACAATTAAGAAATCTTTACAAATATATTTAGTTTCTTGGACTTTTTAATCATTTTTTTTCCAAAAAAGTGATTCATTGTCTAGAATAATTTTCCAGTAATAATCAACATGAGGTATCTAGCAGAGGTATAAATTTTTATCAAAGGTAAATAAATATCTTTGGTTTTATTTAAACAGAAAAATCATGAATCATTTGGTTAAGATAAATTCTCTCAGGATCTAGATTCCAATATCTATGGTTTCAATTTTTTTTTTTAAATTCAATGCCTTTAAAAGATACAATATCTCATTTTATTTTTTTCTTATCCAAAAATTCCCTTTACATGGCGGTAGATAGTTTTTAGTCACTTGGAATTTCTTATCAACTTATTGTATTGTTCACGTAATACGAATATTTGAATTAATTTTAATAATTCATCTATTCGTTGCTAGGTCTAAAAATATGAGAATAATTTAAATCAAATAATAAACCTATATTTTTTTAATTCTTATAAGAATTGAACTCAAATATAAAAAACTTATAACCGGTTTGTGTAAACACAACCTAAATGCATGGAACATGTTTATTTACAGCTGAGCGCTAGGTATAATGCATAAATGCTACGCAAAATTACCATACAGTTTGCTATTTTTATAACTTGTATTTATCACTTTTACTAGATGTAAAGATTTCTCAGTAAAATTATAAATGTAATATAAATTAATTTAAAATTATTAATGAAATTAATAAAATTATAAAAATTATAAATAATTTAAAATAAATAATTACCGTATTGGAGCCAGTTTTCGAACGTATTGGCTTTCGATCAAATACACACAAATTAGCTTTTATATAAAAAAGTATGCATCATTTATCTAAAACCGAGTTTTATTATGAAACTATAAACCCTAAGGAACTAATTTCTACGTTACCGATATTAAAAAACAACTTAAATTAATAAAAAAAATAAGAAAAATGCTCTCTTGTACAACCTTAGGAGATTTTTCTCATCGTTTTCACCAAATCTCGTGTGTTATTAAAATCGAGTTTTAGGGATACCTACTCTATGCCGAATACTAAAAATGCTTTTAATTACGTTGTGATGCTTTAATAAATGAAGGGAAAGGGTTATATTCACTTATTTATTGCAAATTTATTTTAAATAGGTATATCGATAATCGAATCCGAACTTTTTTACACGTATGGGTATTTTCGATATTTTCAATTTAATTACACTTTTTTTAATTTAAAAGATATTTATTTAATAATAATACACTAAATTTGTTATAATTACATTATTTATACTATATTTTATAATAATTAATAAAATATTTAATAAACTAACACACAGAAACACAATTTAAAGTATTTATATACTGATGTATCACTTTGATTAAAACACCATAAACTTGCAGTAAACGCTTCGATTTTTATAAAAAATACGTAGAAACACTTTAAAATTGGATAAAAATCTTTATTTTAATATTAAAAATATATAAAAATTATATTCTAACACTTTTTTATAAAATTAATGTTTTTTTTACTATTAAAAAACACAAATAAATAAAGAGAAAAAAACGCTTGTGTTTATAATAAAGCTGCGCGCCAACTGAAATAGTTTAAAAGCGGGTTGCATACACATACGGCGTGGCGTCTATTTTATTTCCTTAGGTTTTAAAAACATTATATCAATTATTATCTTTCGTTAATTAAAATTAAAAAGCAAATTTTAATAAATAAATGTTTAAAATACATGATTATACAAGAGTGTAGTTCATCTGTTGTTTACTATATTTTATTCTTATTATAGGTATTTTATATTAAAAAAACAAGAAAAAAGAAGTGAAAAGGGAGTTAAGAAATAGGTATAGTTATACCTATAAGAATTCTATTACAACGCGCACGATTTTAGCTTAGTTTTAGCGATTTTTAAATTATCGAAAATTAATTCGATCAAAATGATACTATTATCAAAAATAGAATTTGCATTATCGAAATTACCTTACCTTGCACACTTGTAATAAATGTAAAATATTAATTATCCATCAATAAATTTGATATTTTTTTAATTAGCATAA
This sequence comes from Anagrus nilaparvatae, assembly GCA_022575985.1. Classification (NCBI taxonomy): domain Eukaryota; kingdom Metazoa; phylum Arthropoda; class Insecta; order Hymenoptera; family Mymaridae; genus Anagrus; species Anagrus nilaparvatae. Next base: position 3,351,307 of record JAKSXM010000156.1, on the reverse strand, counting down.
TAAAATATAGGATTTCCCTGATCAAATGCAACAATATTTAACTCCAAATATTAATTTTAAAGTATATTTTTCAACAAATAAAGATACAGCTAGGTATAAGAAAGTGACTTTTGATCGAAAACCGGCTCCTATACGGTAATTAATTATCAAAAAATTAATTAGTGTAAGAAAATATTTTGTATTTTTCAGGTGATTTTGACATATTTTATAATAGATTTTTTTAATTGCCCTCAAAATGATAGGCAATACGGTTATAAAGTCACTGAATACCTAAATGGGGCTCTCGGAACCATTGTTTCTGGGTAATGCTAAAAGTAGATGCAATAGCATTGAAAAATTTCACCCATATTTTTACGTAAAAATTTAGGTAAAAATTTACGTAATTTTTTACCTAATTTTTTACGTAAATTTTTACATAACTTCTTCGTTTTGGGTTATTTAAAAAAAAATGTCAAATTATTATTAATTAAAAGATTAGAAGGTGAAATTGTGCAATAATTGCAAGAAATTAGGCTTGAATGCAAAATAATTATTTTTAAAAGAACTTTAAAATTGATAAACTTGTAAATTGACAAAATTGGTGGTGAAAATATCGATTATATATTAGCAAGCATAGGAAAATGTAAAAATTTTAAATTTCTAGATATTAGCAATTCTGGATTTACAAATATTGGTATTAGAGGTATAAATGTACATTCAGATTTAATTATTTTAAATGTCTCCAAAACAGATATTATGAATGATTGGCGAATAGAATCAGTTAAAAAACTACTAAAACTTCAAGAACTGAATATTGTGACATGTAGAAATTTAACGCCTAAATTCATAAAAATGACAAATTATGTAAAAAGTAATCGTAAGGATAATTTTATCTTAAAAATAACTCATAATAATCATGATATTTATCAAATGGCTCCTAATGCTTTACCTTTAACAAAGCTTTAATTTTTTGATGATTAAAGATATTTTGGAAAACTATTAGTCTAACATGAAATATTATAAGCATATAAATTTTTTGTTTTTTAATTGCATGAATAAAAATAATTTTTTTAGACATAATAATGTATTGTACAAAAAATTTTTAAATTTAACTCCGATCGAGTCACTTGATTTTTAAAAATGATAATGCTGATAAAATTTTGTTGTGAATATTTTAATTATTATAACAATTTAAATACCCTGCCAACTAGCTGGCACTAAGGTTCCTTAAACAATAAGCTAAATACTTCAATATGCCACACATATCACCGATTACAACCATGCAATCATACACTCATTTCTATTAACTTTTAAAAGTTAAAAGAAAATTTATGTATTGAATTTAACTAAATCTATTTTTTTCAAATAAAATCTAACGTAATTCATTGGATAATAATTATTCAATATAGTACTTTCATGGAATTAAATGAAGTATTACACAAAAAAAAAAAAAAATATTGCAGTTTAAAAAAACTTTTTTAATTTTGAGAAATAAATTTTGGAAAAATTTGGTATCAGATCCAAAAAATTACAATAAACGAACTGTCTAAAATCTCATAGAAATAAATTAGGTACTACATCCAAAAAGAAAAAAAAATTTGGTGTTTTTTGTATTTTTTTGTGAAAAAAAATTTAGGAAAAAAATTTTTCAAAAAATTAAGTATCAGATTCGAGATATCGAGTAAAAACTATTCCTTTAAATATAAGTACTTTCGTGGAAATAAATGAGGTATTACATCCAAATTAAAAAAAAAAAAAAAGTACCTAGAGCTTTTTTGGTGAAAAAATTTTTGAAAAAAAAATTAGGTCTTCATTTCATAACGGTTGTGAAACATCGCCGGTTGCAATATTTTCAGATATTAGTACTTTCATGGAATTAAATGAGGTATTACACCCCAAAAAAAAAAAAAAAAAACGCTGCCAAGTGATTGGCACTATGGTTCCTCATCAACAATAGCAAAATATTTATAATGGTCTATTTTATCTCGATTTTATCTAATAAAAATGATGTTTTTTTAATTTTTTTATATGAAAAATATTCAAAAAAAAAATTTGAAAAATTACGTATCAGATGGAAAAAATCCTTTAAAAACAATAATTCTAGATATTAGTACTTTCATAGAAATAAATTAAGTACTACATCCAAAAAGAAAAAAAATTATTGTGTTTTTTTAATTTCTTTATACAAAAAATTTTGAAAAAAAAAATTTACAAAAATTACGTATCAGATGGAGAATTCCTTTAAAAACGATAATTCTAGATATTAGTACTTTCATAGAAATAAATTAAGTACTAAGTCCAAAAAGAAAAAAAATTATTGTGTTTTTTTAATTTCTTAATACAAAAAATTTTGAAAAAAAAAATTTACAAAAATTACGTATCAGATGGAGAATTCCTTTAAAAACGATAATTCTAGATATTAGTACTTTCATAGAAATAAATTAAGTACTAAGTCCAAAAAGAAAAAAAATTATTATGTTTTTTTAATTTTTTTATACAAAAAATTTTGAAAAAAAAAAATTTCAAAAAAATTACATATCAGATAGAGAAATCCTTTAAAACCATAATTCTGGATATTAGTACTTTCATATATAAATAAGTTAAGTACTAAGTCCAAAAAGAAAAAAAATTATTGTGTTTTTTTAATTTCTTTATACAAAAAATTTTGAAAAAAAAAATTTACAAAAATTACGTATCTGATGGAGAATTCCTTTAAAAACGATAATTCTAGATATTAGTACTTTCATAGAAATAAATTAAGTACTACGTCCAAAAAGAAAAAAAATTATTGTGTTTTTTTAATCTTTTTATACAAAAAATTTTGAAAAAAAAAATTTCGAAAAATTACATATCAAATGGAGAAATCCTTTAAAAACGATGATTCTGGATATTAGAACTTTCCTAGAAATAAATTAGGTATTACGTCCAAAAAGAAAAAAAAATATTGTATTTTTTTAATTTTTTTATTAAAAAAATTTTGAAAAAAAAAAATATCGAAAAATTACGTATCACATGAAATAATCATTTAAAAACGATAATTCTAAATATTCGTACTTTCGCAGAAAAACATTAAGTACTACATCCTAAAAAAAAAAAAAAATTGGCATTTTTTATATTTTTTGGCGGCAAAAATTTTGAGAAAAAAATTTTCAAAAAATTACGTATCAGGTCCAAAAAATTACTTTTATAGAGGTTCTTAAAACTAGTACTTCCATGGAAGCAAATTATGTACTACGTTCAAAGAAAAAAAAAAAATTGGTGTTTTTTTATTTTTTTATGAAAAAAATTTTGGGAAAAAAATTTTCAAAAAATTAAGTATCAGATTCGAGATATCGAGTAAAAACCATACTTTCAAATATAAGTACTTTCGTGGAAATAAATGAGGTATTACATCCAAATTAAAAAAAAAAAAAAGTACCTCGAGCTATTTTGGTGAAAAAAATTTTGAAAAAAAAATTAGGTCTTAATGTCGTATTGGCTGTGAAATATCACCGGTTACAGTGCGACATACATACATACACACACACACACACACATACAGACTTTTTTTAAAAACCGGTTTTTTAGCTTCCTGAGGTCTCAAAACGTGCTTATATGCCAAAATATCGAAAATCAAAATTTCACCTATCACAAAGGTTCCTCTATGAGGAACCAATATTGCAGGTTTTTTAATTTTTTTGTTTCTTTAATTTTGAGAAAAAATTTTGAAAAAAAAAAATATCGAAAAATTACGTATCACATGAAATAATCATTTAAAAACGATAATTCTAAATATTCGTACTTTCGCAGAAAAACATTAAGTACTACATCCTAAAAAAAAAAAAAATTGGTGTTTTATGTATTTTTTCGTGAAAAAAATTTTGGGAAAAAAATTTTCAAAAAATTAAGTATCAGATTCGAGATATAGAGTAAAAACCATACTTTCAAATATAAGTACTTTCGTGGAAACAAATGAGGTATTACATCCAAATTAAAAAAAAAAAAGTACCTAGAGCTTTTTTGGTGAAAAAATTTTTGAAAAAAAAATTAGGTCTTAATTTCATAACGGTTGTGAAACATCGCCGGTTGCAATATTTTCAGATATTAGTACTTTCATGGAATTAAATGAGGTATTACACCCCCAAAAAAAAAAAAATATTGCAGGTTTTTTAATTTTTTTGTTTCTTTAATTTTGAGAAAAAATTTTTGAAAAAATTCGGTATCAGATCCAAAAAATGACTATAAACAAACTTTCTAAAACTAGTACTTTCATAGAAATAAATTAGGTACTACGTCCAAAAAGAAAAAAAAAATTAGTGTTTTATGTTTTTTTTCGTGAAAAAAATTTTGGGAAAAAAATTTTCAAAAAATTAAGTATCAGATTCGAGATATAGAGTAAAAACCATACTTTCAAATATAATTACTTTCGTGGAAATAAATGAGGTATAACATCCAAATTAAAAAAAAAAAAGTATCTCGAGATTTTTTGAAAAAAAAAATTTAGGTCTTAATTCCATATTGTTTATGAAATATCACCGATTACATACACACACACACACACACACACACACACACATACAGACTTTTTTTAAAAACCGGTTTTTTAGCTTCCTGAGGTCTCAAAACGTGCCCAAAAATCGAAATTCTCATTGAGGAACCAAAAAAGTTTTCGGTAAGTTTTAAGTCGAAAATTTCATTTTAGGGTAATTCCACAGCTAAATCCCAGGTTGGGCGGGACCAAGTCTTGAAAATTATTTTTTTATCTCTCACTCGAAAATATGTCCCAAAATTAGACGTCAGCTCAAATTTCAGCTATTTTCAATGATTTTTAAAGATTTTTCCTGAGTGGGGCATTTTAAATGTAAATTATAGTACTCAGCCATCTTTTTTTAAAAGTACCGTAAATTTCACAAAAAAACTCTAAAAAAAAAAAAAAAAAGTAGGTTTTCGATCAGAAATTTTTCGGGGAATCCAAATTTTGAGTCGAATTTTATCCATTCTGTGTCGATTCGCAGCAAATTTCGAATTTGTTTTTTTATTTAACAGCGATTTCTCAGCTCATAATGGAATAAAAAAAAATTTTTTTTTTTTTAAAGTGTCAAAAAAAAATCAGAACTTTCATGTGGTGAATTCTCCCAGATGTGTTTTTCCAAATTTTAATTTAAATTGTATTTCTTTCAAATTCATATATTTTGAAAATACGTAAATTTGATAACACAGGCACACAAAAAAAAAAGTCATGTAACAGAGGGTAGACTGCCTGGTAGGGGGGTTTTTGGTGGTGCTAAAATCGAATATGGCCATATAAATGCAATAAAACTACCCGATCCCCCCCTCCCAGCGCCCCCATATGCTTCCTAAAGATGAGAAACATTTTTTCTTTTCGAAAAATGAAAATTGAACTACATACTCATGTTTTTTGGGATGCTGATACCAAAGATGGATATAAAAAATTTTTTCAACCAACGTTTGGCCCTTTAGATAGCCCCAGTGCCCCCATTCGTATCCCCCTAAAGGTGTGAAAAATTTTTTCCAAACGGGTTAAAAATATTTTTCTTAGGAAAATTAAAAGTCAAAGTGAATTCTTATATTTTTTGGGACGGTGAAATCAAAAATGAATATAAAAAATGCGTTTAACCAATGCTTGGCCCTCTAGACCACCCCAGTGCCCCCATTCAAACCCGCAAATGGGTTAAAAATATTTTTATTAGAAAAATTAAAACTCAATGTGTATTCTTATGTTTTTTGAGACTCTAAAAACAAACATGAATATAAAAAATGTTTTTAACTAATGCTTGGCCCTCTAGACCACCCCAGTGCCCCCACTTACCCTCCCCAAAGGGGTTAAAAATATTTTTTTAGAAAAATTAAAATTCAATGTAAATTCTTATGTTTTTTGAGACGCTAAAGCCAAAGATGAATATAAAAAATTGTTTTAACTAAAGCTTGGCCCTCTAAACAACCCTAATGATGAGTGAGGGGATGAATAGAAATACAATAAAACTACCCAATCCCCCCCCCAGCTCCCCCATATGCTCCCTAAAAGTGAGAAACATTTTTTCTTTTCGAAAAATGAAAATTGAACTATATACTCATGTTTTTTAGGATGCTGATACCAAAGATGGATATAAAAAATGTTTTCAACAAACGTTTGGCCCTTTAGATAGCCCCAGTGCCCCCATTCATCTCGCCCCAAACGGGTTAAAAACATTTTTCTTAGGAAAATTAAAAGTTAAAATGTATTCTTATATTTTTTGGGACGGCGAAACCAAAGATTAATATAAAAAATATTTTTAACTAAGAGTGACCCTATTCATCCCCTCACCCATCATTAGCGTTGTTTAGAGGGCCAAGCTTTAGTTAAAAAATTTTTTTATACTCATCTTTGGCTTTAGCGTCTCAAAAAACATAAGAATACACATTGAATTTTAATTTTCCTAAAAAAATATTTTTAACCCCTTTGGGGAGGGTAAGTGGGGGCACTGGGGTGGTCTAGAGGGCCAAGCATTAGTTAAAAACATTTTTTATATTCATGTTTGTTTTTAGAGTCTCAAAAAACATAAGAATACACATTGAGTTTTAATTTTTCTAATAAAAATATTTTTAACCCATTTGCGGGTTTGAATGGGGGCACTGGGGTGGTCTAGAGGGCCAAGCACTGGTTAAACGCATTTTTTATATTCATTTTTGATTTCACCGTCCCAAAAAATATAAGAATTCACTTTGACTTTTAATTTTCCTAAGAAAAATATTTTTAACCCGTTTGGAAAAAATTTTTCACACCTTTGGGGGGATATGAATGGGGGCACTGGGGCTATCTAAAGGGCCAAACGTTGGTTGAAAAAATTTTTTATATCCATCTTTGGTATCAGCATCCCAAAAAACATGAGTATATAGTTCAATTTTCATTTTTCGAAAAGAAAAAATGTTTCTCACCTTTAGGAAGCATATGGGGGCGCTGGGAGGGGGGGATCGGGTAGTTTTATTGCATTTATATGGCCATATTCGATTTTAGCACCACCAAAAACCCCCCTACCAGGCAGTCTACCCTCTGTTACATGACTTTTTTTTTGTGTGCCTGTGTTATCAAATTTACGTATTTTCAAAATATATGAATTTGAAAGAAATACAATTTAAATTAAAATTTGGAAAAACACATCTGGGAGAATTCACCACATGAAAGTTCTGATTTTTTTTTGACACTTTAAAAAAAAAAAAAATTTTTTTTTATTCCATTATGAGCTGAGAAATCGCTGTTGAATAAAAAAACAAATTCGAAATTTGCTGCGAATCGACACAGAATGGATAAAATTTGACTCAAAATTCGGATTCCCCGAAAAATTTCCGATTGAAAACCTACTTTTTTTTTTTTTTTAGAGTTTTTTTGTGAAATTTACGGTACTTTTAAAAAAAGATGGCTGAGTACTATAATTTACATTTAAAATGCCCCACTCAGGAAAAATCTTTAAAAATCATTGAAAATAGCTGAAATTTGAGCTGACGTCTAATTTTGGGACATATTTTCGAGTGAGAGATAAAAAAATAATTTTCAAGACTTGGTCCCGCCCAACCTGGGATTTAGCTGTGGAATTACCCTTTAGCGTTAGTATTGCTTCTGAAGCTTTAGAACAGACTTTTACATTTTTCGTTTTTTCGTTTCTTTTTCATAGGTGGTCTAGCAACCGTAAATGCCATAATAATACGTCTCTAACGATTGTTAAACTAAATTCCTCAACACAAAAAGTGGTTTTTTTAACATTTTTGGTTCTTTAAAATGAAAGCCAGATGAAAAAAAATTTGCAGGTAAAGTGAGGAAACAAGCAATACCCCTCATAGAATGGGTTTGGCAAAGACAAGAATTTGAAAGGCAAGTAAACTCTAGCGAAGTGAAAATGACGAAAAGTTAATATTTCTATCTATCATGATGAAGTTAAGTTTTTATTACAGTAACTTACTTTATTAAACAGGAAATTGAAAATGTTACATCTTTAGACATGATATGGATTTTTCTTTATTTAAAAAAAATAAATAATATACCTACCTTATAATGACACTTATTAAAAAAATATCATTGTATTTAAAGAATGTGAGAAAAGATACGTAAAATTTTCCGAAAAAATAAAGATTAGATAATTAAATTTGTTAAGAGCAATCTTATATTTCCGAGTTTAGGTATAATAAATCTAGTCCTCTCTGAACATGGTTCAACCAAAAACTGCGAAATTCAACCAAAGCTAAAATACAAAATTAAAATTATGTACTCATAATACAGCATAAACAACTATCGGTGCGTTCATTATAAGTGAATTAATTTTATAATATATCGATATTATTATAATTAGTGATTGTTTATGTATTACTTCATAATATGTAGTATGGCATTCAAGGCATACGCCTCGGATTGTATTTAACTATATAGATTTGTGCACTTTTTTTTAGCTGAATATGTTCATTTAGGTGTCTATAGTTTCCATGAAAAAAAATCCAGACCTTGGTCGGTAAAAATATCACCTCCCCCTCCCCATCTCTCATAATGGGGCAATAACGAAAATTAAAAAAAAAACGGAAAATGATTTCTCTAGGATTATAACGAGTGAAAAACAGCAATTTTCACCCTTAAAAATGCGCGTTTTGGATCAGTTTTTTTTAATAGATAACGTTTTAGGTCTTAGTTACCAAAATTTTCCGGTATCCACCCCAAAAGTTTTGTATTTTTTTCGGGTTGGTTTCTGGGTGTACCCGAAAAGCTTCACAGTTCCGCAGGTACAGTTTTGAATCCAAAATTTTACTGATATTTCCCTTCTCCAAAAAATTAGCTAATACAATTATAAAGTGTTAAAAATATTAGAAAAAATCAGTACATTAAAAAATTTTTTTAAATAATTTTATACATATTTTATTTGTATAATGCGTAAAAAATATAAAAAACATATACACAATATTGTACAAATTAATTATCCATTATATGGGTGTTTACAAACACAATATTGACCTTCGCATGATTGAAGCTCAGGTTTTTGACATCTACCATTACAATCCCTGCTTGTACTACATTCAGCTAAAAATATTATTTAAATAATTAATTATACTTGATAAACATTTTTTTTTCCTTATATATACTTAATAAAAAAATATAATATTATTTTAATATAAAGGTTATATCCAAATGGAAGGTATCCTTCCTGCATAATGACCTTCACCAATTTAACACAAATTTTACAGATGTTTTTATATAGATAAACATTATTAATTTAAATCAGGTTTTTTGCATGCTGCAATATTTTTTGGCAAAAAAATGAATTTTTATCAATCAAACTAATTATTTTCTTGAAGCAATGAATGGCCAAGGAAAAAGTACCCCAGAATTATCTAAGCTTTTCTTTTTACGATGAATAGGAACTAATTTAGTATTTTTTCAAGTTTTTATAGATTTTTCGAAAAAAATTCAAAATAAGATAAAAACACAAAAAATAGCAAATTTTTAATTTTACGATATCTTGGCTATATCTCATCGAAAAAATATTATTTATTTATTTAAACCAATGTATTTTTTCCCGAAAAATCTAATCTTTTTATTATTTTTTTTTTAATTTTACATGAGCAGTTTTTATTGGCTAAAATCAGAAAATAAAGTTTTAAAAATCATCATTAATATTCATAACTTTTTGCTGTATTAATATATCCAGCCAAAAAATTCACAAACTTAAAATAGATTCTTTCAAGGTTCTCTGATTTCAGTTAGAAGATTTTTGGCCAATAGATTTTTTAGAAATTCAAATTATCGCATTGACAGTCGGAATCTTCATTTTATCGCATCCTGAGGCAATGCAGGCTAAAACTGACAAAAAAATCGGATTTAGCGAAAAATTTACATTGGGGTGCCGTTTGAAAATATTTTTTTTTTACATCTTGTCGATATTATAAATTAATTACTAAAAAAAATTATCGAACCTGAAAACATTCCAAAAAACTTCAAATGGGCCTAATGTGGGCACTTTTGCGCCTAGAAGGTTAAAAAATTAGGACAGATCGGGTTATGCATACATAAAAACATCTTTAAAATTTGAGTTCAAACGGCGAAGGTCATTCTGCAAGAGGGGCACCTTCCAGCTGGATATACCCAAATATATATCAATTATCATGACTAAATATTTAAAAATATTAATAAGTAATTTATTAAAATATAAATATTTCATGACATATAATTTACTGAATTACTTAAAAATAATTTAATACGCACGTGTAATTTAAGTACACAAAAATTTAATCATTACTGTAGAGCACAGCTCTACCTTAAAGGATGAAAAAATTGATACCTTGTGGGAACGAGATCTCAAAAATGAACAATCAGATTGTCTTTATTTTTTAAAACTGAGTTTTTTTTATCGTTTTGAGGATCTGTATAGATTTTGGACCCTGTTCGGTATTTCTAAAGGCATATTTAAGCCACGCAATAAATTTCACAGCTTTTATATAAAATTTGCATCGGTGAAATATCATAAAAATGCAAAATAAAACAAGATATATTTTCATTAATTAATTATTAATTAATTCGCATTTTATTGAATTAAACGTTTAACGCCCAAGAGCTTATCTCCGTCTCGATTTGATTTTACACACTAAATTAATTTTTTTTCACCTGATCACAAGGTGCTCGCATGATTATAAGTTTTTAATTTCTCATTCCTGTGTTTGTATATGAAAGTCTGTTGTATGTGTTGTGTGCTTGAAGAGTTGCTGCGTGCGTGTAATTTTATTAAATTTAAAAAGTGTGGCTCGGACCACGCATCAAATGTCCTTGACAAACCCAACTTCTCTTTTCAGGGCCACATTGAACGTAAAACAAAGAACAATAATTCAGAAAGCTTCTACTGAAATTAAAACAACCCAAAACTGAATATTGCGGGTCAAAGTTAGCCTGTAAAAAAATCGTTCCAGCATTGTAAACAACATAAATAAAAAGTATATTTTCATTACACGCTGCAAAAAAGATCTACTTTCTTACTTTCGGGCGATCTCTTTTTCGCTTTTAATGAAAAACTATGTGTTTAACACGGGAAAAAATGTAGGAAATTTTACTTTCAATGCTGTCTGAACTCGTTCGCTACGCTCACTCGTGCATACAACTGCATTGAAAGCCAAATCCTACTTTTTTTCCCTTGTTGAACAAATAGATATTAATTTAAAAAAAAAATTTTTAACTCTTGTGTGTTTTAGGATATATTTTTTTACAGGAATTTTTTTTTTTTTAATGGAGGAAGAAAAATTGCAAATTACAAAAAACAAGTTACATTAGATTACTCATTTTTAGTAATTTTTTAGCAATTTTCAATCTGCTATTTTGAAATTAAAAAAAAATAAAAACTAATTATGAAAAAAAATATGTCCTAAAACTCACAAGAGATTAAAATTTAGTGATTTTTCATTCAATATACCTTTTTTTTATGTTATTTAGAAGGCTTATAAGTAACCTGTCGATTTTTTTTAGTGGCCAACTTTAACCCGCTGTATTGTTTCCGGTTGATTTTATCGTAAGTTTGTAAAAACAAAAATTTGATAGGATAAGAAATTTTATTTAGAAAACATCCATTTATATTTCTAAAAATGAGACCTTTATTTTCTAGGCCCTACAGGGGACATAATAAACCAATCCTTAACAGGATCAGCTTCGCTCTATCCGTCTTTGACGGTATCTAGTATACTAATTACAAAAATATTTATAAGTTAAATTTACTTACTACTCCATCTTGATGGTTTATTTGGATATGGATTATATTGCGCATAAACCAATCCAATAAAAATTAAAATAATATAAAATTTTGCAAACATTTTTAATTCCAAAAACTTGTGTTTACCCTTTGAATCAAGAGAAATTGCAAGAATATAACTGATAACAAATGATGTTTTGCTCTCTCTTTTATATGTTTTATTTATAATTATTATTATCTTTTAAAAGAAATTATAAATTAAGATTTTGTTCATATTTAAAAAAATATTTTCCTTATATAAATTTATATTTAAATATATTAAAATATAAAAGGTAAAAAAATAATCGGGTATAACTGCATATCATGGTGATTATTCAACATCCTGGATTTTCCATGATTTCTCAATTTTATTTGTAATGTTTATGAGTAAAAATACATGAAAGGTAACAACTAATGCAGATGACCTCTTACGATTGCCATCAAATTTTGCAGGCGTTATTGAAAATATTATTATCCTAAAATTTTTAGTAATCCAAAAATAAAACTGTCTAAATCAGATCCATGCAAAGTTTTTGAAAGTTTTTTTAGCTATTTTTTAGTAATTTTTTAAAAACACTTTCAAAAAGTAGATCATGAAAGAATATAAACTTGGTACTCGAGGAGTAAAAATATTACGAACTAGGCCCTCTTGGCACCCGAAGCACATATTCAACAACCTGGTTTTAATTTTTTTATTTTCATACAGTAATTTTTAACATGGAACATGTTTATAGAGAGGGGGTACTTCTGAACTTGAAAATTAAGGGGGGGGGGTCAAATTTGTCCTATTTGAGAGGGGGGGGGGTCAAATAAGACTTAGAATAATTAGGTAAGTATATATAAATAAATAAAATACTTTTAAAAGACTTTGAAAAATCTGGGCTTAAGGACTTAGGTTAATACAGGGTTTATGGACTTAGAATAATATCGATTTAGGGACTTGGAATAATTCAGGTTCAGGCACTTAGAATAATTCAGGTTTAGGGAATCAAAATTATTTGGGTTTAGAATCTTAACAGCTAGTGAGGTGATAATTACAAATTACAACAATAGAAAATTGTATTGTAATGTTGAGTAACATTTGTATTATATCTAGTCCTCATCTGGAAGTAAACATGTTCCATGCATTTAGGTTGTGTTTATACAAACCGGTTAAAAGTTTTTTCATTTAAACGATTGCAAATGGTTTAAAACGCAAAGGAAATTAAAATAAAATTTATTTACTCGCACTCAAAACAAGGCTGAAATATCTATTTTCAACTCATTCGCAATCGTTTGAACATTAAAGAAGTTTGCTGCCAGTGGGATTTTTTTTGGAAAAAATTAACAAAAATATGTATGAATATTATTATAGAGCGAAGCTCTACCTTAATGGATGCAAAAATCGACACCTTGTGGGCACGATATCTCAACAACGATCTATCGGATTACTTTCATTTTTTATAACTGGGTTTCTTTTATCGAGTTGATGGAACCAATAGTTTTTGGGCCCAATCCGCTATTTTTAAAAGCATATTTATTCTTGTGTTTTCGCTTCACAGAGGTGAAAAACCTTATAAATGTCAACTGCGCAATAAATTTCATAGCTTTTGTATAAACTTTGCATCGATGAAATATCATAGAAATGCAAAATAACACAAGATACTATTTTTAGGCACGATCACCCTATGTATGCAATACATAGATGAAATCGTGCCTTATGGTGAAAAACGAATTGGTTTTTGATCTAAAATAACCAGAAAATAACTAAATTAATTGAAATTTATTTTTTTGTCACGATCACCCTATGTATGCAATACATAAACGAAATCGTGCCTTAAAAGTTCATCAGGTTAAAAAACGAAAAAGTCTTCAAATTGTCCAATTAATGAGGAATTTGGTCCCCAGGTCATTTCGATGCCTCTACATGCTTATATTTATTAATTAATCCGAATTTTATTGAATTAAACATTTAAAGCCCAAGAGTCAATCTACGAGTTCTAAATATTTTAAAACCAAAATTTATTTTTCCAATTCATCCGAATGTTAAAAAGTCTCTATCATCAGAATTCTATTTCAAACTTACTATAAAATTAACCAGAAACTCATTATTTAGGGTAAAAGTTGGATACTAAAAAAAATTGACACATTGCGTTGCTTATCAGTATTGTAAATAGCATTAAAAAAAGGTATATTTAATGAAGAATAATAAAATTTTCATTTTTTGTGTGTTTTAGGACATATTTTTTTCCATGATTTTTTTTTAATTTCGAAATGGTGGATGGAGAATTGCAAAAAAAATTACAAAAAACAAGTTGCATTAGATTATTTGTTTTTAGGAATATTTTTTGGAATTTTACATAAATATTGTTTTTAAAATTAATTTAGCATTCAAAAAGAAATCGACACGTAAAATTTAAAATATTAATATTATTTTTTTATACTAAACTTAGTTCAAAGAATATGTAACTCCATCCATATGCATTCTATGTATACTTCCATTATCGTTAAATTTTTTTATTTTTATACATTGATCAGTTTGAAAAATGGATTAGAAACTAATCACTAATAAGTTTTTAATTCTTCTGAAGGTTACATTAAAAAAAAAACCGGTTATTTATATTAAGTTTCAGTATTACAGTTAAATTTTGGCACAGAGATATTCAAGATCTGAATACATACACTTTCGTATCCTAATTTTTTCGGCCGCGTGTTCTGGAAAATGTTATGGGTCAAAAAAATGGCCAATTTTTGAAAAAAACCTAAAAGTATGAAACCCCGGAATAGACTAGATTTTTAACTAAGACCGAAACATACTTAATTTATATTTTAAATTTTTCGGTATTTTAATTCTAGAGAGGCATGTCGGGACATTGAAGACATTTATCAAAGCTCAAAATCATGTATACTATAAACACTAAGAGCGCGGGTAAGCGGCAGGTCTTCAATAGCCCGACATGCCCCTTCAGAGCCAAAATACCGAAAAATTTAAAATATAAATTAAGTATGTTTTGGCCTAATCTAAAAATCTAGTCTATTTCGGGGTGTCATAAAATCAGTTTTTTTTTCTTCAAAAATTGGTTAGCTTTTTCTAGAACATGCAACCAAAAAAATTAGAATTTAAAAGTGTAGATATGCTTTGATTCTGAAATACCCAATCTGGGGTGCAAAGTGGCTGAGAAGTAGAGGTCATAAAATTAGCAAAAACTACCCCATTTTAACGTTTTTTTGCAATATTTTGGAAGCAGAGCTAAAATTATCTAATTAACTGCCTTTTTTGAAGAAAGGGTAAGAAAATATTGGGATTCAATAATTACAAGCTCTACTTGGGCTATAAGACTAATTATAGGACGTGAAAACTAAACCTCTAAAAGGACTAGTTATAATACATAAATGCTAAGCAACATTACAATGAAATTACTATTCTTATAATTTGTAATAATTACCTTTACTAGATGTTAAGATTCTAAACCCAAATTATTTTGATTCTGTAAACCTGTAATTTTAAGATCTTAAATCGAAAACATTAAGAAAAAAAAATTAATAAACATTAATAAACATTAAAACATAAGTCCTTCAATTCAAATGATTAGAAGTCTCTAAGCCCGGATTATTTTAAGTCCCTAAACTTGAATTTTTCTAAACCTCTAAAAGTAAATTATTTATGTCCCTAAATAGAAATTATTTTAAACCCCTAACCCCGGATTATTCTAAGTGCCTAAATTGAAATTTGTCCAAGTACCATTGGACCTTCCCCCCTTAAATCAGACACATTTGACCTCATTTGATTTTTAGATTAACAGGTTACCCCTCCTTATAAACATGCTCAATGTTAAAACTACGATTTTTGCAGCTAATTGAAAATTGATCATTTTAGGCCAAAAAGGGGCATTTGGTTAAATTGCTATAATATTGAGAAAATCAGCGGAAAAAAATGTTATCCGAGGTTTTAGGAATGACTTGAATACCAAAAAATTCTGACCAACAAAAAGTGTTTTTGTTAACTAACTAACTAAAAAGCAATATTACCAAAAAACTCTATTTAAAAGCCTTGTGCACAGTATTTTTACACCTAGAAGGCCCGTTAGAATAAACGGAGGTTATCGGTGGTTTTTTTCAATATAATAATGAAAGTAATTTGCAATTTGGTTTCCTAAAGGTAGCGGTCTCTTGTTAGCGAAAGCAAAGTAAAGACACCGAAAAATCTGCCCTCTTTTTGCAACTTTGTTAACTTTTTGCATAAGAGAACTTAAGCAACCGCAGAAGTTATGAAAAGAGTGAAAAATAAAATATAATACATTTTTAACATGGAACATGTTCATTGGATGGGTTATTGAAAAAGTCCGTATCGGTAGTGGGTGGGTAAAAAAGTGACGTTTTAGGGAGGGGGGGGCGTATAATACAGGGCGATCCAGAGCAGATGCATTGTTTGTTCATTAGTTAACTATATCACAGCTAAGATTACAAGCATAAAATAGCGATGCACCTAATAAAATAAAATTCACGCCCCGTTCGGGACCACCGTGTATTGTGGAGTCAGGGCCTGATAAGAACAAGAATTCTTTATAGGTTTTATTGTAATTTTATTCGGTCTTAGGACTTATAATAATTAGGGAATATACGTTAAAACTGTTAATAAGATAATAACTGTTAATAAGATAAGTGAACATGTTCCATGATCCAGTTATAAGTTATTTTCATTTTTTGTTAAATTTAGGGGTAGTTTTATCCATTTTTGCCCCCCGTAGAGGAGTGAGTAAATTAAATAAAAGTTAAAATAAGATAAAACTTTTTCAATAGAAGATTAAAAGAAAAATAAAGAAAAAAACTCACATTGTATTTTTCCGATTTCATCTTACCCTGGAGATAGTTTTCAACCCGAATAATTAGCTCTAATATTCCTTTATTAATACAGAATAAAATAATAAATTCAATATTCAATTACTCTTAAAACTTGGCACTTATTAATTTGATTATTATTTCCAAAATATTGTGAAAAAACCCATAATATGGAAAGTTTCTGCTGTATTTTCCTATTTTCTAATCCAGTAGGACCCTTAATTCGGATTCAGCGATATACAAAACCTACAGAAGTCTTTTTCTAATTCTGATTGTCGAATTCGGAAACTCTTACACCGCATTCGGACTTGAGTATAATATTAATTTGGTAATTAACTGAATTGAGGAGTATTAGAGTTCAGAGAAATTTTTTTTTTATTAATTATGGAAAAAGCACTTAATAACAAAGTTCCGCAAAGAAAAGTTTGGTTGAAATTTTTTCGGCAAACAAATAACAAGGTTAAAAAGGTTAAAAATAAGGGGTGAATTTTTGGTGTCCTTTTTGACCAATACTTAAAAATTCTAAATATGCTTAATATTTTTTTACGTCTTATTTAAACATTATTATTGAACTGAACCCAATCAAAACTTTTAAAATTCCAAAATTAAAAAGTTACTGAAACTCTTTTCTTGCTTTTTTCTAACATGATCAGCTTCGCTCTACCCGTCTTTGACGGTATCTAGTAATTATCTGTGCTTGGCCCTTTACACGGGGTGAATGAGGGCACTGGGGTAGTGTAGAGTGCCAAGCAAGTGTTTTTAACCAAGTTAAAAACATTTTTTATATTAATCTTTGGTTACAAAGTCTTAAAAAACATAAGAATACACCATTGAGTTTTAATTTTCCTAATAAAAATTTTTTAACCAGTTCGGGGGGGGGGGTTGGTCTACAGGGCCAACCATTGGTTAAAAATATTTTTTATATTCATCTTTGGTTACAGCGTCTCAAAAAACATAAGAATACACATTGAGTTTTCATGCACGCAAAAATTTACAAGACAGAAATAGTGGCATTAAATAAAACTAGAAAAAGCGACCGCGCATACTCCGCTTTTTGTGGATTCTATGCCAGAATTTCAGGCATAAATACCACGTGACGTTCAACATAAACTGTCACGTGGTTTTTATGCCTGAAATTCTGGCATAGAATCCACAAAAACCGGGAGTATGCGCGGTCACTTTTTCTGGTTTTATTTAATGCCACTATTTCTATCTCATAAATTTATGCGTGTGTTCCTAATAAAAATATTTTTAACTGTTTTTTTTGGGGGAGGGGGTGAATAGGGGCACTGGGGTGGCCTAAAGGACCAAGCATTGGTTAAACACATTTTTTATATTCATCTTTGGTTTCAGCGTCTCAAAAAACAATACACATTGAGTTTTAGGTTTTATAATAAAAATTTTTATATCTCGTTTGGGGGGGAGGTGCATCGGGCCACTGGGGCGGTTTACAGGGCCAAACATTGGTAGAAAACATTTTTTATATTCATTTGTGGTTTCTCCGTCCCAAAAAATATAAGAATTCATATTAAGTTTTAATTTTTGTAATAAAAATATTTTTACCCGTTTGGGGGGGGGGGGGATGAATGGGGGCACTGGGGTCGTCTACAGGGCCAAACGTTGGTGAAAAACATTTTCTGTATACATTTTTGGTATAAGCGTCCACATGAACATGAGTATATAGTTCAATTTTCATTTTTCGAAAAAAAAAATTTTTCACTTCTTTGGGGAGCTTATGAAGACGCTGGGAACAAATTGGCTAGTTTTATTGCATTTCTATGGCCATATTCGGTTTTAGCACTACCAAAACCTCCATACCAGGGGGTCTACCCTCTGGTACATACATGATTTTTTTTGTGTGTGCCTGTGTAATAGAGCTATGGAGCTTTCAAGCTCCGTAGCAGCCAAAGTTGAGACTTTGGAGCTTTGTGTCCATGGAGACTTTTTTTCAGGATAATAAAATCTAAAACATACCAAAAATTCAACTAATTTGATCAAACGGACATTTCCTATTCATTTGTGCGAGGTTCTTTTTCGAAAAATCGCAAAATTAAAAACTAAAGTTATTTCAGTTTTTTAAGTATTTTACCATGTTGCCCCAAATATTTTTGAGCGCGGATATTCGGAAATGAAAATTTGTTTTATTTTTCATTAGTTAAAAAAAAAATAGAATGGGCATATCTCTTAATTTTTTTTTAATCGCTGCCAAAGTTGAAATTTAAGAAGAATAAAAATTTATTTTGGACGATTTATGGTCTACCAATCAAAAGGATGCACTAAAATCACTTCCAAAAATAATTTTATCTCAAAGCATATCGTCTAACCTTTTGAATGAGAGGTCGCAAGATCATTTTGCCAGAATTGTTTTACCACGGGAGTATCAGAAAGTCGGCTAAAAAGTCGCTAAAAATTTACTTTTTTTTTTGTCATTAATGGCCGCCAATCAGAGCTGAAGGCATCTGGAGGTCTGAAAACTTCAGGATCCTATTTTTTTTAGGTTTACTTTGACCTAATACAATTAGTTTTTAAATATCTTTCGTGGTCCGATTCACTATATAGATCCGGGCATAGCCTTTAGATCCTGCAGCAAATTTTAAGTCCAGATACGATTTTGGCTAAACAAAAAATTCAAGGCCCATTTTTGAGACCCAAAAGAGTTTTTATACGGCTCTGAATGAAAAATAAGATGTTTTTGGTAGTTATTACCATTTTTATTGTATATTTTTTGTGGGGAAGCCTTTTGATGATTATTTGAGATTTTGGGTTCTACATACCTTAATGGGTCTAAATTGGCTTTTTTTAAAGCTCAAAATCAACAAAATGATATTTTCGGTGCATACTACCATTTTTATTCTAAGTTTGTAGTGGAGGAAAATTTTTGGCGATTATTTGATATTTTGTGTACTAATAGAAATAATAACTACCTTAATGGGTCCAATTGGGCTTTTTGTAAAGCTCAAAATAAATAAAAAATATGTTTTGGTTAGACATTTTTTGGTCTGTAGACCCCAAAATCTCAAGTAATCGCCAAAAGTTTTCCCCCACAACAAACTTACAATAACAATGTTAATAATTATTAAAGTAATGGCTTTTTCATATTGAGATTTAAAAAAAGCCCAATTGTGCCCATTAAGGTCTATAGGACCCAAAATCTCAAATAATCGCCAAAAGTCTTCCACCTCAACAAAGTTAGAATCCTAGAATTCCTAAGTGGGTCTAGATGGGCCCGATGGGTCCGTAAGATCCAAATCTAATGCCCCCCATTAGATGGCCCTCTCTCCAACCAAACAACTTGTATATGAAACATTTTTCGTTATTTTGCTTTGTTTTAGAGATATTTGAGTGTAAGTTAAAATGACCCTGTATATTAAATGGTTATAAGTCTAAATACTCTCCGTAACTAAATTTTTGTGTGATTGAATTTTATTGATGATAATTTTCAGATATAAAATTTAATCATAACTAATATTTACTTGTTTTTATAACTATATACTTAAAAATATTTCATTTTTGTTTTATTTTTTCTATTTCAGATACGTATTTTTTATCAATATGAATATTTTTATTGCTTATTAACAGGACTTACGTAAATAGGTTGAAATCAAATACATATAAATATTAAATTCTTTTTTATATACTTAATTATTAAAAAACAAACACATGTTTGAAAAATAATACACGGAATATGAAACTCAAATGTATGGGAATGTCCAGCCAAATTCGTCTGATAGAACCTTTGAAAAATAAAATCTTTTGTTATCCGCTAAAAAACACATACACCTAGGCCACTGCGTTGTCACCTAAGACGTGTTTTTTCTCAGCTGATAAAGATAAATCATATTGTACAACCCTTGGCCAGAAAAAATGAATACCCCAAAAATGACATGCTTTACTTTATGGAGTAATTTACCTGTGATTTTGGCTATTTTTTATTTTTTCACATTCCATAATGTATAGGTTTTGATTGTATCACGAGACAGGTTTTTCATAAAATTAGAAACGTGTCTATGATTTCCAAGACACTGAATAACTCTTTATAGTCCTCATAACCCATTTAATTTTGACTACAAAACCTAGATCTAGTTATCTTGATAAAATTCCTTCTTAAAATTCAGTTTAGCATTAGCATTAATTATGGGAACCTAATTCACATAAATTGAATTAATTTTTCTTAATATTATTTTACCTTCAGGGAAAAATTAAGAACTTTTATAAAAAAGCATTTTTTTAGCTTTTATTGGGTGGAAATACTTTTTTTAAATTTTGTTTTTATTTAAAAAGTGGATTAAGTCATGCTGAATTTTAGTTTGCCTTACTTCAAATAATTTTCAGACTATTAGGTCATTCATTGATTTTTTAAAAAAATTTTTTAAATAATATGTAAAGAGTGTTAAAAATTTATAAAAATCTCAAAATTTCTACGACCTTTTTATCATAGATAAGTTTTATTGGGATTTCCAAAAAATTAAATTTTAATTAAAGACTAGATTTAAACTTTTTTTTAACACTGATTTTTTTTCTTGATTTGGAATTACTACATGAATAGAAATACGATTATTATTTTACTGTTTTTTTTTAAATTCAAATTGTCATCATAAGAGAATACATAATCATGGTTTTATTTCAAATCATGATTTTCTTTAGACTTAAAAATAGTATAAACTTTAGTCTGTTGAAAGCTGTTTGAGAAATAAGACGTTCGTTTTTGTGATCATAAATTTAGACGTGTGGCTAAAATTAAGTAAAATCTAAGTATTTTAATTTTATATACTCAAATTCAATGATGTGCTCAATTGGTGAATGAATTTATTCAAGTGAATAGTATAGGGGCCGAATAGGGGCCGTATAAAATTTTTTGCCCTCCCGGGCGTAAAACTCGTGTTTAAAGAATTTTCTGAACTCGTTGTACGCCTAGGTGGGCAAAAAATAGTGTAAGCATCATGGGCGAAATACTTTAGACACGAGCGTGAACACTTATCACTCGTGCCCGGCTTCGCCGAGCACTCGTGCTAATGCTCACGCTAGTGCCGAAACCTTTACGCCCTTGATACTTAAAATACTATTACATATCTAGGGCAAAAAAAGCCTATTTTCTGCCCTCGGGAGACGGCTTTTTTGCCCATTAGTACTGTCTGCATATAACTGCATACAAAATCAAAACCAATATTTTGTCCCTTGTTTAAAAAATAGCTATTTCCTACTCAGCGTTCAGAAAGTAAGAGAATAATCAGTATTAAAAATGTCATATTTTTTAACCCTAAAAACGTCACTTTTTCACCCCTTCCCGCTACACGAGTTTTTTTCAGGCTTCCTCCCTAAGAACATGTTCCATGTTAAATTTTTTTTTTTAAATTAGTGATATATTAAAATAAAAATTCCAATTAATAAACAAATAAAAAATAAAATTTATATCTGTTATTTAAAAAAAAACTTTTTTGAAGCTAACGCTCTCATTTATGTAAATAATATAATGTTGAATCTAACGATCATGTGAGCAACGACATGTTGTAGGTATAATAATTACAGCTCTCACATGATCGTTAGATTCAACATTATATTATTTTATCTGTTATCTTTTATTTATTTTACTGATAATACTGTTAATTAAGAAATACTATGTAAAAGTAAACTTGTTTGTTTCATTCAAATAAAGTTATCAACTTGAAATTTTTTATAAAAAGATATAAATAACGCCGTTAGTATTTCAGTTGCCATAGATTTAAGACAATTCAAGGTGTAATTTTGTGTCTATAATTTGTCTAAAATGTAAAACTAAAATTTATTTAAAAAATGGAAATTTGAAGATTAAAAATAATTTAAAAGAACATAACGCAGTCAATAGGTAAATATAAGAATTTAAACAAATCAGTATAATTTATAAATATTTTTTTGCCTGCCTGGGTGTGAAACTCATGCGTTATATGTTGCGTAAAAAATCTTGCGCCAGTTATAGGCAGGCAAAAAATATCTTTAATGCCACAGGTGGAAAACTCTTATCAGTATAAAAAGTTTCGATCCCTTGGTACTTAAAATACTATTCTTGAGGAAAATTTAATAAAAACGTTTGTCATTGCAGATAAATCAACTGATTCAAATGTAGTTACTATAGACATCACGATGAAGACTCACAAATTAACATCCCGAGAAAACAAGAACGCAGTAGATTGATACCATAAGTCACGCGTTCTGGCGCGCCAGTGGTTATGTTATAATAAGGTGGTGTGCTGCCGTTTGTTTTGGTCGGGATCTATGAACATCTATCAATAAAAGATAAAATGTAGCTGGAACTATAGTAAGCAAGAGATGGGACGAAGTAGCAAAACTTTCGAGGAGGAATGTTACGCACCTTACGGTTTATTCTAATTTTAAATTTTAAAGTTAAATGTTGATTAAATATTGATTCCTTTGTTTTACTAATTTTTAAATTTCTCACAAATTAAGAATTTCCGATGAAAATAGGTTTTATTGTATCAAAAATTTTTAAGTATCAAAAAATTTTGTGCTAAACATTTTTCAATAATACTGAAATTATTTTCATTTAGAACGAATTTTTTTAACGATTGAGCATATTTACTTGGAAAAACTTAAGAAAACTAAAACCACAATACCGTAAAACTTACTAATTTTTTGGTTATTTTTTGGTTAAAGATCTATATCATTCGTGAGTTTTTCTTTTATTTCGTATTCGATCATTAATTTAAAAACTTCGCTTGACTTTGTCAAGATAGCATTATGAACTTGCATTTTAAAATTTTTCGTTTTGATGGTAGATCGGTATGTTTTTTTTCTTTTCGATCTAGCTTCATACAATCTTCAACTTTTACTTTCCTATCGGAAAAATTGTAAAAAATATAAATGTTGGAATCCGCCTCTATACTTCCAAAAATAAGTTTTTCATCACCAAAATTGGTTCTCGCATTATAGTGGTAAACTCCTTTCGTATCTAATATTTGCTTAGAGTCTCTTTAAAACATGTTGTTTTATATTCTAAAGTAAAAAAATTTTAAAGTTTTAAAAATTATTATTTAAAAATATTTTGAATACCCAATTGTCTTAATTTTTTTAATGATATTTATCAATTGCCGGATAAATATTTCTACGTAATTCACTTTTCGAACCAAATAATTTGCGGACTTTTGGTAATATTTTCAATATTAGCAATAAAATAAATTTTGTTACTAACGAAAATTCTAAGGAGTTATCAATTGTTTGATTTTTTTTTTACTAAATGCATTGTATTTTTTTAAATTTATAAAAATACGTAAAAAACTAATTTTCCCCAATAATTGAAAATCCAAACAAAATTTGAAATTTTTTCATTTCTTTATTTTCTGGGCTGTTTAATTCTTTCTACATTGCTGTCTCTAAAAACTATTGAAGTAAAAAAATATTGATATCTTATGTTCTTATTTTACAATTTTCTAAAGTAGCTCTCAAAACAGAGTAAGTGTTATCACATTCGCTTATTTTAATTAATGTATCGCTACTTATTCTTTAATTTCATCGAAGTATTACCAATCTTTAATAAATGATTCTTCGTTGCCACCAATGTCAATGCATCTTATAAAATTGATTCGCAAATTCGGAATTTTTCCTACTTTATTCAAAATTTCTTTTAATTAAATTTTATTTTTAAAAATATTCAATTAATTTGAGTTAAATTATTAATTATTATCTAAAATTAGATCAATCCTAAATATATCAGTATTTTGAATTCTGAACGTATCTTTTAAATGTCTACCATCAAATACTGTATGCTCTATTAACCCATTAAATATTTTTTATAAATATTTTAATAAATATTCTTTATCTATGATATAACAATCTTCAAAATTATTAGCAATTATTGATGCTTCGTACATAATTTCGAATTTTTGCCTAGCTTTAAAAATGCTAAGATTTAAAAAAAAACTTTATTTCTTTTTTTTCTTTATTATTGGCATTTTTTGTTATAATGCTGCATATTGCGTGCCTCTTAAAACTTGAATCAGTCTTCTTTCGTTTGTTAAAACTGCTTTTAATTTTATTAATTTCAGTAAAATTTCTTCATATTCAACATTTTCATTGTATTTACATTTTATTTACAATATTTGCTGATGTAAATA
The DNA here is from genome assembly GCA_022575985.1 of Anagrus nilaparvatae. Classification (NCBI taxonomy): domain Eukaryota; kingdom Metazoa; phylum Arthropoda; class Insecta; order Hymenoptera; family Mymaridae; genus Anagrus; species Anagrus nilaparvatae. Next base: position 3,326,679 of record JAKSXM010000156.1, on the reverse strand, counting down.
GTTTTTGCAGCAGATGTTTAAAAAAAATTAATATTAGGGTTTAATCTAAGAACATTAGCTAAAGTTATAATCAAGAAAAAAAATTTATTCTCTTATTTTCTGAATTCGTTTCCATTTCCGTTATTTCACCAGAATATTGGTTTGCAGGTTAAGCTGGTTCATTTACAAGTCGAGTTCTTATTCCCTTAAAAATTTTGAAAATTTGTATGAAGTCTGCTTTTTCTGGAATGGATGATTGGATCATATTAAGCCGTATTTCATCCATTTCAAATTATTACTTAATTTATTTTCGTATTTGAATTGATAGAGAGTTGCCAAAGTGTTTTCATTGTACTGGCCATTTCTTTCTAACAATTTTTTTACGTTATTATTTTTAATAAATTCTCGAAATTCTAAATTAACGTATTTTGAAAAATATACGTTTAGGTATAACAGTCTCGATCGAAGTCTCTAAATTTGAAAATTGGTTTTTTGGTAATTGGCACTTTTCAAGTCTTGAATTTAAGGCATGATTCATTGCACTCTATTTTTTGATAAATTAAAAATATTTTAAGGTTTAATAATCTAGAAAAATCAGTATTTGGTAAAGAATTTTAATCTGGGTCAAATCCTGGAAACTGAAGCAAAATTTTTAATATTTATTTTTAAAAATTCAAAAATGATTTCTAATTCTGACTTATTTACTTAAACTTCAAAAAGTAAAGTTAGTGTTTCTAAATTACTAAGATGATTAATAAATAATTTTTTAATTTCTTCATCTTCGCAACATTCATAACCTGATTTTATAGTACTTTAAAACTCTGGTCAGGTACTTTTTCAAAGTTTAAATAATACTCTAACGAATTATTAAATATTCGTTTGTTCAAATTTTTCTGCCTTGATAAAATATCTGAAAAAATTGTTGATTCAGTTCGATAGTTTTCTTCTAAAGAAAATTCGAATAAATTTTCATATTATGAACTGAAATTATCGCTTCTATAATTTATTTTGATAATTAATTTAATGTGTAATATTTTTTTCGTGCAGGAAAATGTATAAGAAAATAGATGTGCAAGGTCAAAACAAAATGTGTAGGTTTCGAGTAGACCCTAATTTTTTATTACGTTCATTTATTTTTTTTTTAAATTTATTATAAACTCTTAAATATATGATCTAATAATCTAAATCTGCAATTTTTAATTGAAAAGTTGAACTTATACCCATATTGATTTCACTTAAATATATTCCACATCTGTTTAAAATAGTTATCAGAAGATTTTTCTTTTTTTCATTGAAGTCAATATTCGAAAATAAAGGAGCCAATAAATTCATATCATCTAAATTATCTTCAATAAAAGAACACTCAATGTAGTTTATATGGCTCCGAGTAAGTTTTCTAACTTTGTTCCATATTTTGCTAACCAGTTCAATTATTAGTTTAAAATATGCAAAAGAATCTGTTTGATACTCAGTGAAGAATTTTATATATTATTTAATTAAGCTTATTCAATAAGGTAAAATTAATTTTAAATAATTGTAAAAAAAATTTTGTAAAATTTTGTAAAATATTGTACAGTTTTTGCCTTCATAATGAAGACTGAAAGTCTTCGAAACGTAGTCAATTTATTGCAAAAACAAAGAAAAAATTCTTAGCTCAAAAAGCAAGTATTTTTATTTAATTTTAATTATCGTTTATTCATTTTTACCTATTTTGATTTATCTTAGAATAACATTAATTATTATTTTTATCTTAATTTTGAAATTTTACCATGGTGATAAGTTAAAATTTAAAAATACAATAAAACTCTAACTATATAAACAGAGATAATTATTAAAACTTCCAAGCTGATAATTTTATTTTAAAGAAATAAACAAGATATTTTTTTAAAAATTTAATTAGTATTAGGGTGTTGTAAATAAAATAAACAAGTAATAATGCAGATAAAGTTTTTTTTTATTATTTAATTATAATAATACAATAAAAAAGATTAACATAATAAAATGAAAAAATTATATTTAAATTTTTTCTAAGTCAAATGACAAAATGAAAATCTTACAGAAAGTTTGCATTCCTCAGAAAATTGTACGCATATTTAAGTATAAAAATACAATAGCAACTTTTACTGGAAGTCAAAGTACGCAGTAACCAAAATATAAACACTCTTACAAGGGGAGTGTCAAATGTTTGGGAAGCCTCTGACTTTCAAAACAGGTTGAGGTAATTGAAAAAACATTCATCATATCCACAGTTAACCTGAATTGGCCTTCTGGGCTTAGAAATTAAAATGTCTAGCAGAGTTTTATGCTATAAGATAGGGTTTTTTAGGCTATATTCTAAATGACACTGCTGCCTTTTAACTCAACTACATATCTTCCAGTTGGCCTTGATTTTACAAAATTGCCTTAAATTTTACTCACGTAAAAGAAATAAAATTATCTGAGGATAATCTATCTCTAGATTTTTATTAGAATAATGTCAAAGTTTTAAAAAATTTAAATAATTTAAAATTGCAAAAAAGTTCCCAATAAATCGAAAACTGATGAGAAAATTACAAATACTGATAGACATTCATTGATCAGTACGACTAATCATAAGAGCAGCTCTTTAAATTATAAAAAAATTGTCGGTGAATCTGCAATAAATTGTGAAGTTCTTGAAATTATAAGGCAATTAGGTGATCTAAAGAGAGATGAAAGCTCTTTTGACAACATTGCAGGTTCTTATACTGGTGATTATTTAATTTTCTTCCTTCTTTAAAAATTTTTTTCAAACTCCTGAAAAACTTATTTTGGAAGTTGTAAAATGTACAAGAAATTATAACTCTTGTCTAATAAGTTGTTGATGGAAGTTTAACAACACAAATTATCCAAGGGGCAAAGCCAAAATAAATAAGCTCAGAGGTACCCCCTAAATTTTTTCTAGTTATTTAAAATAAAAATAATGATTATTTAACAAAATTAGCTTTTAAATTTGTTAAAATCTTTTTTCAAGTATGCCCTTCTATTGTAATTAAAATTATTACAAAAACTTATGAATCGCTATAAAATTTGAACCTGACAACAGACTGTGAATTTATAATAGTGCACAAAATACTTATGCATGTACATGATTATATATAAAACAGGAAGAGTTAAAACTGTCAATAACATCAACTAAAAAAAAAAAGTATAAAGCATATATAATGCAAAGGGTGAATTCTAATGAGCCTCTCAACACTAAAAAACGCGCAAAGATTTATAATATGGTTTATATTATATGCGCGTACCTAAAATCTTGTTAATACTTATAGCGTGTGCTTAAATTACATGGATCGTTACTTCATACCATTTAATCGTTAGCTTGATTATAATAAAGTTTTACGAACAATTATATTGTTAGAAAAAATAACATTTTGACTTTTTATACGAATTTTTAACATTTTTTTCATTACTTTATTTCTTTATTAAATTATGCTTCCTGAAATTATTCGTATTGTTTTTAAAATAGGTTAACCTAAACTTAAATGATTTATTTCACTGTTATGGTTGGATTTAATAAAATATAGCTTTAATTCAAATTATTTTTATTTTTATGCAAAAAAAAAGTAATAAATTTAGTACTTTTTTATGTTTTAAAAAAAATTTCACATGAGATAAAAAAATTTTTTTTAAAGAATTGGATTTTATTTATAATAGTTTCTACATGAAGTATGCTTTCAAGGATGTAAAGTGCAATATTTTTACAAGCTTGCAAAGTGAACATTTTTTTTTTGTAAAGTGAAATGTGGCATTTTTTACACCCAAGAAATTGTACTTTATGTACACACATCTTCAAAAATGATTTACAAAAAAAATGTATATTAGATTCATTCTTATTTTAAAATATTACTTGCCGTTTTGAATTCTGAACTTGATTCTGAATCAAGTACAAATTTAGTTACAATTTAAGATAAAAATATTAAAAATTTAACAAAGTTAAGTCCATTATCAGTTGCGTCATTTCTATCAGACTCGAGTTACCCTTGTTGCAAAAACCCTTTTCAATTTTTCGATCTATAAAAATGAATTATTATTTTAATCATTTAAAAAATTATTAAAAAATAGATGAAATAAATTTTGCAAAAATATTAACTATAAACTGATTTGGCTTATCATATTTGAATGCAATAAATGAAATGAAGAAATTTATTTATTTATTTATTAAACCATTATACAATTAATCAATTACATATGTAATTAAATTGAAAATCCTAGAGTCAGCTGTATACTGACTGTTCAGGAAATGGTATACAAAGAGAATTAAGTAAAAAGTAAGTTTTCATGTATTAATTAATTTTAAAAACATATATATATATATATAATTACAATTTATAGATTTAGATTTATAAATTAATAAATTAATTTAGTGTCAACAGTAATAATTAACAGTCATAAAATATTTAACAATATTAAAAATATAATATTTGCTTATTTAAAATGAGATAATACTATTTATTTTTTTATTTAAAAATTTAAATTAAAATTAAAAAGTACGTATGATGTTCATGCTCTTGAGTTTTCAATCATACGTTGAGTTATCTTTTTTTAAATATTTTTCCTTGATTGTTCCAGCGTTTTTAGATTGTTAGGTAAGGTATTATAGTATTTGATTGCTTCTATCTTACTGTTTTTTGTGGATATCTTCTTGGAATGTTTAATTATTGGAATCTGTTTATGCCTAGTTTTACTTTTACTTTTTTCAATGGTTTTTTTTAGTTCACTATAATTATAAATCACAGAGTTTATTTTGTAAAGTTGTTTTAGATCTAGCAGCTTGTTTTCACTGTTAGATAAAATTTTTATTACACGTTTTTGAAGATTAAAAATGGGTTTTCTGCTGCTTTGGAAAGCTCCTCCCCAGGCTAGTAATCCGTAGGTTATGATACTTTAGAAAAAGGCATAATACATAGACATGAGTATTTTATGATTCCAATGTTTAAATTTATATAATATGAACAGAAAATATCTTGCTTTTTTTGTAATGTAATTAACATGCTCTAACCATCTCATTCTACAGTCAAAGATGACTCCTAAATATTTTACATTTTGATCTAGAGAAAGAGAAATTGATTTGCTCAATAGTTTTATGACTTTTGAGGAAATGCGGTCAACGCCACCTTGTTTGTCATTCATTTTTAGTATGATGTTTTCTATTTCATATCTGTTGGTATAGCTTAGAAACATTGTATTTTTATTAAAATCAGGTAATGGAGCTTTATTTAAGGTATTTGAGAATTGATTTGCTAAGCCTTGACCAACGTCCAAAAAATAATCATTAAATGCATTAGCCATATCAGCTGACTTTGTTATTTTTTGATTATTGTTTATAATGTGGTCTAAAGTATTAAGTTTTTTTGCCCTACCTAATTTAGTATTTATGAAATCCCACATTTTTTTAGCGTTACTGCATTTTCTATTTGCTTCATCTAATTCACTGAATTTTTTGGCCAAACTTATAACTTTCCTTAATGTTTTTTCATAGTTTTTGTATTGTGAGAGTAATGTCTTGTTTTCAGGATTATTTCTACTTTTTATGTATAAAAATTCTTTATGAAGTATAGAGTTGAAAATTCCACCAGTCATCCATTTTTTCCTATATTTTACTGCTTTGGTTTTTATCATTACCATTGAAATACACGTTTTAAGTTTAGCTATTAGTTCTTCAGTCGCTATATTTGGATCTTCGATGTATAATATTTCATCCCAGTTATATTCTATTTGATCTTGCTTCTAGTTTTTTATAATTTATGGTGTAATGTCTTTTATTATTTAATATTTTATCAAAATGTATGACAGCAAGTAAAGGATAATGATCTAGGGTAGGTTGAGTATGTATTATGGGTGTGATTTCAAAATCTGATTTAGCGAAGCAGTTATCAATGCACGAACCTCCACTTGCACTGGGCCTGTTTATCGAATGAAATAATGGTTTGATGGTTTGTAACCCATATCTAAAAAGTTATTTATAAATTCTCCAGAAAAATTTGATGTTGTTAAGGTGTCAATATTGAAATCACCCAAAATGAAGTGGTTAGTTATTGAGCATTTAAATGTAATAGATTGTTGTATTATATTTATAAATTTGTCTTTGCTTAGATCATGACATCTGTATAGTGAGGACACACAGATTTTCTTACCATTAATTCAGGATGTTGTAACTGCCATGTTTCAGAGCAAATTATAATTGCTGGGTTTATAGCTAAACTATTTACGTATGCTAGAAGATGGATATGGTTACAGTTAAGACTTCTAATTTTTACATGAAGAATTAAGAAATCTTTAATGTTGCGATTAAGATCATACATTTTATTACATTGTACTTCGTCAGTTTGGAAATTTAAGTCAAAACAGTTTGACATTTAAGAAAATTATAAAGAAAACAAAGTTTTTAAATATTATTTATATAGAAATTTGAAGATTGAATAATTCTTCTTTGATTTTTGTAATATTCACATATATTTGTATTAAAATTTAGATGATTTGTTTTATAATTAGTGTTAAAATTGGTAATGTGCCAAGAAATATTAATTTTTTTTTAACATTCTTTTTTATTGATTTATATTAAAATTTTTTACAGCATTTTAAAATTCATATTTACTATGCTAATTTAAGAGCACTGTAATTTATGAACCTTGGAACCCTTAAATTCGTTATTACTGAGTTACTAATGATGAAAATTGTCAAAACATCCATTTTTGGGATGTTTTTACAAATTTAAAGGATTGCATTCTTTTTTTAACCCCTGGGACCTCGCAATTCGACTAAAAAAATGTATAGTATCTAATATTGACTTTTTTTATGAATATTGCAAAATTCGTAGTTATTGACCAAAAAACGTACAGTAAACATTTTTTGAGAATATTTCAAAAGCACTCCTAATTAGGGGCTACTACAGCCAATTGAAGGTTGTTGTATATAGTATAGGAAATTTTCTTCTGGTGGATAATATCAAACCCCTCCCCGCATTTTGACTGGAAATGGTGTACCTCGAATTTGGAATTGAGTAAATTCCGTATTTATGCACTAACGTTAGCAGTAACAGTTAACACGTAAACAGGAATTTTCTTGTTTAATTCTTATCGATATTCAAAACGGTAAAATTATTCAAAGCTGCATTATTATTATTATTCATGACATATTAAATATAAGCTCAAGACTACCTTCGTTCTTAAAATTTAAAATTTTAAATTTTAATGTCAGTTTCGTTAAACTTTTTTCTTATTTCTAAAAAAAATGTATAGAAATATTACTTTTTAGAAAAAAATTCCATGACCACAGTTTTTTATTTCTATACTACCGAGATAAGTGATTAAATAATTTCATAATACATAGAAAATAATAGTAGAGACAATTAAATTTTGTCTTCTTTTTGACAAAAAAAAAGTTATACATTACTGCAAAAAATAAATCGTTTTTATTTAAAATTTTCATTCTTACTTATATTCCTATAATTTATTACTATGTAACCATAATTGTTTTGTTTTACATTAAAATATACTTTACATAAAAAAGAAAAATGACATTTTAATTAAATAAAACGAAGAAAAAAAAACTTGAGTTGAAAATTTTAGCATATCTTAAGTATATATATAAATTTTAATAATTTTAAGCAAGAAATTTAAATAAATAATCTTTTATGACACTTGAATACGTCACATAATAAATTTACCATATTGTCATGCTCAATCTTCTTTTATTATTCTAGATATAATATATGAGAATTTTATATATGAGAAATTCCACCAAAAGATTGCCATTATCATGGTCAACCTTTTGAAAAAAAAAAATTTGAAGGTACACCTTGCTAATACGTTTTTTTGTGTTCCTTAGATCATATATAGTCACAAAAAAGCGATGAACAGAAAAAATGTTGCGTGTACAATAGTTTTTTTTGAGTTGGAAGGCTCAAAATCACGTTTTTTCAATATTTAAAAAAACCAATTTTTGAAAATTTTTTTTAATCAATTAAAATCATTCTAAACAATATATTTCTGTTTTTTAACTTATTTTGTACTCATAATTTACTAAAAAAATCGTTTTTATTCAGAAATAACACAAATTTTTAATTATTAGCGTCTTAAAGCAGCTCAAAAATTAAAAAAATGTTTTTAAAAATAAAAATTGCTTATTTAGCTTTTAAAACTTTTTTTAGTGAAATTATTATTAAAAGATAATGATAAAAAGTTGAATTAAATATAACTCATTAGTTACGAGCTTTAGAAATTACCTAATACAGCTGAAAACAACTCCAAAACTAAATTAACCAATTTTGGATCATTTTTAAAATAGCAAAATCAGTCTCGTTTTCAATGATTTTGTTTATTACTAATTTTTTTACAGATTTTTTTATTATTTACTTTAATTATACATATTTTAAAGTACTATCTTTCTGTTTAAAATAATTTTTCTTTTAATCTTCAACGTCTTAGAGAAGTTCAAATGGTAAATATTGGGTTTTTTAAAAATTCATAGACTTGGGATATTTCTAGCAGATTCAAATGATATTATAAAATGGACTAAAAGACGCATTTCCTACTAATTTTTCCCGTATAATTCGAACTCACTATTTATTTTAACATTTTACTACGCTTTACAGGAGAAAAATTCATTTTTTTAGTTTTTTAGGGTACCAATTATGGGAGACCAAATTTTAAAAGTTTCGCAGTCTTCAAGAAAAAATTTTCTGAATAGTATTTGCAAGAGTTATTTATATATTTTTTCCTCAGGAATTCGATGAAATAACTAGCTTTTTCATCTGGGGTTTTACTTAGCCATAAAATTTTATTTTTCTATTTTTACTGGTTTTGTCCAGTCTTTTATATTTTGTATTAGTAGCCCATTTGAACCTAAAGGGTTTGAAATATTTAAAATTATCTTTAATAAATAAATAGACAGGAAAAAACTGCTCAATAAAATACGAAATCGTTTAGTCTTATGATGAAAATTCACTTATAAAATTTTTAAATTATGGAACTCCAAGTAACGTGAAATTGAGATTTTAGGAGAATTAGTGCAAAATCATTAATTATTAATTAACTCGACTATTCAAAAACAAAAAGTTTTAGTATTTTATCGAGTAGTTTTTCACTGACTATTTATTTATTAAAGATAATTTTAAATATTTCAAACCCTTTAGGTTCAAATGGGCTACTAATACAAAATATAAAAGACTGGACAAAACCAGTAAAAATAGAAAAATAAAATTTTATGGCTAAGTAAAACCCCAGATGAAAAAGCTAGTTATTTCATCGAATTCCTGAGGAAAAAATATATAAATAACTCTTGCAAATACTATTCAGAAAATTTTTTCTTGAAGACTGCGAAACTTTTAAAATTTGGTCCCCCATAATTGGTACCCTAAAAAACTAAAAAAATGAATTTTTCTCCTGTAAAGCGTAGTAAAATGTAAAAATAAATAGTGGGTTCGAATTATACGGGAAAAATTAGTAGGAAATGCGTCTTTTAGTCCATTTTATAATATCATTTGAATCTGCTAGAAATATCCCAAGTCTATGAATTTTTAAAAAACCCAATATTTACCATTTGAACTTCTCTAAGACGTTGAAGATTAAAAGAAAAATTATTTTAAACAGAAAGATAGTACTTTAAAATATGTATAATTAAAGTAAATAATAAAAAAATCTGTAAAAAAATTAGTAATAAACAAAATCATTGAAAACGAGACTGATTTTGCTATTTTAAAAATGATCCAAAATTGGTTAATTTAGTTTTGGAGTTGTTTTCAGTTGTTTTAGGTAATTTCTAAAGCTCGTAACTAATGAGTTATATTTAATTCAACTTTTTATCATTATCTTTTAATAATAATTTCACTAAAAAAAGTTTTAAAAGCTAAATAAGCAATTTTTATTTTTAAAAACATTTTTTTAATTTTTGAGCTGCTTTAAGACGCTAATAATTAAAAATTTGTGTTATTTCTGAATAAAAACGATTTTTTTAGTAAATTATGAGTACAAAATAAGTTAAAAAACAGAAATATATTGTTTAGAATGATTTTAATTGATTAAAAAAAATTTTCAAAAATTGGTTTTTTTAAATATTGAAAAAACGTGATTTTGAGCCTTCCAACTCAAAAAAAACTATTGTACACGCAACATTTTTTCTGTTCATCGCTTTTTTGTGACTATATATGATCTAAGGAACACAAAAAAACGTATTAGCAAGGTGTACCTTCAAATTTTTTTTTTTCAAAAGGTTGACCATGATAATGGCAATCTTTTGGTGGAATTTCTCATATATATATATTCGTATATAAAAGCTTGTTTTCACACAATATATAATAGGTACCTCTAGCAATCCAGCGAATTACCTTTAAGCTTATATAGTACTACATGACTGTTTCTCGTGGGAAGGATCTAACATTATCCTAAGGGAAACAAGCTTTGAATGTATTTATGGGATATCTTTATAAGCTAAGACTTTAAATGTAATATATGGATAACTCTTTTTTGTAGTAAAAAGATGCTTTTGGCACGTTTTTGTTATCAGAAAATGGTTCCATTTACCAAAAAAATAATGTCTCTAAGTCCAAGGTTCTAACAAAGATAATACTACCCCTATAAAATTTAATGATTAAAAGCTCTGCAAATATATTAAACTTTTAATTTTTTAATCAGTTCGAAATTGATAACATAAATACTTTCGGGAAACTATCACCAATTTATAATTATACCCCTAAATTAAACGTGCGATTTTATAATAAACTTATTAAATTTGTCTTTTCTACAAATTTTTTACAATACCTAGTAAGAAAATTGAAAAAATTATCAAACTAAGTTTCCACATGAAATTCGAATGCAAAAATTTTAATTTTTGGGATGCTTAGTGATTTCCAGGCTCTGATTTTTAAATTAAAAACTTAAGTGTCATACTATTTTAAAAACTAAACTAAAAATAAAAACTCAAGTGTTCTAAAAATGTTCGCAATATCTTTGTATATCACTTCTAAATCATCATAACTGTTTTCAAAAAAATTTATTTTTTTGCATCACCCTAATGTGTACAAATATAATACATTAGAACATGTTACTTTCTATCACCTTTAATTTAGTAAAGAGTTATAAACTAAACTGACTGAAGTACATTAAATATAATTTTTTACTGTACATTTTTCATGCTTTCATCTGCTGCTAACTTAAGAGTAAAAAATTTATAATTCAATTGTTTTTTTGTTTCAATTTTTATTATATTACATCTAATACTGCTAAAAGTTTATTATATTTGACCAGACCGGTTATTGTGAACTCAATCATCCAAAGGTTAACTTTAGAATATTATATTGACTTTGGATTGCAATTAAATATTCTATTTGTATTTATTTACAAAATTATTATTTTGAAAACTACTAAACTAATTTATTTTTTACTTATGAAATAAAAGCAAATTTTTGGTATTTTGAAATCTGATAGTAATTTTAGGAAATTGACTAAAAAATGATTTTTGGTTATTAAATATTTACGATGGGTTTGTACATGCACACAAACAACTTGAATGGACAATAAAAGTCATGTAAAATTTATAATATTTTGCATGTATTTGGGATACAGTGCTTTGATGCTCTACAATAGCCAAAATATTGAAAAATCAAATAAAGAAACATGTAGATCTTTCATAAATTTTAATTTAATAATTTATACTTTAAAAATTTGGTTAATTTAGAATTCGACCCTTTTCATGCTTCATACTATTCTTGCTTAACAAGGTGAAAAACTCCTTTCATTGAATATACATACAATATTTTTTTAGTGCTTTGAAAATAGGGTACTTGAAATTTAACAACATAACATTCTTCAGCTTGCTCTTATAATTTACACAAATGTCCTTTTTTTATGTAACTCAAGGTACAGAACTGTAATAACTTAACAGATTACTTGCACTAAAAATTTTTTAAGATTTATTAAAAATTTGTTAGCTAATAAAAAATAATAAAAAAAGGTTTAAAAAAAATAAATAAAAAATTAAGATATAAATATACAATAAACCAAAGAAATAAAAAAGAAGAAAATTCATATTCTTACAGATCGTCTTATTATTGTAAAAAATGTACTTATAAGTTTATAGAAACGAAAGCTAGAAAGTTTTAAGCTCTTAAAAAAAAATAAATATAATAAAAAAAAAAAAAAAAAAAGTAGGAAACGTATGTAGGTCGCATTGTCAGTGCCACGACCTGACTTTAATTCTAAATAGTCTATCTTTCTCTGTCTTTTTTAAAAACTTCAATATTATATATAGAGCATTATTATACACTGTAAAAAAAACTCCGGTGATTTTTCGACAAAATTGGTAAATTTACTAAAATTTAGTAAATTTTCGAAAAAATTCGCAATTTTTCGAAAAAAATCGGAAATTTACTAATATTTGTAAATTTGCGAAAAAATAGTAAATTAACAATTTTTTTTTTCGTAAATTTTCGACAAAATCGTAAATTTACAACTGTGTCGTAATTTTACGATTTTTGTAGAAAAATTGCAAATTTTAATCGAAAATTTGCGACAAACAATTGTGAAATTACAAGTCCTATTTTTCGTACCTAAAAACGCATAGCAAACCATTTAGAGTCATAAAATAATGTTTTTTTATTTTATACCATACTTTAGGACGCTCCGTCATTTGAATTTCCAAAATATACAGTTTGTTAGAGGAATGTCTCAGGAATCGAATGATATGGGCCATATAGTCGATAGTGATTGCCAGAGAAAAACTACTCAAGAACAAAAAAAAACTTTTCTTTTGACAATGAAATTTAGCCAAGTTATCGTCAATTTACGATTTTACTCAAATTTTTCTTAAAAAAGACATTAAAAAAAGTCTGTTTCTGAACTTAAAATATGCATTATTCCCTTGATTATTATGGTAAAATACTCATTTTTTTTTTAAATCGTTTACTTTTTCCCTGAGTATTTATTTCTTCAAGAAAATAATAATTTTTTACCACATTTCAACATTTAGGTCAAAAACCAATGAAAAACTGTGTTATATAAATTTGGCTAATTACAGTTTTCAAATTTTCTGACCTAAAAATTAAAATTTTGTGAACAAAAATAATTTTTTTTTTGAAGAAATGAATACTCAGGGAAAAATTAATCGATTTTTAAAAAAAAGTTATTATTTTACGATGAAAATCAAACAAGTCAGAAATAGGCATTTTTCAATATAAAATATTGAGTGAAATCTTGAATTGACGACAACTCGGCTAAATTTCATCGTAAAAAGAAAAGTTTTTTTTTCTTCTGGAGTAGTTTTTCCCTGGCAATCAGATTTTGTCATCTATTATTTTAAATTTTAATTAACAAAAAAGTAATTTTTATCTTGATTAATGAAGTTATCGCCTATTTTATTTTTCTTAAATTATTTTGGGTTGCTCAGATACGAAAAACACGGTTTTCGACATAAAAGTGGCAAAATCTTTTTGGCATCCATCGCCGATTCCGTGATAACGTTTTTTTTGCATTCTATAGGTTGCAAACTATCAGAAAATCATGGTGGTAATCGTTGCCTCTTAAATTTTTTTTTTTTCATTTTTAGTGCTCATAAAACGTATTTTTTCGTAGAAATGCACATAAATTAGGCATTATTTTTTTTTTACTACTTAACTTGGACAAAAAACTGAAGAAAAAAAAAATTTGAAGGCGCATCGATATAACCCGTTTTTTCAGATAGTTTGAAACTTCAGAAAACCGAAACAAAAAGTGAACAAGAAATCGGCGATAGAGGCCAAAAAGATTTTTCCACTTTTATGTCAAAAACTGCCTTTTTTCGTAACTGATTTTCGAAAATTTTTATTTCAGGGGTTTTTCGCGGTATTTTTAGGGATATTTGTTTGTGACAAGTTAAAAAAAGTTCAAAACTAATACAAACAAGGATTTAGCATCAATTTTTAACAATATTTTGACATTTATAGGCTTGAAAACCTGTATTTATTTTTTGCTTTTTTTCAAATTTTGTTTTATTAATTTTTCTTGCACCTTAGGCTTGTCTATTTTAATATTTTGTCTATTTTATTTTTATCTCATAAAATATATTTTTCCAAGCAAATAAGACTCCATTAATGATTATGGGCCCAAATATTTTTTATTTTTACACGTTTATTACCAATTTTTTCAATTTTATACAATACGTAATTTTTGACCGATTATGCATATTTTCAAGCTGTAGAATTAAATTAAAAGGGGAGTTCAATACATTTGGAACACCAAATTATAACTAATGGTAATGAATGAGTTTATTATGTTGAAAAAACATGCCGGCTACTCTCCGTTCATTCCAAAGGGCCATCTGAGCCTAGAAACGCAGGGCTCAATGAAATAGGGTTTTTTGGTAATTTTCAATGAGACGCTAAAACCTTACAAGCTAACTTAAACTCTTTTACTCTTTTCTTTGGTTGGTTTCATTTTTTTGGTGTAAATACCACCTTTCAAACGCCGTAAACCGTAATTTATTATCATTAATCCTCTCATCACTATAGCCAATTAACCAAATGGTCATTTTTGGTTAAAAATGACCTATTTTTAAATTGCTGCCAAATTTGTAATTTTTGACGAAAATGGGTTTTATAAGTCTCAAAATATTTCCACAAGCTTCAAATTTCCAAAAATTCTTTACTCTACTTTTTTAAATTATTTAATCATCAGATATATGATAATTAGAAGTCGGAGTCCCAATTATATGGTTTTATAAAAAGCTAATTTTTAATGTTAACTTAGAAGAGCCATTTCTTAAAAACGACTCAAGAAAATGAGACGAGAAAAAATTTTTAGAAACTTCAAGCTTGTAGGAATTTTTCAAGACATACAAAACCTTTTTTTATTAGAAATTACGAATTTGGCAGCAATTAAAAATAGGTAATTTGGTTAATTGGCTACATTAATAAAAAAATTAGTGATGGAAAATTGCGGTTTACGGCGTTTGAAAGGTGACACTTACACCAAAAAATTGAGAACAACCAGAAGTGTTTTGGTTAACTTGTGAGGTTTAAGCGTTTCATTGCCAAAAAACCCTATTTTATAACATTGAACCCTGCGTTTCTAGGCCCAGAAGACCCATTAGAATGAACGGAGAGTAGCCGTCATGTTTTTTCAACATAATAAACTCATTCATAACCATTTGTTATAATTTGGTGTTCCAAATGTATTGAACTCCCCTTTTAATTTAATTCTACAGCTTGAAAATATGCATAATCAGTCAAAAATTACGTATTGTATAAAATTGAAAAAATTGGTAATAAACGAGTATAAATGAAAAATATTTGGGCACATAATAATTAATGGAGTTTTATTTGCTTGGAAAAATATATTTTATGAGATAAAAATAAAATAGACAAAATATTTAAGATGAAAAAGTATAATTACTTCATTTTAACAAGAATTAAAAAATTGGGACTCTAGGGGTTCCATCATTGTAGCGCATTAAAATAATTATTTTCGGGCATCTTGATGGTATTTAACAATCAATTTGGACTAAAAATGATCAATATTTACCATTATAACTTGTACGTAGATTAAAAACAGCCTAAGGTGCAAGAAAAAGTTATAAAACAAAATTTGAAAAAAAGCAAAAAATAAATACAGGTTTTCAAGCTTATAAATGTCAAAATATTGTTAAAAATTGATGCTAAATCCTTGCTTGTATTAGTTTTGAACTTGTTTTAACTTGTCATAAAAAAAATACCGCGAAAAACCCCTGAAATAAAAATTTTCGAAAATCGGTTAGCTCAGTTACGAAAAAAGGCAGTTTTTGAGATAAAAGTGGAAAAATCTTTTTGGCACCTATCGCTGATTTCTTGTTCACGATTTTTTTCGGTTTTCTGAAGGTTCAAACTACCTGAAAACACGGGTTATATTGATGTGCCTTCAATTTTTTTTTTCAGTTTTTTGTCCAAGTTAAGTAGTAAAAAAAAAATAATGCCTCATATACTAAAAATTATTATCAAAATTAATTTTTTTTTTTTAAAGTAAAAATGTCCCATTTAAATTATAATTGACTCATCCTGTTTTTACTTATAATAACTTGTTCGTCCAGATTATCCTTTTTTACGTAATTAAAAATATTTTTTATTCTTAAAATATTAATAATTATATACCTATTTGCTAAAAGAAATGTAGCGAAAAAAAATAAAAGTATTCATCTTTTCTCATGGTATAAAATCAAAAAACATTATTTTATGACTCTAACTGGTTTGCTATGCGTTTTTAGGTACAAAAAATATGGCTTGTAATTTCACAACTGTTTGTCACAAATTTTCGATTAAAAATTGCAATTTTTCTACAAAAATCGTAAAATTACGAGATAGTTGTAAATTTACGATTTTGTCGAAAATTTACGAAAAAATAAATCGTAAATTTACTATTTTTTCGCAAATTTACAAATATTAGTAAATTTCCGATTTTTTTCGAAAAATTGCGAATTTTTTCGAAAATTTACTAAATTTTAGTAAATTTACCAATTTTGTCGAAAAATCACCGGAGTTGTTTTTTACAGTGTACTAGTAATATTGTGTGACCTATACCCGGCCAAAAGTTTAGCCCACATGTATTCTCTCTTTCTAATATATATAGTTATATAGAATGTATGTATATATTCCAGGAAGTCTCGGCATTTCTCTGCTCGCTGATTTGATTTCTCCAGATATTATATATATAATAAATGTGATTACGCGCCGTGTGAAACATTAATGCAATAAACACTAGAGAGCTTTATAGGACACAAGATTGATATATAATTGAATTTCTATTATTGTCAATTTAACAACGCGCTGTTTCATATTTTTCAGCTTTATGTATTTTATTGTTACGTAACTTTTATATATACCTAGACTTGCATAAATAATAATTTTAATTAATTTTTATACTTTTTTGTTTAAAATAAATTTTTAAAAATTAAATTGTTTTATATATTTTTGTTCTTTATATATATTGTATGCAATGAATAAATTGCATTTATTTATTTTTATAAAACTACACAGGGTGAAATTATATTTGCATTTTCATTTAATTAACTCAATAAGAATAATTTACTCTGGTCACATTATACATTTTTATTTGAGGGATTCCAAACCAACTGGACGTAAGTTGAACTGAGGGGTCGCAGTAATTTTCCTAAAATATTTTTTTCCTAAAGTGCAACTGAAATTAAGTTTTCTCAGCCAAATTTAGATTTCTAGGTTAAATCCTTGATTTTCTACTGCCATTTTAGTGTTTTTTGGCCTACTGTGGTTAATTAACTCAAAATATTCTTATTTTTGCTGCCAAATGCTTATCTCCATATGAGAAATATTTTTCTTTAAGGTTCTTATAGAAAATTTCCCGCAAAATTCGATTGCGAGATTCAAAATTTGATTTGGACTGCGCATACGCAAGACCTATATTCGTAATAAAAAAAAAAATCAGAAAGTAGAATAAGCTAATCTGAAAGCTCCAGATCAAAGAATGATATACTTTTTATTTAAATTACTATTTTTTCAAATTTTTGAATTTCCCGGCAAGACACGTGAACAAATGAAAATGAACGAAAATTTTTATTCTCGGAAAATTTGACATAGAAATATAACTTTTGGAAAGTTTTGAAGGATTTTTGTGAAAATGGCGGAATTTTAATGTTAAAATTCATAATTTTCCTCTTTTTTTTTTTGATGAATTTTTATTAAAAAACATTTTTTAAAAGACTTTTAACTCTGACTTTTAATTCTACAATTTTCACAAAAGTCTTTCAAAGCTTAACAAAATTTTTATTCCTATGTAAACTTTCCTAAGGAATCCTAATTTTTGGTTGTTTTCATTTGGTCATATGAGTAATTAAAAAAATGTCATTTTTCGAAACGGAGCTTTTAAATTAGCGCGTCCAACTGATTTTTTTTGGAGGATGAAATTAAGTTTTAAAACAAAAAATATAAACCTAAGTAGAAGAAAATCGATCCTGAGCATTGTAGCATGGAACATGTTCATTGGATGGGGTATTTGAAAAAGATTGGCTCTGCAGGGGGGGGTAAAAAATGGACGTTTTTAGGGGGGGGGGGTGACTTAGAATTTTTTTTTTGTTTTAGGGACTAATTTGAAGTGGGAGTCAGGGCCTAATTAGACCCTGATAAGAACAAGAACTTAGAATACTTTAGGTTTATATGGACTAGGGATAATTTATATTTCGGTATTTATTGTAATTTCGGTTATGAGCGAACATAATTGTTGGTTGTGTGAACACACGAACCAGTTATAAATTTTTTCTTTATTTATGCTCATAATAAAAATGTGATTTCTCGTGCATGCACAGTCCAAATAAAATTTTGAACCTCGGAATCAAAAAATTGGTGAATTTCCTATATGTACGAAGAAAGAAAATATTTTTTACAGCAAAATAAGCATTTGATAGCGAAAATAAGAATATTTTTAGTCCGCTAACCACATTAGGCCTAAAGCACAAAAAAGGCTGTTAAAAATCAAGAAACTGACTTATAAAGCTGAAATTGGCTGAGAGTACTTATTTTTAGTTGTACTTTTGGAAAAAAATCGTTTTAATCGATTTCTACTAACCTTCAGTTTAAAGTGAGCCTAGTTGGGGTGGAACCTCATATATATTTGTCTATTTTATGTAAGATAGTAAATTTATGTAAACAAACAATAAGAAATTTAAATTAATTGCAAATTACAAATTACAAATTCCATGAAAAAAATTTGGAAACTTTTTCAAAAGTAAGAAAACTTTTTTAATTTAAATATTATAATAATTAATCATTTTAAATTTATTTTTGTAAATAAAAATTTTTTATGAAAATAAATGATTGGTTTATTTACTTTCATAAGGTAAATATTCGATCTTTGAGATTTACCCCTTGGATAAGTAAATTGAAATACTTTTAAAAAAAAGGTGCAAAGGAATAAATATCCCAAGAGGTGATTTATTAAACCTAGGTAACTATTAGTTGTGCCCAAATATATTAAAAAATATTCCTAGGCAATATAAGTATACTCTTCTGGACTATGGAAGTTTTATATGACAAAAATTATGAAAAAAATCAATTCTGAACGATCGGTTCAGGTACTGGTGATCTTTTATGTACTAGTGTGAGTACCTTACCTTCTAACTATATAGTTAAAAATAAATTTAAAACAGTAGTGAGAAATAAAGAATTTTTTTGAGTCTTTTAAGGCATGAATTTCCAATATCTAAAGAAAATCAAAATTATATGTATTAATTTGTCACCCATATAGCTGTAATATCTTAAAATCAAGTAATAAATTGTGAATAATGCATTTGACTAAGATAGAATTTCCCTATAGATCGGATTACCAAAAAAAGTTGGCCTATAAAGAGGTTTGATTAAAACAAAATTTGGAACGTAACTTTTAACAGCTGCATCACAGTTCCACAAATTCGATTTAAGATTACGTGAGTTCCACAATTATCTCTATTGCTTAAACTTGAATACTAATTAATACGATTTTACGAGTTCCGGAAATTAGAGAAAATTACATATAAAAGTTTATTTAACACGCCTACCTTGAAAGATCGGATTATGCCAACGTTGAGCACTTGGGATTTTATAGCGAAAAATGAATGTTTAACCTATAAGGAAATAATACTTTCTTGGATTTAATTGTTTCACCTAGCTTCTTGAGAGTTATTTGATAAAACGTGTCTCTCGGGGCAGCTGAAAATGAGCAAAAATTTTTCCTGCTCGGATCGGGCTGAAATTTTCAGGAAAGGTTGCTTTTTTGGACCCCAAAAACATGGTGAAAGCCGTTTTTCAAAATCAGTCATCCTCTTCGAGATATTTATCAATATGTCTCCCATTTAAAACACATAGGAAAAGCCATTTAGTAGTGGTTTTTCTTATTTTGCTCCTCAATTTTAGTTTGATCAAGCACCAAACCAACAAGAAAAGTTTTTTTTAACATTCATTCACATGCCTGCTTCATTATATAGAGGATTGGTGTTTGGCCAACGTGGCCAGACGCCTCTATGTCTGAAAAAATCGCGTTTAAAATTTAAAAAATAACGTTTTTTAAATATTGCGTATATTATATTATTTATATGTATATAATTTATTTAAAATTAATGTTAAAAAAAACTTTTCTTGTTGGTTTGGTGCTTGGTCAAACTAAAATTGTGGAGCAAAATAAGAAAAACCGCTACTAAATGGCTTTTCCCATGTATTTTAAATGGAAGACATATTGATAAATATCTCGAAGAGGATGACTGATTTTGAAAAACGGGTTTCACTATGTTTTTGGGGACCAAAAAAGCAACCTTTCTTGAAAATTTCAGCCCGATCCGAGCAGGAAAAATTTTTGCTCATTTTCAGCTGCCCCGAGAGACACATTTTATCAAATAACTCTCAAGAAGCTAGGTGAAACAATTAAATCCAAAAAAGTATTATCTCTTTATAGGTTTAACATTCATTTTCCGCTATAAAATCCCAAGTGCCCGACGTTTGCATAATCCGATCTTTCAAGCTAGGCGTGTTAAGATACTAATCCATAAATGCAGTGAATTTAGATTCATCTTATACCCTGTTATCAAGTTGTAAGATGAGGACTTTTAGGTTATCTTGTATTTTAACATGGAACATGTTCATTGGATAGGATATTTGAAAAAGTCTGACTCGGCAGGAGGGGGGGGGGTCGAAAAATCGAAACTTAGGGGGAGGGGTGAAATGGACTTAGAATATTTTCGATTTTGAGACTTAGAATAATTGGAAGTGGGAGTCAGGGCCTGATCAGGCCCTGATAAAAACAAGAACATAGAATACTTTAGGTTTATGGACTTAGGATAATTTATATTTCGGGATTTATTGCGTAATTTCGGTTTTTGGATTTATTACTTTTATGAGTGAACATGTTCCATGACCGTTGATTGTGTGAACACATAAACCAGTTATAACCTTTTATCACTGTAGTTTTATGCCATAAATTATGAACTTTCTGTTCTGGGGAGATTTGGGCTAATTTAATTATTGCAATTGATTAATGGACAACTTACAAAATTCAAAATGCTAAAAATATGAAACTGGAGAGGTCAAAAACACAAAAAAAAATAATTCCTAAAATTAAAAAAAAAGCCAATTTTCAAGCCTCGTAAAATTTTAGCAGAAATTGGAAAAATTTCAAAAATTCTTGTGAAAATGTAAATCCAGGACCTAAAATAGCCCCTAATGAAAGATAAATTTAATTTAAAAAAAAAGTTACTCTGGGGAAATTACCTGCTGGATCTGGCTGAACACAAGTAAAAAATTTTCTAATTATAATTAAGTGATAAAAATTTTATGTTAGTAGTATTTAAAACTTTACTGCCATATAAATTTTAGATTAAAAAAAAAAAATTTTATTATTTTATAAAGTTTGATCATTTGTTTATTTTAAAATAATATTTTTATAATAAATAAAATTTAATTAATTAAAATATGATAAATAGTATTTACTTTTATGATAAAATATTATTCTAATAATATTAATTAATTAAAGTTATTTTAACATGGAACATGTTTATAGGGAGGGGGTACTTCAAAACCGGAAAATTAAGGGGGGGGGGGGTCAAATTTGTCCTTTTTAAGGGGGGGGGTCAAATATGTCCTTTTTAAGGGGGGGGGTCAAATTTGTCCTTTTTAAGGGGGGGGGGGTCAAATGGGACTTAGAATATTTTCGATTTAGGGACCTTTGGTGCAGAAGTACTTAGGGAGCATTGGTGCAGAAGTACCTAGGGACCTATGGTGCAGAAGCCCCTAAAGACCTTTGGTACAGAAGTACCTAGGGACCTATGGTGCAGAAGTCCCTAAAGACCTTTGGTGCAGAAGTACCTAGGGACCATTGGTGCAGAAGTCTCTAAAGAACTTTAGTGCAGAAATACTTGGATATAAATATTGATATTATGAACAGAATAGATACTTTATTATCAGTGTTAGTTATTAGTGAACATGTTCCATGCTCGTTGGTTGTGTAGTTACACAAACCGGTCATAAGTTTTTTTATAGATTTTTATAATAGTCATCAAATATAAACAATGTATTACGTCTTGTTTGAGAATTGAGTCAATATTTCGCGAAATAGGATAACTTTCGAATTTTTATTTTGTAGAAAATATACTTCAGGATTTGAAAATATCCAGAGTTGGGCAAATATGACAGATATGGATTTTTTTCCATATTCATATTTCATATTTTTCGTTAGTATCCAGAAATGAATAATTTTTTCCCTATAAATATGAAATCTGGAAAAAAATAATCATATTTGGATTTCATATTAATATGCTATAGATGAAAAAATGTGGAATATGGATATGGGAAAAAATCCATATTTGTCATATTTGCCCAACTCTGAATAAAACACTCCCTTAAAAAGTAAAAATCCGCGAAAGGTACTAAAGGTATTCCTTGTATTATATCCCTTATATCAACCCATGAATTATAAATCCCTACCTCACCGATGAGTTTATAATTCCTGAAAAACTCGATAGATGTATACACTTACACGAATAGTATTTGAAAATTTTTTTTTGCAATAGACATTTATGAAAAAATTTTAATTCTTATATTGATTTTTCAATTGAATTTTAAATGTTTATTTATTGTTAATTTTTTAACAAAATAAAATTATTTGAGGCTCTAAAATTTAAATAAGAAAAAAAATTAATCCTATTTTCAAACTACATGATATCAAAATAAAGTATAAAAAAAACTGAAGTACTATATAATTTTTAAAATTGGACAATTAGTATTCTTATCAGGTAAAGATTAAAAAGTACAAAAATTATAATTTTAAGTATTTTAATAATATATTTGACAAGTATATAAAAAAAAGTTGTTTGTAACATTAAATACCATTTAAGAATAACACTTACAACTTATAAATTATTTACAAAACAATTAAGTTTACTAACAAATTTACTAAATAAAAAAATTTAAAACGATCTTCTGGGATCAAAATTAATGAAAAATTATTTTTAAAGATGAAATATTAATTGAAATGATAAAATTTCATTTGATTAAATTAATTATTTTTGTATTCCCATATTTAAATAAAATTAAATTGTACAATAAAATTAAATGAGGTAACAAAATACAATTAACAATTATTATTATTAATCCTAATATGATAAAGTGATACTTAAAATATTACAGTATAATAATAATAATTAATAATTGGCTCGCACTTATTTATATGCACCAAATTTTTCTCTATCACATTTCTGCTTTTATACAAATATTCATTTTTATTTCAGATAAAAAAAGACTAGCGTTTATTTATTGCTAAGTATTGTTATTTTTGTTTTAAAAACAAAATTAAAATTTTATTTTTGAAATCGACGCTAAAATTTTTTTATGGTTTTAAATATTATTTACAATTTTAAGTTAATCTACAACATACACTTACGATTTACGAAATATTTACACTTTTATATTTATAATAATTTATCTTATTTTTATTTATTAATTCTAACCAATTTGAATCATTTTTTTAATATTAGCGAAGGACTGAATCCCTATTTTGTGGTCACATTTTTTTTATAACGTTTAGACCATTTTTGGTTCAAACGGATTTCATATTCGTATTCAGCATCCAAAAAAATGTAAATACTCATTAAAAAAATGTTATTTAACTATTAGCAAAAAAAAGCGACTGCCAAATAGAGATTCAGGCCTACTTTTCCATAATTAAATCTAAAACCCCAAAATTTTCTATTTTAAGTAAATTCATTAAAATTAATAATTCTTAAAATTAACAACAATTTTTTTTCTGTATTATACATTTAATAAATAATAATTATTCTTTAATAACAATAAATATAAAAGTTATAAGAAATTAACTTTTTATTTTTTGTTATTATTACAAGTTTTTGGTTTTATATTTTATTTTTTTCTTTTATTTTCTTCTCTTTGATCCTTGCTTTGATCCTTTAATTTGATAGTAAGAAGAATAATAAAAAAAGAAATTTATTATTATTATAATTATTTTTCAATTCAAATCCTATATATTTTGATTCTATTGCGGTAGTAGTCATCTTGGTGGACAAAATTCCGTTTGAGGGTATAGATGACAATGCAATGATTTAAACCTGTAATCAAAATAAATATAAATTATTAAAAAATTTTTGAAAATTAAAAATATAAAATTATCGTTTTATAAAGTTTTGTATCAAATAAAATACCTCTTTATAATAAAAAATCAATATTATCTCAAAATAAAGTATTGCTTTTCAAATTACCCGTATGAAAAAGAACGCGCTCCCTTTAGTCTTTTGCTCCAGTTCTAAGTTTTCGGGTCAAATCTAACATTTGAATCAGCAAGGTTAAATAACTTAATTATAATCCTGAATTTCGTAATTTTATCAAATGAAAGGAATTCATTTTTTAATGACCATGAATAAAATTTGAGAAATTTTATTTTGAAAGTAACATACGAAACTTAATATTAATCAATAATAATAACTATGTAGCAATCAACGAAAGATACTTTTTTAGTGCCAAAAATCAACTAAGACATTTAATTTATAATAATTTTTTTAAAATAATGTTTTATTTCTTATATATATACCTTTTGAAAAGCATTTTACTTTCGTGAAAAATTTTAATATTATTTAAAAATTTCAATACTTTAATCTAATATAATAATTTTCAAAAATTGTTATATTTTGAATAAATATTTATTTAAAATGTTAGTATTGAGTTTTAAATATTTAACAAAATAGGATTGGGCTTAGTCGAGGGCTTAGTTAATATTCAAATAATTTCAATTTTTTTTATTTAATTTAAAAAGATTGAACAACACAACATGTTTATTGATATACATTAAAATTTAATTTAAAGATTACATTTTTAACATTACTTCTTTAATACTATCAATACTACACACAACTGACTACAAGCCATACACTATACTCAGAACTGATTTCCACGACCAAAATCCTGCAGCTTTTATACATTTTAATCGAATTTTCTAGCTATCCATTCTTTAAAACAACGACAATTAAATCATACGATAGAGACTACAAAAAACACACCATATGAATCCGGAAACATCTTTTTTATTCCATCAAAAAAATGCAATACAGGTAAAATATTCTACAATTTAAGAAAATACAACATACAAATAAATCAAATAAAAATCAATGATAAATTAATATTTATCTTCAGGTTGACGCAAATTCTACGTTGTATCCTACGTGCATATATCTTCATTAAATTTTGATAAAATTTTTGACACTGATTGTCATTTAAAACAACGAATGTCAAAAAGAAATGCAATATATGTCATTAAATTTACAAAAAAAACAAATTTACTGTAAACCCACTACAATAACCTGTAAAAAATTTCACAAAACCATAGATATTTTCGAGGATACTTTTTAAAAAATCTTCTCATTAAGTAAACACACATAAGAAAAAAAAATAAGAAGCTTAAAAAAAAATAAGTAATAAGAAGAAAAATATATGTGGTCAGGTACACATAAAAGCTTCAAATTAATTATTAAAAAGTCAATTAAAACTTGTATACATGAAGTATATTACAGGTCATCTTATAAAAGTTTATTATAAAGTTTCATAAAGTAAAGTAGAAAAAAAAAAAGAAAATTGAAAAAGAAAGATGAAAGAACATATAAGTTTAACTTTATACCCTACTAAAAAAATATCCACCTTTTTTTAAATATAACTAATTAATTTCAAATGTTATATTAAAAAAAAAAAAAAATGAAAATTGGAAATATTATTTTTATTGATAAATTACGTAGGAACATGAGATATTTTATTTGATGTGTATCAGAGTATTAAAAAATAAAAAAAGGAATGCGTAAATTGAGTATTTTTTATAATTTATCTTTTAATT
The DNA here is from genome assembly GCA_022575985.1 of Anagrus nilaparvatae. Lineage (NCBI taxonomy): Eukaryota > Metazoa > Arthropoda > Insecta > Hymenoptera > Mymaridae > Anagrus > Anagrus nilaparvatae. Next base: position 3,300,856 of record JAKSXM010000156.1, on the reverse strand, counting down.
TAAAAGTTCTTAGAAGAATTTAATATCTTATAAAATGAGATAAGATAAAAATTTTAATCAAGTAAGCAGATTTTTTAAATTTACCTTTTTGGATCTTCTGTTAATGGAAAACCATCGATTTTAATAACGTTCATTTCATCTTTGGCTGTGTTTGCGTAGCTAAATGATATCTGGAAAAAATAATAAAATATTTTTTTGAAATTGGATCTTAATTATGATAATAAATATATGATTTATTGTTTTTAAGCAGAAAATGTAATACGATTAAGGTATAAATATCAAATTAACAACTTGACTCTTTTATGTTATTGGATTTCATAGGTTTATTAAGTCACCTGTCTTTTACTTAATTTTGAATTATAATTCTTTTTTATATTTGATTCATAAGAAAAATTGAAAAAATTAGTTGCCAACAATGAAATTATAATCAATTGAACATTTTTTTTTCATAAAATAATTGTTGAATTATGCTGACAATGTTTTTTTTAGATCTAAATTTAAAATTGACCAAATTGACCAAAAATACAATTCCATTGGTCTCAGCTTTACAAATCAAGCATGTTACAATTTTAATACATCAGCACAAAACTGTAATAAATTAATTTTTATTGTTCGACTATTTTTTCACCTTCTTACCCTTCAAAAAAAAATTTCTTTTCAAAAAGTCTTGACATAAAGACAATCGTAATCTGTCATTCATTTTATTAAAATGATTAAAAAAATAAATAATTGATGAATTCTTAAAAAAAAATTTATTGATTTTTACATTAAAATAAAAAAATAAAGAAATCCAATATATCAAATTTATGATTAAATGTCAAGAACGTCATGTCAAAATTATAATTTATAAAAAATTTTTGTTACTTCGTCCTTGAAATTTCAATAAAATATTCAAATCTTATTTTTTTTTTTGTAAATTTTGAATAAAATTTAAAAAAGATTTTATAAAAAATTTAATTGCAACAACTTTTAGTATTTTATAAACTATGTTAAAACTTTTTACAAAACTTCTTTTCATTTATTATAAAGTAGCAACAATTTTGCACATGAGTTATAAAAATATTAAAACTTTACTAGTTTTATAAAACTTATAAAATTTTTTGATTAACTAAGCTATACTTTTGATTCTTAACGTTTACATTTTCTTTTACTAATTTTGTTTATAATTATTATTAAACTTTTTTTTTAGTTCTTGATAAAGTCTTTACTTTGAGTAATGGAATTTGATTATTCACTGTAAAAAGTAACTTCCTTATATTAACAAAAAAATTAGAACATTTTTGAAAAATTAGTAAATTTTTAAAAAATTTTGTAAATATTCGAAAAAAATCGTATATTTACTAAATTTAGTATATTAACGAAAAATTCAAGTATTCTCGATTTTTTTTTGTGAATTCGCAAGAAAAATTGATAATTTACAATTTTTTTTCGAAAATTTTCAAAAAATTGTTGTAAATTTACGAAAAATAGTTGTGAATTTACTACTTTTTTCGTAAAATCACAAAAAAAAAATCGAGAATACCCGAATTTTTTGTTAATATACTAAATTTAGTAAATTTACGATTTTACTAATTTTTCGAAAAAATTCTATTTTTTTTGGAAATCTAAGAAAGTTACTTTTTACAGTGTTGTTATAAGCTCAAAATCATAAAAAATAATAAAATTTTGCTTATTTGTAATTTACTTTGACTTTTTTTAAATATTTTTGAAACACTAAGCGTATGAGTTATTTTGTATAAGGGGCTGGGAATATTATTTTTTAACTGCTGAAAGACTATATTCCAAGCTCTTCTAACTCGTTTTGTTAATAGATTATTAAAAAATTGCATAAAAACATGATACTGAGCAAAAACCCTAATTTGAGTCCAATTAGGTAAATTTTCACTTAGAGGGCTAAGCAATTGAGGGATTTAGCATAGGTCTGTTTTTTTTGTCCCAGTGTTAAATAATTTCTTCATTTTATGTTAAATTAAGGGGTTACCCTTTTATCATATAAAGAAAAAAGTATCTAACTCCTGGAAGAAAAGCGGACCTCGTATTTAAAAAATGTGTCCTAAACGAACTAAATCTGAGACTTAATTTTAGCAACAGTACGTTACTTTTAATATGGAATGACTATGTAGAAAATATTATGAAAAATAAACCTTTATTTGAAAATGGAAAATTCTAAAATTAATTATTGTTTTTTTAAATTATAGTACAATTTAATGAAAATTTCTTTTATTTTTAGTCCCCAACACAAAGTCAGATTTATATTAACTTTTAATTAAAACTTTTTAATCTTTTTTGCTCAGAAACTTATAATTCTCAGGCTAAAAAAAATAATTTACTAAACACAAAAAGATAAAAAAAACAGAAGATATTTCAATTTAATTAAATCTATTAATTTAACGATTTCTGTATAATAAAATAAAATAAAATTAATCCTAAATGGAACTTGTAATATGCAAATAAATGCCATAACAATTTATTATAAAGATAAGCCAATTTTTTTTTTATCTATAAAAAAAGGAATATAAACAAAAAATACTAACCTGATCATGCAGCGTATCTTTATTTAAAAATTTAAGTATTTCAAGATGAGAATGAAATTGTTCAACAACAGTTAATTGTTTTTTTAATAAATGCTCAATTATGTAACCCATTGTAACATCATCTGGTAAACGTATTCTATCACCAACTGTTATAAATTTTCCACCTCTGTAACAAAAAAAAATAAACTTTTTATTTAATAAATTTAAGATTAAAAAAATTTTTTTAACATCTACTTTTTTTTTATAAATGTCAAAGAAACCAAGTGAGCGAAAGAAATGAAAATTTTTTCTTCTTCATACGTCATACGCATATTAAATACATATGTGTTATTATTATTATTTTAATTTAAAACAGAAAAAAAAGAGATTTTAATTATTCAAGCAAAAAAAAAAATAATTTGAATGCATTTCAAAATTTCCTTTTTTTTTACTGGATTAAAAGTTGCATTCATAAAAAAATACGAGTTTCGTTTTTTGGTTGCACCTGCTTTTTAAAAAAATATTTTTTTTATAAAAATAAATGATAAGGTGATTAAATGAAAAAAAAAAATATTTTTTTTAAATTATCTTATAATTTTTGACATTGGAAAAAATGTCTCTAATTATTTTGAAAACTCGTTTTTATTAAAAAAAAGTGGATGTATTTTTTTTACTGTAATTAAGTTAATTAAGTGTTATGGAATTATATTTTAATGATTTTTGATAAAAAAAAGAACCGTAAATGCAAATTCAATAAAATTTACAAAATATGTGCGGTTTACATAAAATAAATTTTCTACACTGCTTTACATTTATTTATGATGTTATTAATTAATACAGTTAGTTTAAAAGTAATGCAAATAGCTTGGAAAATTAATTTTATTCAGAATCAGAAATTTCTTAAAATTTAATTTACAAAAACATGGTACATCTGTAAAAAAAAAATTAAACGGTTTAATGTTGAATTCAAAAATTTTAAGATGTTGCTTATTCAAGCTGAAATGATAAAATCTTTGTTTAATGTAAAATTTTTATTTAATAACATGCTGTTTCTCATTATAATTTTGTTTGTTTGTTTTTTCTTGAATTTATGCGATCAATTTATATGGTGAACATAAGTGTGTTTTCAATATCCATGTTTTTTAAATTAGTACAATGAAGCGTACATATTGTGTATTTTTGAGTGTGCTCGGTTTTCGTATCTTGCATGTCATGAATTTTAGTTGCATTTAAAAAGTTTTTTTGATTTTTTAATTGTATTATAAATTTGTGGGTTGTATGTGTTCATTTCATTTTTTTTAAATAGGCTTCCATGACAAGTTTAACTTTTAAGATTCAATTCTCGATTTTTGGCAGCTATTTTATCATGAAAAATGATTTCTTTTCAGGTTCCGATTGAAAATTTCCCGTAGACTGCAATTCTGGGGTCTAAAAATTGCAAAAAATTGATTTGAACTGAACATGCGAGAGAAAAACGTAAACTCAAATGTATTTACGAGAATGTGTACAAAGTAATTCATGCCCTATTTTCTTTAGTTTGCATTTAAGAATGCATTTTTTGTATTTTAATTTTGAATATTTGCATCTATCCAGTAAATAGAAGGGTATTTCATGATTCTAACGACTTTATAAGATGGAGCTATGTTTTTATAGAATGCGACGAAAAAAAGTCATTTGTGTTTATACATCGTGTACCTAACTCCCAAAACCTCGAAGTAAGGTTGCTTATTTTGTAGTGAAAATTCTATGACAAACGGAATTTTTTTTTATCTCAAATTAAAAAATTTTTGAATAATTGTAAAACATGGAAAAGCTATATGATTAAAAATATAACAAGCAATTTTTGTTTTTAAATTCCACCAAAAATTTTACAAAAGTTTACCAAAAATGCAAAAAATTTCTAATGAATCAGATTTCCGCCCTTAATAATTTATATAACGATCTACTTTCACACGAAATCTTAAACCAAAAAAAAAAGAGTAAATAAACATTCTTCGGCATAAAACTTGAAGTTATAAATATAGTAAAGTAGAAGAAAAAAGGACATATTTACGTGGAAAGACATAATATAAAGTTTGTCAAGATGTGTATTAAAAGTTGAAAAGATTCTTATATTCGGCAACCCTTCAGAATTTCCATTCAATGCCAATTAGAGTAAATTTCAACTTATAAAATTTATACTAGAAGTCTCTCTCTAATAAAAAAAAAGGACTTTTATAAACATCCTTTTGCGTATATATTGCGTTTTTTTTAAACTGACGCGCTTTAATTAACATTTTTCGTTTCGATTGGTCCGTCCTTACATTTCGACTGCGTTATATAAAAAAAAGCCCGGGCGCGTTCTCATTAGCAAATACCGCGCTCATCTCTTCAGTATTTATCGTATAAAAACCCTTTTTTTTTGGTTTCATTATATAATCTACAAAAAAAAAAAAAAAATTAATGAAAAAGAAAGACATATATATGCACGAGTCATTTATTTTCATTGACAGTAGTTAGTTTATATTTAAAACTACACGACCTTTTCATCAAAAAAAACTTTTTTTAAGTATCTATTTTTTGACTTTTGTTTCTTTATATGAAACAATAAAAAAAAAGAGACTTTAAAAAAAAAAGTTTTAAATTTTCACATGCGAATAAGTCGGCTTATATTATAAAGAGTACAAAAAAAAGAGATTTAGTTTGTAACATTTTGGTCCTCGTTAAAATACCAAAAGGACAAAATCGAAATACGCGCATTTCATGTCGATATCTCGTATCTTATATTATATTACACACACACACACACATATTTATCCAATTTGTTAATGTAAAATTTTCAGTAGTTTGGGATGTTACACATTTTACACACACACAAATGTAATAAAATAAGGTGTCGTTTTTTTTTTTTTTACTTTTAATTGCAATAAAAGTTTTATCTAAAATTATATGCTTGTGTGTGTAAAAATCTTTTTGGTAGGGTATACACTAATTAAATTTATAAATTTTTTATTTATCTGATCGACATTAATTAAAATAGTTTTTTGTATAATCAAATTCCTTATTATTGCTCCTCGTCCTTAGGTACCAAAAAATCAAGGTTTCGTTTTTATGATTTATTATTTAAAATTAAAATTTATTTTATATATATACAATTAAAATGACTACTCCAATAAACATGTCAACATGATTTTGTCATTAAAAATTTGAAGATTTTTTTTTGTACACTGAAATGTTTTCGCATCAAAAATAATCTCTGTTTTTTGTTATAAAAATTAATGGATTTTATTTGTTTTTAATATAAATAAATAATTAACGTGTCTATAAATTTTTATTTATTAGTTGAGAATATTTAAATTTTTTTATAAATATTTATTATCGTTTTTATGGTAAAGATTAGATTATTCTTGAATTTATTTAAAACTAGGTAAAATAAAATATTAGTTCAACGAAACTAAATTTAATTAAAGACCAAACTTGTAATTGGATATATTTGAATATCAAAGTGGATGCAGTAGCTTTAAATTAGACTGACTTTTAATTGCAATCTAAAATTTAAAAGCTATTTAAGTTAATTAAACTATAATTCAAAATATAGTTTTAGATACATTTTTTTGCCCCTGATCCTGACAATCGTGGATTGAACATCCCAAAAAAATCGCAAAAACCTTTATGGATTAGCCCTTAATCATCCTATATCAGATAATAATAATAATAATAATAATTCTTTATTTTTGAAATCACAAAAAATAGTACACTCTTTCAATATAATACAAAATATATCTAAACATTATAGTAATAATTATAAAAGTTAATAAATTTTTATATATATAAATAATAAATAAAATATGTGAATTTGAATTTATATAAAAGTAAATATGATTAGATAGTTCAATTTGGTTAGTTAACAATGAAGTCAATAAGTAAGTTTGTCTATGTATAAGTCAAAAATGAGAGTCAATTATTTATATTCTTTATAAACAAGACATAGTATTAAAATAGCATAAAAATTTTAAGAAATATTAAATAGCAGATATTATTAAAAAGCAAACAGTAGTTCAGTTAACAAATTCAATATTTTTATTCTCGCAAACGAAATGACTTTGGTATTATATATAAATAAGGGAAAAGTAGTGTAACTTTTAAATTTATAATTTTAATTTTATACATTTGTTTATTAAAAATAATAAAATTTGACTATTAAGTTTTCATTTAATATTAGTTTTGCATTTGACAATAGTTTCTCAATAACTTTCACGGTTTTTATCTTTGTGCAGTATTTTTCAAAAATGCGAATACATGACCGCCTTAGGAATCTATAATTTCGGAGTGTGAATTATTATTTCTCATCACCAACATTTTGTTTTCTATGGCCAAAAGAATTGTTTTTAAGTATTTTGGCTGATGCTATTAATTATTTAAATTAATTACTTTGAATAAATATTCTTGACATTTGTTTTTTTATTCCATTTAATATACATGAAGCATTATAAAAAAATTTATCTAAGAAGTCAATGCCAGCAGTGCAAATTGCTATACAGACTGAATATTATACTATGCTATGATAATAAAAACATAAAGCAATAATAGTTTTGATACCTAAGAAAGGCCCATTAGCCAAAAAATTCAAAATCTAAAATAACAAATAATATTAGGGCATATCTCACCAAGTGGTTATATTTCTAATTTTATAAAATAAATTTTATTTTTGAGAGCACAATAATGACATTTGGACAGAAGTTTAATAAAACAATAAGAATTAAGATTTTCTTTGCGTAACTTAATTTTAAGCTACGGCGTTTGATAAATGTACTTCTTAAATTAAAAAATATATTTAAGGTTATAATTACTAAATGATGAAATTAGTTCTCAAAAATACTGGAAAATATAGAGGTATATAACAATAAATTTTATTTCTGTCCAAAAACCAATAATAAGAAGATAAATTTTTAATTTTTTTATAAACAAAAAATTAAATGTTCTACCGACTGCGCTATAGGTATAGCTAGGCTAAGCTCCCTGAATCTTTAACTCATTGCTCACATAAAGTCTAAAATATAGTTAACATATTAGTTATTAAAAAATTATTTTAAAAAAATTTTTATTTTTGCAGTTTTATAAAATTTTAATATGTAAGAAAAGTTCCTGATTGTTTCAAAAAATCACTCAAAGCATTCAAATTATTTGTCTTTAAACTTCCTATTACTAAATAATTGTTTTAAAAATTCTTTATCGTTATACCTAATTTTTATTTGACTACTGCTAAAATCATGGGTGGTTCAAAAGGGGGGTGGTAAGGGTGATTTTCTCCCCTGAGCTCCAAAAAATGCATGTTTTTTATTCATAATTTTGTTTTTTTATACAAATTTCATAAGAAAACATACAAAATTTTGCTTAAGCGCCCCACCTCCTTAGGCCCTTTTCTGCATCCACCACTGGTTAAAATATAATCGAATTATCTTATTATAATTTATTAAATCATTTAGTTGTGCCTTCTATGATTTTTGAAACATTTTTTTAGATTTTTTGATTTTTTTCAAAATGTATATTTCTTGAAATATAGATTTTAATGATCCACTAAGTATGACCTACAACTACATATTTTTATTTATTTTTTTAAAGCACTAAATTTAAATCAAAAACATCTTTTTTGAACTAAGAATGAAATATACATAATTCTTACACGTTTGTTATTTTTAGGTTATTGGTAAACAACACTTCTAAATTGTACGATTAGTTTAAATAAAACTGCAGTTTATACATACAACGCATTGAATCAAGCTATGCCGTTTTTTTTTACTGAAATCTTATAACATTTTACATAAATCACAAAAGATTTTGCGAAGATTTTTTAAAAATTGAACGAGTGCCATTAAAAAATGTGATTTTAGTACCAAAATTACGCATCGACAACAAAGCCTTTTGATGTCGATATCTACTAAATTATTGGAGGCACCAGTTTTTCTCAAATCACTTTCAAATTGTGAAACATTGTACAGAATTTTGAGAATAGTTAGAAGTAAAAACTGTTCACGGCATTCATTTGTGGCTTAAGAAACTTTCTTTGGTCGGATTTATTTGAAAATGTGGTTACCAATGTTTCGGCTGGCAGAATTTTTTTTAGAAAGGGAGCACACTGTTTTAATTATGTGAAGAAATTAAATATATTATTAGTTTATCAAAATCTATTTATAAAAAGGCAAATAGTTTTACGGCATTCCCTCTGTAATGTTAAGAATTTAAAAAACTTAACAAGGTTACCAACAAAATATTAGGGTTTCGAATCATTCCAAGGCTGTTATTTCATAATAATTAAAGAAATTAGGCAAAAAAATTTCTTGAGACTTGAGAAGAAATATATTTAAATAAATTTCAATAATTTTTTTTTTAAACAGAAAGCTGGATTTTCATTAAAACCCTCATATATGCAATATAACCACTTGGTGAGATATGCCCATTATTATTCTATCACGAAATAATAATTAGCCTACCAAAAATCAAAGATGACAGTAAATTAACCCAAAAATAAATTAATTAATAAAACATAAAATCAAAAAGTTTTTATTTTTTTAATTTAAAATAAAAATTTATTTGCATCCAAATAACAATTTTAACTCAATAATATAAAAAACAAATTTACAAGTTAACCAATTATCCCTTTTTTTAAATCTCAGTGTGACAAAGATCAAATTTCGAAAATCAAGTTTTACTTTATAAGTGTAATAATAAAATCAAGTTTTAATTAAAAAAACATGTAAACCAAAAACAAAAAAATTACAATTTTTATACAAAAATCTTATAATATTCGTTCCATTATTATTACATACCTAATTGGATTCTTTTCCTGTAGCCGATTAAATTAAAAAAATATTTTTGGTTATATGCATATAACAACAGCAATATCAGCCCAAAAACCCGACTCTTATATCTGTATAAAAAACCAATTTGGACATTCCAAAGTCGATAGAGAATGATGTTAAGAAAAAAATAAATAAATTTTAAAGAAACCTTTAGAAAAAGATTTAAAAAAACATTGAATGTGTATGTTATGTGTATAGAGAAATCTTGATAGTTTATACATACAATTACCAAAAATAAATTAACAATCTTATGTTTTTTTTTTTTTTGACCAAGCGTTAATTGAAAATATCAGGTAAAATTTACAAAATACAGATTAAATTTTTGAAAAAGAGGACTGTTTGCCTTTTTTGAATGTTTTATCAGTTAAGATATTGGTTTTAGTTAATTATAATTAGGTTTCTCGTTTATTTAAATTTACACTGAAAAAAGTTTTTTTTTTAATCAAGTAGTTTATTATTGGGTCAAGAAGAAAATCTTCTTGGTTTTGACCACGGATAAAAATTAAAGAAAACAAAGTAAATTCTAAAACATTTTTTTGAATTTTTGAAAATCATCTTATGATTTTAAAAAATTTTCTGCTCAAATTACTCTAAAACACAATTATATTAAAACAATAAAATATTAGAAAAAACAATAAAAAACCAAAAACAAAAACTACAACTCACAAACAGAAGCGTTAATATCACCCTTAATTATCGTTAGTTTTGATCTATAAATAATGATTTCATTTCAGGGGGCCTTTTTATTATTACAAAAAAAAAAAAAAAACACAAAGTGCAGAAGTGAGAAATAGTAGTTATTTTTTTTATTTATAAGGCATGGCCTTAAATGACTTAGCGTGAATTCTCAGAAATGATGAGATTTCTTTCTTTTATAGCATAATGTTTTTTTAAAAAGATGTTATTTCCAGTTTTTTTTTTTTATTTCATTTTTTTTTTTAAAGCTTTAATTGTTGAAATAAAAAGCTTAATTATCAATTCATTCAGGTAGATATTTAGATTTTAAAATCTGATAAAATGACTAAAAAAATGTTTCTTGTGTTTTTAATATAATTTGAATATAATCTTATCAAAAGGAAATACCTATATTTTAATTTACGATTATTTTATTCGTTTAAAAAAAAATGATTAAAATCAATATTTTAAGAATCAAAGCATAAGATTTATTCACACCCTGATAAAAAAATAATGAAGAGAAAAATTAACAAATATTAAATGACTATGCGATATTTAATGATTAAAAAGCGATTCGCCGACATGTGTATAAATAAAAACTCATCTTCATTACAAAATATTTTTATTTCATGACAATACATAAAAATTCTGTCTCAAAAAGTATGTAATAATCCTTTTCTTATTGTTAGTCTACACTTTAATTAAGACCCTCCACCGTCATGTGCATGATCTTGAAAAGGTTATTAAAAAAAACTTGAAAATTGATGCAACTAATATCTTATGTGTTTTAACTCCTACTTTAATGATGAGTCTTAACGGATTTCATTTAAATTTGTACACGTTAATTAGATAATTATCAACTTTATGGTTATGTTGGCTTTTTTTTTTTTTTTTAAGTTAAAATTCTTGTTTTAGGTTAAAATTTTATTTCATATACAAAATAATCCTAAGACTATCTTAGAGGGTAGTTAATGAACGCTGTTGGTTATCGGTCGATAATTGATTGTTTTTGTGTTCTATTTTTCGGTTATTACTTGTTAAAAATTAAACAATTTTTCTTTATTTGGCCACTTATCGAATCAAATCTTAATTATTTATTAAAATTTTTCAGTTTATTTACAAATAATTACCAAAAGCTAGCAACACACAACATCCGACAAGTAACATCGTTTATTAATCACCCCCTTGAAGGACGAGAAGAATAAATATGCTTAAAAGGATATTTTCATAAAAATAATACAAGAATAATTAATAATTAATTTGAATATGGCCTCTTTGATCAATAATAAATCTTTTCGATTCGCAATAGTGTTTTTCAATCAAAATGAATTTTTATTGGTTTAAAGTTCAAATTTTGAAAAATAGAAATTAGAAATTATGAAAATTCTTTAGAAAGTTAAGTAAAAAATGAATTTTTTCAGCTTTCTTAAGTGGGACCAAGCTTCATCAGCACAAAAATCACTTTTAATATTCATATATATTTTATCCCTATATTTTAACCCATTAATGTTCAAACGAAACACCTAAGCCATCTGAATATTTTTTATTGAAAAAATCAATACTTTTGGAAAAAAATTTCTCCTAATAGGCAATATTGTGGCTGGTCGCCTCGCTACGCCCTAATTTACAACCTCTAGAAAATACTTCATCAAATAAATCATAAATCCCTCAAATATGGGTTAAATCTTGTACAATTCCTGAAATCTATTTAAATTGATACTGTGTATACAAAAAAGATCTCATGACATTAAAAACCCAATATGGGACTAAAAGAAACACGAAAAATATTTATATCAATTTACCATCTTAAATCCTTCAGATGGGACAAAGGGTGGATCTCTAGCGCAAAAGAAAAAACGAATATTTTGAGCTAAAATTGTCATCCTGTAGGCATCTTTACCCATCATTTTCATTTCTAAACTCTGCGTCCACACAAAATCCCCAGAAAATAAGATATCACACACTAAATTTTTATCGAAAACAATGTAATTATTTAAAATTTACCCTCTTCTTAGGGGATTAATTTTATTTTCTAGGAGTGGCATGAAAAAACAAACTTCAAAAATGAAAACATTGGACGAAAACACCCACTGTACTATTACAATTGTAGCCCAAAATATTAATTTTTTCTTTGCGCCTAAAATCCGCCCCTTGCCCCATTCATAGGGTTAAAAATAATAAATTGATACAAATAGATTTTTTTATTTTTTTTTAATTGTATTACCAGATCAAAATAAAGAGCAGTGAGCGCTGGAAGTAAACTTTGATTTATTCTTCAAAGAAACCAGCAAAGTTAAAATATTAAAAAAAGATAATTTAATTTATGAAACCGGTATTTAAATTTAAGGTAAATTTATATTGACCGATTCTGGCCGAATATAACTTAATTAACTAGAACATCATTTTATAGATTTTAATATGTAAGTTGTAACTTTAATGCATGAAATTTTTAAGGCCTTATATAGAGTCTGAAAGTCTTTTCTCTTTCGAGAAAACGCCATCGATTGACTAAAGTAATAAACTAATAAAATCATTAATTTTTATATTATAGACACTTACAAGGGAAGAATGCTACCTTTAGGAAACCAAATTACAATCTTTATAGTTAAGGATGACTTGAATATGTTGAAAAAAGACCTTTGCTACCCTCCGTTTATTCCAATAGACCTTCTGGGCTTAGAGAAACAGGGCTCTATTTTATTACATTATATTATAAGGTTTTTTAGTAATTTTTAATATAACGCTGCAAACTCACAAGTTAACCAAAACACTACTGGTTAGTCTTAATTTTTTTGGTGGAAGTGTCACTTTTCACTCGACCTTTCGAATAGGACAAAAATTCTATTTTAACACTACAAAACCTGATCTTTGAAAAAAAAAATGATGTTGATCTTAAAAATTTTTTCTATAAACATAAATTATATCCCCGTAAATTAAATTGCTTAAATTGGAAACTGCGCGCGAATGAGATGTGTGTGAAATGTCAGACATGGATAGGATATTTTTTTTTTATCACAAGATAATATGTATATATGCAATAAAAATAAGTAAGAAAGAAAGAGAAAATGTTGATGTTACGCGGCATCTGTGAAATAAAAAATAAAAAAAGGAAGGATTTTTACACCAAAGCGCCGAAAGAAGCAAAAGATACGAGCGATCTTGAAACGCCGGGAATACTTCGGCATATTATATCCTTGCTATTTCACAACCCTTATTAAACGGACAGCCACACATACATAAAGAAAACGAATTAATCTGCCAATAGTGAAAATTTTTTGCATAGAAAGACAGATTAGCATGTTATTATTATTATTTTTAAAAAATCAGTATTTAAAATATTTTTTTTAGATTTTAAATACACAAACAAAGAAAAAAAAAGTAAGTATAGTAATTACTTGAAGTATTCCGGATACGAGATATCCTTTCTTAACTAATATATGAAAGACTAAATAATTATTACGCTTCGTTGAGTCAGACAAGTTCGTCCTTATATTATATGCAGTGATTTCTTTCTCACGTTAGTTACATCCCTTGAAAAAAAAAAATTTCGCATATAACTTACAAAATAAAAAAAAGAAGAATTGGTTTAAAAAGTCGTAGTAAATAAAGAAAAAGATTGTTTTTCTTTTTTTTAGAGATGAAATAGTTTAAGTAACCGGGATTCCGGAAGCTAACCTTTAATGTTTTTTAAAAATCTTAAATTAACGATGTATTTTTTTGTGTTTCACACAAAAACTTTTTATTTAATGATTTTTAGAAAGACGGAATTTTAATGGTGCGAGAAATTTTTTTTTCCTTTTTTTTTGGGACTTTTTACTCATTCTCTGTCTCTTTCTTTTTTTAAATCCTTTCAAAAGTGCTCTTTTCGATAAGCCATCCGTATCTTTTCGTATGCTTTTTTTTTTATTGTGTCTATTAAAAAGGATATATACTTGAAAAAAATAACATTTATTATTTTCTTTTTGATTTTTTGCCGATTATAAATTTTTGTTCAAAACTAAAACATCTGGGTTTGGGAATTTGAAATATCACTTATTTTCTAATAAAATTTTTAGATTTTTATGCATTTTCGATTTTTAATGCAAAATAGATTCTTTCGTTAGTTTTGTTTTGATTTCTTGAATAATAAAATACAGAAGCTTTATCGTTTACAAAATAGATTTAAATTGAGTTGAAAGGGCCAAAATTGAGATATTTTTTAAATTAACTGTTGAAAAATGTGCAAATTTTTTTAATAGAATTTTTCATGATTTAATAATGAATTTGTTAACGAAAGAACGGAGCAATCAATGTTTCAAACATGTTTAAAAATTGAGGGATCAATATTGTCAATCTGAATTCTAGCGGATCCATTAGTACCCGAGCGTAAATTTTGTATGATTCTCAAATATTTTTTGAAAATTTTACGCTTTAAAACTTTTTTTTTTATTCGCCCCCTCCTCGCCAGAGGTGGTCTCTGAATTCACCCCTGTATGAATTCTATAAGCCTAAATTTTAGACCCTGCAAATTTGAAATCACTGCATTATGTTAAATAGGAAACAAAAATAATTCTTTTAATTTTCTAGGATTGAACTCACATTAGCTCCAAATTATCAACGATCTGTTATGTGTTTTATGTACCACTTTTAATTTCGTTGATTTTTTAATTTACAAGTAGAAAATTTTTAACGTAAAATATGTATTTGGATTGCGGTTTTATTATATTCAACGCTATTTGCCTTAACTCATTAACGCCGACGCGGAGAGTTTTGGAAATGGTAAAAAATAACAATTTCCCTTGCAGATACATGGCTAAAAAATTTTTCATTAAAACCCATCATTAGTTTTGACCTATAGCTCTTGTATGTGCTCAAAAAACTGGGGGGCTAAAAGGGGTAAAACGGACAATACCAATCGAAGTTATTGCTTTTCCACCATTTCCAAAACTCTCCGCGTCGGCGTTAATGAGTTAAATGAGTTGATTACGCAGACAAAAAGTAGTGGAATTGCAGCTCAATTTCAAAAAAGTGCCTTATTTTTTATTAAACTTTTTAATTTTTTTTTAGTCATTTTCTGTCTGAGTTAAATAATTACATACTTTATTAAGCGAGAAGCAAGAAATAATCATAATAATATTTAACCCTTTATCTTTTGTTTGTGAAATAACATATGTGTAAAAATGTGCTTTCAACGCATCCATAAAAAAATTAATGAACATATTTTTGTAAACATAAAAATTATTTATTTTAAAAAGCCTATAAATAAAAATGTTTTTTCAACAAAATTATAAATTAAAAAAAAAAAATTTGAATTTATATTAAAAATAAATGAGACACTTGAATTTTATAAAATAAGAGTTTTTTAGTTAAGTGTTTAATCTATGACGTGTGTGCTTGTAGTACGCACTTGAATGTTTAACATCATTTACGAGGATGACAAAATGACTTTTTTATTTTGTTGAAAAACATATTCCAGACCTATATTTAAATTAATTAAAAATATTTCTTTCATTTTTTTCAAGTAGTTTCAAATATATTTTTTAATCATGTTTTAAATTATTTTTAAAAAGCTTTTTAGTTTCAATAATTTTAAAGTAAATATAAATGATTCAGCATATATTTTTAATTTTGTTTGACCAAAACATAAGGATCATTTAATAATTAATTAAGCAAAAAATTTTAAATATAAGTATAAAATTTTTAAAATAAATGCGATGCCAGCACAGATTCTTTTTTCACTAAAAAATAAATGATATTACACCAAAAACGATTAATGTATAAAATATAAAAATAAATTTCAATCTCTTTAAAATTTAATATTTCACCATGTAACAAACACTTTATTAAAAACAATAAACGAAATCAAAATTATGGAGATAAGTAATAAGTTTAACTACTATTTATTAGATATATATATATGTTACCGTTAAAGTCCGCTCTCCCGATAATGTTAACATTAACCAGTTAAAGTTAACTTTAGCGAAGCGTTTTCGTTAAAGTCCACGAAGACGATTAAAATGAATAAAAATACAACATTAACGGGTGTGTATACGATAAAGTTAACTTTAACCAATCCTTGTCAGTTAAAGTCCATGAAAGCGGTTTAGCATACTAAAAAAAATTTGTATTATAATATATTATATACGACTCTGGCTATAAGGCATCCAAGGATTTAGGTTAGGCTACTTTTTTAAAAATGCATTTCTTGGGATCAGTAATCAATCCTAGTTATAACACGCCCCTAGGGTTAGGTTAGGCTATTTTTTTTTAAAGGCATTTTCACGCAGTAAGGCATTCCCTAGAATTAGGACAAGGTGGGCTTAAGAACCCATGCGCAAATTTGTAAACAATACTGTGACAATGCCTTTAAAAAAAAATAGCCTAACCTAACCCTTGGGGTGTCTTATAACTAGGATTGGTTACTGATCCTAAGAAATGCATTTTTAAAAGAGTAGCCTAACCATAGAGATGTTTCACAATTTCTTTATGAGCCTAACCTAAGCCCTGAGAGTACCTTATAGCGAGAGTCGTATATAAAATATAATACAAACTCGAACTCTTATATGAAACCGCTTTCATGGACTTTAACTAACAAGGATTGGTTAAAGTTAACTTTAACGAACATGATGCCGCTAATGTTATATTTTTATTCATTTTAATCGTCTTCATGGACTTTAACGAAAACGCTTCGCTAAAGTTAACTTTAACTGGTTAATGTTAACTTTATCGGGAGAGCGGACTCTAACGGTAACATATATATTTCAAATTCTGAATGATAACTGATACAATAACCCAAATTAATTTTTGTTTTATGTATCCAACATATATAACGTTTAAAAGGCATTTTTTGTTTGAGAAAAAGCGACATCTGCATTTTTAAAATTAAACTGTAAATTATTTAACTACAAATTAAAATCTTTTCATTAAACAGTGAAAAATCGTAAAGAGCTAAAATTTGTCAAAATATTTATAGCATCATTTTTAAAAATATTTGCGCCAAAAAAAAATCAAAATACTTATTTTCCATTATTTTCCCTAACCAACTTAATAAAAAGTAAAAAAAGCAAATTGATCCGAATTTTGCAAATTCGTAAAATTTAACAACGCTCAAAATTTAGTTATTAAGCAAAAAAATAAAAAATCGTCCTTTAGAGTGTCATTTAAAGTTATGATTCTATTATAAAATTATAGCAATCAAATTTATTTTTTGAAAAGCAGACATCACTCCATCAGTTTTAATTTGAATACTTGAAAAATACTCAAAAAATTAAACCAGTCCAACCTTATAAAATCAAAACGTCAAACTAAAATAATAACCTCATTTTACAAGTAAATTAAATTTTAGATACAATAATCAGAAAAAAGAAGCAACTGCAATTCAAACTGTCCTCTTTTTATCTCAAACAAACAATAAAAAGTACAAAACGTATTTGTAATAACAATAGTACATGATATAATTCTGTCCCAATTTAAAGATACATTTTGCATATAATTTCAGTGCATACAAAAGAAGTACAAGTGGTACTCATAACTTATAATAACAAAGAAAGAAAAAAAAATTTTAAAAGAAGGTTAATAATAATAGAATGTAAAATAATGCAAACTCACCCAGCCACTGGTATCATTTTAAGTGCAAGCGCCCTGCTGATACAAAAACCTGCACCACCCGTTGCGAACCAAAATTTGACTTTCTGCTGAAACATAAAAAAAATATTAAATATTACTCAAATTTTTTTTTTGTAATTTAAAATTTGTATTTTATAATAAGAAATAAAGAGAAGAGTAATAAATGTAATAAACGTGAATAAAGAAAATTTTTTATAATTGCGCAAGAGAAAAAAAATGATCGATTATAAATGTCGATTATCCATCCTCAGTATTTAACGAATCATCAATTAAATTTCATGCTTCTTTCTATATCATCCTTTTAAATATATGTAAAACATATTCACGCTCTTTTCATACTTTTTTATATTAAGTTACGTCGTGTACTCAATGTCGGAAATAAATTAGTCAAAATCATCAAGTTCATTTCTTTTATGTACCTGTTGATTTAATCATTATTTAACGAATATAAGATTAAACGTCATTAATCATATTTTTTTATGAGAAGGTTTAAGTTAAAAGTAATTTATCATCAATTTTTTTGTTTTTTGAGAGAAGGAGATTGTTCGATATTTTAAATGCTTTTTAAATTATGCTTGTTTATATAAATGGTTTATAATTATTTTTAATTTTTGTTTTATTTGCTTTTTACTGGGGATTTAATTAAGTTTTGTTTTGGAAGTTTGAGATTATTATGGGTTTCTTATAAATGAAAATTTAGGGGTAAAAATGGGCTTAAATTTACTGAAAACACTGGAATTATCCAATAATTATCTAATAAGATTTAATTGATTATAAACTGACCTCCAAATGTGTATTTTAAAATAATTATTTTTAGCAATTTATTGCCCAAAGTACTAAATATGAAGTCTGATGAGGTCAGAATACAAAACGTTACTAAATAATATGGTCAAAACTTTGTATTTCTAAAAAATAATTTAATATTGTACAATAAAAAGTAAAAAAAACCTAAAATTATTTCAAAGCATAATAAAAAGAAGCAGACATCAATCATAGTTGACAACAGACTAAACATAAATTTATCATTTATAAAAATTCTTAATTACTATTTTATAACAAAAAAAATACCAAAAAATTTTCTTAGAATAACCAAAATAAAAATTTCAATTTAAAAAAATCGCAAAATTAATAATTAATAACATAAAAAACATGTCCAAAAAAATCAAGACAAAAATCTTTTTTAAAATTTCGTTCATCTTCGTTAATCACTTTTTTTGAAGAATAAGGAGTCTTTCAGAATAATCCATCAAAAAAAATAAAATAATAATAAGAAAGCTACGAAATTTATATAGATGACTGACTTTTCAACATAGATATTTTTTAAAATATGCAAAAAGGTTTATGATACTTTTAATTCTTTTTTTTAAATCGGATTTATTGATTTTTATCTTAATTTTAATCAACAAAAAAAAAGTCCCCCAAAAAAAATACACATACTTTCTTTTTTATATTTATTTGAAGATTGACAAGTTAATAACAGGATATTGTAATTATTTTTTGAATTCAAAAAAAAAGGAAAAAAAAACTGGAATTAAATAATCCAGTTTGAAAAAAAAATTAAATATTCTAATTATTATTTGAATATTACACTAAGAAAATTTAGGTCATCTCTTTTATCAACAAGTACCATCTTTCAATAAATAAAAAAAATTTTCTCTTTTTTTATCTCGTAATTTTAAATAAATTGATACTTTAAACTGGTATAGGCTCTAATGTAAGCGGGTAATTAAAAAAAAATAAATAAATTTATGTAATTGAAAGATAGCTTTTTAACATTAATTAATATTGAATTAAAAGATAACCGGTTGATTCGGCCTTTTTTCAAAGACTTTTTGTATATTTAGGTTTTGAATGGGAGCGAATTCGCATTTTTTTTTTTGCTTGGGCTTATTTAGTTTATTATCGAGTTGAGTACTACTTTTGAGATAAAGTTTTATTTTTTATTGAATTAAGCATAAATTTTGTTTGGCAATTTATTTATTTTTTTTTTGTGAGTTGAAAATTTAGTGAAAGAAATGAAATTTGTTTTTGGGCTGGTTCAAGACCTAGTTATGCTTTTGAATTTCACAAGAATACTTCTCATTTTTGCAAAAATAACTAGATACTTTTTCAAACTATAACACTGCAACTTCGAAAGTTTACTATAACACATCAAGTCTTATAAGTATCCCCTTTCAAGCCTCTTAAACTGAAATTTTTTATAATTAATTCTTATACTGTTAGTCAATAAACTCAATGCTCATTTTAGGCCAAAAATGACCAATTTTTAAATTTCTGCCAAAATTGTAATGTTTCATGAAACAAAGTTTAATATGACTAGAAAATTTTGTACAAGCTTTAAGTTTCCAAAAATTCTACACTCGTTATAGCTTTTCAAAGATAATGGTAAAAATGGACTTTTCTTAACGTATGCTTACATGTAAGCTCTTACAGATTATAAAGTATCCCTTATACACTTAGTAAACAGCCAATCAGTTATTTCAAAAGATTTTTAGTTCAATAAACTTAACACGCCTAAAAAATAGTATTGGAAAATTTTTTTTGTCTTGAGTGTAAAACAATCGCAAAACAGTTTTTTTGAATATTTTTTATAAAATACGATACCGTTACTTAAAATTTGTTGTTTCTTAACAAATTATAAAGTCTCTTCCTCACAGTTCAGTCCAAAGATCAATTTACAAAAAAAAAGCATGTACAAAACAATTTCCTCTTACAAAACATAGAAAAAAAAAAGATCAAAATACACACATGTTTTTTCACATAAAACTAGAACAAAAAGTCCACTTAAACAAGATGCGTGCATTAAAAACATAAAAAATAGAGTATTTTAAGTACCATAAGTTAAAACCGTTAATCTCTAACAGTGTACGTGGGGTTTTCGTATACGCGTATAATAAAGTATGCTCACATGCATAAATTACATAAAATAAGGGAAAAACAAACCATAACGTAATTTAGTTTATGATCTATGCTATTTATGCTAATTAGATAAATACAATGTATTAAATAAAATCATATTTTTATGCTTTATTTTTTGTATACATAGTTAAATCTACTTTTTTTGAATTATTTTAACGAACTTAAATATCCACCTGTGCGGTCTGTATTCAATTTATCGATTTCAGAGTAAATTGACAATCAGATTTATTTAGATAGTTTTATTTTTATTGATAAATTAATTTAATTAAATTAGAGAAGAAAAAAATAATCTTTAATTTGACATTATGTGGGTGGTAAAATATATAATTTTTTTTTTATCTTTTTATTCTCATGCATAAAAAACAAAGAAACTAATGAACCAAATATTGAGATTTAAATACATGATTCTTAATATATTCTTATCTTAGTACAGTAGACATTTATTCATTTTTCTTTTAGTGTATGTTAGACTTTAGGTTGTTTTGGATTTTTTTTTATTTTTAGTAGCTTCAAAATTTTAGCAGAACCAAATTTTGCGAAATTAAGAACCAATTTTGCGATACTTTTAGTATGAAAATATTAGATTTTTCTCAAAAATATTTTCATATCCCTAAATCAGAAATTTTAACGAATTCTTATATCTAATTTTTGAAAAATAATGAATTTTCCGTTTTAGCAATTGTAGATTTTTATTTTTCAATGTAATGCATGGTTCGAAATAAAATTGACGATAAACAGTTTCAAAATAATTATTTTATCTAACAAATTCTTCACAAAAATTCATCAAAATTCAAAAACAACCAAAAGTCTCATATACACCCATACCTTTAAAATTATCATAATGTAAGATAAAAAAAAAAATAAAAAAACTTGTTTATATGTCATTATAAAATATTATTTAAATAATCTAAAACTTCATTTTTCTTATTTTCGTTATCTCCTTAATTAAAATTTTATAACACCATGTGAAAAAAAATTTAACATCAAAAATCTTGGTACCAAAAAAAATTTAACAAGTAATACACAACTGTTTAAAACTAATGACGAAGTCAGTATTTTTAGGTCCTCTTTTTTTAAAAGAAATTGATGAGTTTTGGATAAGAAGAAGTTTTAAACTATGTGTTTTAAAAAGATTGGCAAGCTATAAATTTATATAAAAAGAAAGAACAAAAAGGATATATTAAATAAGATCTGTTAATTACAACGAACAGCACGAGTTATATAGAAATTGTCGATTAAACAAATGGATAAATTTATAATGAAACGAATGATTTTTGATAATGATTCGTTTTTGTTTCGTATTGAGCTTCGTGAAAGGGGTTCAAAATTTCATCTTCTAAGAATTTGATTGACTTAAAATATTTTTATGTTTACTTTGGTTAATGATTTCTTTTAGCTAATTATTACTAGATCCTTTTGAAGGAACTTGAAGGTCCTTCGAGGAATATGGTCTATTTCTCAAAAGATTTAAAAATATTTTTTTTTTATGGGCAAATAGCAAGTAGAGAATTTTTACTAATTATTCGAGTTCAGGTTGACAAGAAATTATTTTTATTTGAAAACTGGAGGAGGTTCTTTAAGATTGAGAAGTTTAACTAGTTTGTGTGTTAACACAACCAACGAGCATGGGAAATGTTAACTTATACTCCCTAATTATCACAAGTCCCTAAATCAAAATTAAGTTTTTAAACCCATACTTTTTTGAGACTCTAAATCGTAATTATTCTAAACCCATTTTTCTTTCCCCTTAACAAAGTCCATTTTTGACCACCCACTGAATTTGAGATATTTTTCAAGTACCCCTCCTCAAGAGAGAATGTCCCATTTTAAAATGTAAAAGTTATTGCTTGTAAAATAATTTTTTGATGATTCTATTTGTCCTCTTTAATCAATGCACTATTTGAAATTTAATTTAAAAGCTGAAAAAATTTCCGAAAAAAACACTAAATCCAACAAAGCACCTTATTTTATTAAAAATCCTAGTAATCCAAAAAGTAATTTTAATCATCTCAAAATGCAATTAAAAGTTGAAAACATTATAAATAAGGTATTTGCTCGACATTGCAGGTAATAAAATCGCAATAACATGAAATGAGAGAATCTCGCACCCCGTTGGGTTAGGAATGCAATTAGCTTGAAATCTCAAACAAATATAAATAATCTCTCAGTAGTCTCACAAGATTTTAATTAAAATTAAAGCATATTTTTAAATATAATTCAATTTCGTGACTCTAATAATATATTCCTTGTACACAAAACAACCCTTTTTTTTCACTATTATTCTCGTACACAAAAACAACCTTATTTTGTGCATAATTTTCATTTCTCTTTTAACCTTCATATATATGAATTACTTATAAATATATACAATTCGTTTTTTTTAGCGAACCAAATTTCTTTGTGTATTATATAAAAGAAGAATAAAAAGATAACATTATATGGATTTTGTTATCTTAGTTGTATATCAAAATATAATAAAAAAAGAACTTGTTGTGTATTACATACAAGAAGCACCATATTTACATATATTTTTCTTCCACCCATATTTCTTTTTGCACATATTGTATATTTATTTATATTGTAGTGCATTTATTTTGTTTTACAAAATATTTTTTTCATATTTTAGTATACTAAACTTTGATTTTCATTTAATTTTAACTTTTTGTGTATGAGAGTTTATCCTCGATTTTCTAATCTTATTTCGGAGTTAAGATATATCCTAAAGTACTTTACAGTCAAAGTAAGTTCAAGTATGTGCATAATTAACGTTCACGTAAATGTTTATTTATGCATAGACTTTTGATAAGGGTTAAACTTGATTTAGTATTAGATAAGACTGAGAATTAAAATTAAATTAGGTCTGGTTTCTTAAGTAAAATTTATTTTCTTAAAGAAGCTTATTTTAGTGCCTTTTTGAGTATCTAATGTCACGAAAGATGACACATATACTTTAAAAGTTTGAGATTTTTATAATAAAAGGGATCAAAATCTACAAGGTTTATTTACGGTTCGTATAATTAAATCTTATTAGGCAGATAGAATAGCTGAAAGTTATTTACGAGTGCGAATGTATTTAACCTTAGTTTTAAGCTAATCTGGCATTAATCTAATCTATTTCTTGGGGGATATACTTTTTTGGTATAAGATACTGACAAATTTTAAATAAATAAATAAAATTATTAAATTTAATTTTCGTTGAAAAATTCATTTTTCAATCAGTAAATAAACCTTTTTCGAATATAATCTTCAACTGGGTGGTTCAAAAGTCATATATAAAATATAGCGAATACTTTTTAAAAAAACATACCTGCTGCAGTAAATTAAAAAATTGACAAAAAAATAATGAATTTTGCAATATACTGTAAATAATATTATTTTGACATTTTTATAATTAAAAAATAATAATAAAATTTAAGGTCTAACAAAGAAAAAAAATATGTTTAAAAATTTTAACCTTTTTCTATAACTAAATTAAAAAATTTTTTATTTAACCTCTATATTAAAAACATAAGTATTAACCCTTGGATTTATGAAAATGCATAATATATATGAGCGAATCTATGGGATTTTCTATACTAAAAATTCTGATAATAAAGATTTTACTCGTGCAAAATTTGTCTAACATCCTTAAATAAGAGAGTTTTTGCAATATTCACAAATCGTAACGAGACTCAATCTATTACGTTTATATATATGTTTTTGGAATTGTTATTCGTGTGCATGAAAATAAAGTCGAGCAGTACGAAATTAAAAAAAAACCCTTATTCAGAGTGATATATCATAGCAAAATTTTACCTGTAGTGTCTTTTTCGTGTCACTGGTCCCTAATTTTAGGGTCTTGCACGTGACAAATTCTCGATTCTCAAAACTTACGAATATTAAAAAATAACTCAGAAAAGGGCACAAAATAGGATGTTTTTTACTAATTTAAGGGCATTTTTTGCGTTAAGATCACTGAAATTTGAGAACAGAGACCCCAAAAACGTACTGAAGAACAAATCTTGTCATAGTTTGTAAATTTTACAAAAAGGCTCCCAAAACGTCCCTAAAAAAGATTGTGTTTTCTCAAGTTAAGGTTGTTTGAGACATATTCAATGCATGGGTTCCTCAAATTCTAACTAATGTCTCTAGAAACCTATGCAATAAGCTAAATCTTGTTGTAGTTTGTGAATAATGTTTAGAAAAATTTGCACTAACAAAACCTCGATTTTCAGCAACCAAACAACCCTTAGTAGACTTTTTTCATCTCAGTTGTTAAAAACCAATCCCTCCTCCCTTACTTCACTAGAGTAAATATTTGGTCCTTCGAGCCGGATCTTTACAATTATTTTCTAAATCTTAGCTAATTTTTGAAAGAAATTTCTATCAAAACTCCCCGCAAAATTCAAATCTGAAGTCTAAAATTCATAAATTTGTACTATTTATTGAGAAATTTGTAATTCAACCCAAATAAAATGCTTTTTTCGGCTTCGAAATCCTAAAATTTATACCGCAAAAAGTATATTGCAAATTTAGCCTGGACTTATTCATATATGAACGAATTTATCAATGGAATTTATATTTTTTCTACATTTGACGAATATATGATGCGCATATTCTAAAAATTAATAAATAAACTAAAAAAAAAAAAAAATAAGAAAACTAATATACAAATTGTCTAACATGATAAATCTAAAAAAAAAAAAACTATAATCGATTTAAAGATTCATAAATTTTATAAAATAATAAAAAGAGAAGAAAAATATAGTATAAAAGATATAAGAAAGCCAGTAGGATACTACTCTTTACTCTTTATATAATTTACGATCAGCATTCACGAGATTCGCGCTGTACATAAGAAAAATAAGTAAAAAAGAACCTCGCCTTCGCCCCAAGAGCTTTAATTTTTTTTTTTCTTTGTCTATAATAATATATACTGGTTTTGTATTACTGGCGTGCGCCTCCCTTAATATATCCTCGCGGTTATATGCGAAATAAAGAAAAAAGGAGACAAGAAATGTAATAAGGAAGAAACACACGCTTATAATATTATATGGCGAAACAACTAAAAAGAATACATACATTTATATAGATCTTTTTGCAGATAACAAAATCTGCACTATTTAACTCAAGCATGTATTATAAGAACTTGTATTATTTTTTATTTTTTTCTTTTCTCTTTCGAGAGAAATATTACGCATAATGTATATTAAAGTTATAAATGTAATTTTCATGTAAAGTAATTGTAAATTGACTGGTGGTGCATGTGCATTTTATTTTATAGCTTTAGGTGGATTTAAATAAGAAAACTACTGATATTAATGAAGGTTTATCACTTTTTTTATAAATAGTTTATCAAAATTGATCCTTGATTAAATTCTTAAAATTTAATTCACACCTGTATTGCTTTTTTGCAACATGTGCAAAACCCAGCTTCTAAAATCCAGGTACTCGTTAAATAATATACTATTACATTAAATTACCAAGCAGATAATAAAAGTCAGAAAAAAACATTTTTTTTACCATACAATTATAAAATTCACACACAGAACATCTGTTTATTGTTAAACAGTTAAGTTCTTTCAGTACCATAAATACATAAGTCAATAAAATATTATGACTTAACGTTTATTAAATAGAATATTAAAAAGTCAACTTGTTAGATGAGAAAATTGTTAAGTGCACATTTTTCCTTTTATGTATACCTTTTAGTAATATTACATTTTTTTAAAACATTTTTTACTGCAAATTGTTTTGAAAGAATTTTTCTTTAAAATTATCACTTTGTTACTTATATTGTTTTACTGTTTTTTAATGGATCTTAAGGTAGAATTGTTATTGTATGCTGGAGAGAATTTTTTTTATAAGTTATGCTGTTAAGAGTAGTTCTTGTTTTATTGCAAAAATATTAGTAAAGTATCGAAAAATAATTTTTTTGGGAGATTGCAATTAGCCTGACGAGGTTAGTGGTATTTGTATCAACGAAACGTCGTGGTTAAATGGCATAAATATTATTTTTAATTTTATTGAAAATTGCCCTAAATGGTCGATGTGTTCTTATAAATTTTTGAACAAATAAAATGAGCGATATTTTTCGTTAATTCGTAAAATAAATTGTTAATTTTTCACAAAAAGTAAACGATTTAAATTATTTTTTTGATCTCAAAATCTTACAAGCCCAAAAAACTTTATTGTGAATGCAAATTTTGTTATGTTTAGGAGGATACAATAATATCAAAATAATCAGTTCTAATTCTCGAATCCCTGAAAAACTTCTGTAATAAAAACTGAAAATATTAACAAATTTACCCCACTGAACTTAGAAAATTTTTACTAATAAGTACTACTAAATAAAATGCATATATATTAATCTTAAAATACCATTTAAGGAAGCAAAATTTCTGCAGATATTTATTATGACACAAATATTTTGCATAAATTTATTTTTACACGTAAAATACAAAATTTTCAAATAAAATATTTTCATGCACGTTCATTTAAAAAAACTGAAAAAAAAATAAAATGATAAATTAAAAGAATTAGTTTGCTCATAAAAATGAATATGTGTGTGTATTAAGAGTCACGATATTGATATTACTGGTAAGCACTTTTTTGTTATCAGTTTGCTTAAATCTTTAATGTAACATCTTTAAATGATTGAAATAAATAATTTGCTTTTTTTTATACAAGCACTGGAATAATAATCTGATTTTAATAAATAATAAACATAGCTGGATATAATGAGTACGCATAAGGTTTTTAGTATGTGTGTATATGTGTGTGCATGAGAAATAAGTTTTTTGATTACATAAGGTTTAAAATTTTATAGGAACCGTATTCTGAGATTTTTTTTATGAAATAAAATTAAATATGGAATCCATATTTTACAATTTTTAGATGAGGGTGAGAAATTTTTGGACCCTGATTTTGTAAGAGCTTTGTTTCCTGATTTTTATTTATAGTTTTTTATTTTAAAAAAAATGAAGGTAGTTTTAATTTCCCAGAGAATTTTTAATTACTAACGATCTGTTTATTTTAAATTTGAACTGACTAAAACAGATTAAATCAGACGCGAATTCAAATATTTAAAAATCTGTGAAAATGCGACTGATTAAAACATAAAAAAATTATAATACCTTGGATTGAATACAAAACAAAATCGTTAAAAACAGAACAATAAAAATAAATATTCTTTTGTTAACAATTAACAAATAATAAAAGAATACAAAATAAAAAATAATTACCTTAATGAAAAAACAGTAAAAAAACTGAGTAATAATTTGTAAACCAGGAAGCTTTTACAGTATATAAATAATAATTTTTACGATAGATAAATACGAGGTGAGAACAGCGGTATAATAACATAACCGTTGCACTATGCGCGTCCCGCGATATTACTACCATGGAAGCTTTTAAAATAAAGTTAAGAATTCTATTAAAAAAAATAAATTAAATTTTATAGACAAAAAAAAATTAGAAAATAAATGACCTTTAGGCTAAACAACATTTATTAATGTAACACCTTTTACCTTTAAATTATCATTTCGACACACTTCGATTTCTGTTATTGTGTTTTGTATTTGAGAGAATAGAAATAATAGAATGAGGAGTTAAAAATGAAATTTTTTTTTTGTTCTAAAATAAAAAGTTAATAGTTAAAAAATTCTTTTTGAAAAAATTCAATTTCATTTTTGTTTTTTTTCATTAGTTATGCTTGCAAAATAAATTTATTGTCTTTTTTAAGGGACTGAAAAAGATTTTTTTGTATTCACTGTTTAAATTAACGTTTAGACTGAAAATAATTTAAGACAGATTTTTTCAGATAGTCTGGCAAAAATGGTTTTTATTCCGAAAAAATCAGTCAATATTTGCCCAGAAATTTCATTTTCACCTAAAAAAAACTTTTTTTAAGTAATCGAATTTTGTTCATTCTTCACTCAAAATGCTTCTCATAAATTGCTACAATTTTCGTTTAATAGGCCTCTCTTAAACTCTTTTCATATTACCAAAAAATTATACACTCACCGACCCTATTACCTCAAACAAAAAACCTGCTCCATACTCTTTAAAAATTTCTATTTTATTAAATTCAAAAAAAAAAAAAATCTTTTTTAGCATCTTGTATTATTCGCAAGTATGACGCCTTTAGGTTATTCTTCTTCTGATAAAAAAAAAGAAACAATAAAAAGAGTTTAGAATATATATAACTGACATAAAATCGCACTCTTTATTTTCTCCTCTGCACAAAAAAAATATGCCTGCGGTACAAAAACATGTGTAATATAATGTAAAAAAATATTTAAGATATGTGTGCACCATATGTTTTTTTATATTGTTTTAAAAAATCTTTAGTTTTGTCTCTAAGATACTTGAAAAAAAAAATCATTTTTTTATAAATATTTAAATTTTGAATAAAAATCATGTTTGTATTAATTTTATGACAAAATTGTTAACGTATTATTGCTTGAAGGGACGAAAAAGATATTTTTTTTTTGTGAAAGTGATTACATGCGCATCTTTTTTTTAAAAAATTTATGTATTTATTATGCAGTGGCAAAATTTTTAATTTTAAAAAATAAGGAAATAATTCAGATTATATTCATTTACATAAATTTATATATGGGCTGTTGCTAATAAAATTTTGTGAAAGGAAGAGTATTGGTTTTTGTTTATCAATTTTGGCGAATTATGTGAGTTTAAAAAAAAATTTAAGTCATTTCACAATTCTGTGCCTTATAAAGCCCTTTCTACATCAGATTAAAAGTCGATATTAAATCTGGTAATCTTTAAAATATAGTGTAGTTGGGGATTTTTGACGATGTATCGTGAATAACTCCCAATTACCCTATAAAACTTATAAACATTTTTCTAAGACCTTTTTTTTATCAAGTCATGACCTGATCAGGCCCTGATTTCTATTTCAAATTATTTTAAGTCTTTTAATCGAAAATATTCTAGGTCTATTTTACCCCTCCCCCATAAAAGTGTTGATTTTTTACCCTCCTCCCCCATAAAATCGTCCATTTTTACACCCCTAAAAAAGTAACTACTATCGGTTTGAAAAAGATGCGAACCTCGAGTTTTTTATTAATATCTTCCCCGAAAATAAAGATAATTTAATGAAATAAAATTTTTCTAAAAATTTAACCATATTTTTATTCGAATCTCAAAGGAATTTAACGCAAATATTCTAGAAGTGATTTTATTGCAAAAACAAATAAAAAAACGAGAATTTTAAGAATTTTTTTTTCGCTCCATGACTTTAGACCCGAAAAAAGAGTTGAAGGAATCATCCGATTTTGACAAAAATTTAACCTGTGATAAATACACCTTTCTTGTGCATGATACAATTTTGAAAATTTAAATATTTCAATTCGCAAATTTTTTATGGGCTTCAGAAGAAGAGGCCTTCATCTCATCAACAAATTGTCGTATCGGCTTCGTTTTTTTTTTAATCGATAGCTTACTGTTTGTAGATTAAAAATATATATTTTGTTAATGTAGCGAATTATCGATTTCTGAGCAATAACGATTCTAAAATACGGACAGGTGCATTCTATTCATCTATTGTTTTTCACTGTTTTAACCCGTATTCATGAATAATTAAAGAAAAATAATATTCTTCGCCTCTCATTATTCTTAATTTGTTCGTTCATGCTACAACATCTGGTATGAGAAATAAAAATTAATTTGCAAATTTTTAAAAAAATTGCAATTTTTAATTACCGTATGAAATGTGCCGATTAATCTGCCTAAAAAGAACTTTGAATCGCAAAAATCCGCCAAAAAATGGTCAATGTAGAGGGTTAAAATCAAAAAGGTAAAATTTTTTGTTTTGCTGATATCAACGTCGGTTTTTGACCGATTTTTACGATTCAAATTGCTAATTAATCAGTTTTTTGAATAGAGAAAATTGGCAAATGGAAAATAAAACTCTTTGAACAATTAGCAAAAATGAAAAGAAAAATTTTGAGATCGGATAGACAAAAGAGATATCTCGCTGCGAAACAGTTAAAGTTGGAAAGATATATTTTTTTGGGTCTCACCCTAGTCTCAGCGGGATAAATTAAAATTTTTTTTATCTATACGATCTCAAAATTTTTCTTTTCATTTTTGCTAATTGTTCAAAGAGTTTTATTTTCCATTTGCCAATTTTCTCTATTCAAAAAACTGATTAATTAGCAATTTGAATCGTAAAAATCGGTCAAAAACCGACGTTGATATCAGCAAAACAAAAAATTTTACCTTTTTGATTTTAACCCTCTACATTGACCATTTTTTGGCGGATTTTTGCGATTCAAAGTTCTTTTTAGGCAGATTAATCGGCACATTTCATACGGTAATTAAAAATTGCAATTTTTTTAAAAATTTGCAAATTAATTTTTATTTCTCATACCAGATGTTGTAGCATGAACGAACAAATTAAGAATAATGAGAGGCGAAGAATATTATTTTTCTTTAAATATTCATGAATACGGGTTAAAACAGTGAAAAACAATAGATGAATAGAATGCACCTGTCCGTATTTTAGAATCGTTATTGCTCAGAAATCGATAATTCGCTACATTAACAAAATATATATTTTTAATCTACAAACAGTAAGCTATCGATTAAAAAAAAAACGAAGCCGATACGACAATTTGTTGATGAGATGAAGGCCTCTTCTTCTGAAGCCCATAAAAAATTTGCGAATTGAAATATTTAAATTTTCAAAATTGTATCATGCACAAGAAAGGTGTATTTATCACAGGTTAAATTTTTGTCAAAATCGGATGATTCCTTCAACTCTTTTTTCGGGTCTAAAGTCATGGAGCGAAAAAAAAATTCTTAAAATTCTCGTTTTTTTATTTGTTTTTGCAATAAAATCACTTCTAGAATATTTGCGTTAAATTCCTTTGAGATTCGAATAAAAATATGGTTAAATTTTTAGAAAAATTTTATTTCATTAAATTATCTTTATTTTTGGGGAAGATATTAATAAAAAACTCGAGGTTCGCATCTTTTTCAAACCGATAGTATATACTTCTCACGCATTTTGGAATAGTGCTTAATAAAATTTTAAATTTAGTTTCTTCGCAACAAGAAATTTATCCGCGAAGTTAGAACTCGGAAGAAGAGAAGTTAAGCCTTGAAGAAGAAAATGTAATTTTGAGAAATCGGATTCAAGGTATTGGTATTGGTCTTGACCTGGAACATAAACATGCTAAATACACTGAAAAAGATAAAGACATGACTAAATAACTTTTATTTGTAAGTTTTTAAGATTTCCTCCTTATATAATCTTTAGAAATCATTTTACTTGCGAGAAAAATTTTATCCTAAATTTATGATGAAAAGACATTGTGGCAATTCAATGGTTAAAATTCTTCTTCCAAATGAAATATAAAAGCGTGATATCAACTATGAGTTTAGAAAAAAATTTGAACAGACCCCGAATTTAGGGCATTACCCGAAATTTTTTTTCCCGAGAAATCACATTAAATTTGAAAAAAAAAACCCATATACAATAATTAAACCACAAAAATTTATTCTCAATACATAATACGATACCCGTGTATAAAACATAATAAACTTTTTTGTAATACGATCAATCTTTATTAACGAGGACATAAAAAAATAAAAAAAATAAATTTACTTATACTTTTTTTTTCTTCTTTTTAATCAATTAATCAAATAACAATTTAAAAATTAAATAGGTAATCATTAATCATTTGACTTAAAATAAAAAATTACGTTTAATAACATCGCACGTAATTTATTCTTCAAAAAAATATTCAGTGTCAAATCCCCAAAAAAAATTCATTTTTTTAAATCACAAAATTAAATTTTTTTTAATATTTACAAATCTAAAAGCAAAAAAAAAAAATTATCATGATCAAAAAAAAAAATAAACCCTTAAAGGCACAAGTTAAGAAAAAATGTATAATACGCATGAATTACATTAAATTTTTTTTTTAGAAAAAAATAAAGGGGCGTAAGAGAGTATATAAGTTTGACTGTCTCGAGGCAATTGATACACTTTTATTACGAAGGAAGTTTAAATGCGATTTTATATAAAAAATAAAATCGAAAGATATTATAACGACCGATGGTGCATAAAAGTAACGTATAATTTATTAAAATTTAAGACTTGTTTTCTATTATATCATAAAAAAATAAGAGGTTAATGATCTTTGATACATTTTTTTATTTAATTGTTTTTGATAATTTTGCTGATCAAATCCACAGAGTTTTTTCAGTTAAATGATTGAAATAAATTTTTTTTTTTTTTAAAAAGCTCATACATATAATTTATGCAGGTTAAAAATTAAGTCTTATAAATAACGACATAAAGTGGTGAAATCATCGAGTATGCTAACGCCAATAAATTATTAATGTAGAAGCTTAAAGGATTATCTTGAATAAAGTATTACTTCGGTGACATCGCTTATAAAGATAATAATTTTATAGTCTTCTTTAGAAAATTTACAGAAGTTTAGTCAGTGATATAGTATTAACTTAATCTTTGTTTTAAGAACTTCATTTTTTAATTTGAAAATAAAAAGTATATATCAGCCTGGTCATTCTTTAATAAATTTGTTTTTTTAACACATACACTGTAAAAAGTAACTCTCTTATATTATTAACAAAAAAATTAGAACATTTTTGAAAAATTTGTAAATATTCGAAAAATATCGTAAATTTACTAGAATATTAACAAAAAATTCGAGTATTCTCGAATTTTAAGATAATTTGCTAAATTTAGTAAATTTACGATTTTTATCGAATATTTACAAAATTTTTTGAAAATTCAATAATTTTTCGAAAAAATTCTATTTTTTTTGTAAATCTAAGAAACTTACTTTTCTTTTTTTGGATAAATTGTACCAATTTCTGCTTAGTAATCGTACTTTGCAAAACTAAATAAACCTGGCTTATCTCAATTTAACAAATATTTTACCCAACAATATCTTTAAAACTATGTCAAAAAATTCTTGATATGACTTTCATACCAATATTACATCAATGCAATATTTTCCCTTGACAATAATAATAACAATAAGTATAAAATTTAATTAAACTTTCAGTAAACTATTAAATTTTTTTTTTTCTTACGTTATTGCATTTAATCGAAAATGACTAAAACTCCCACATGAATTTATTGATGTATCTTTTAAAATTTAATTTTTTTTATATGATAAAAAAAAAGAAAGTTGCAGTCTTTCTATAATGCAACATCTTAAATTCAAAGTTAATGATGTTGTTATTTTCTTTCTTCTTATATATAAAAACAATAATACGTACACTCGATAATTGATATGTCTCATGATTCAAAATTAATGATTTAAGTGTAAAATGACAGTTAGCTTATTTTTTTTTGTTTTCACATTCTTTTCTAATTGGAAATTATCATATTTTTTTTTTATTTGAATTTGTATTATAAAAAAGTGTATTTATGTATTGTAAGGTAAAAAATTTTTAAGAGGGAGAGTTTGATAAAACCGAATAACTGAAGGGTCTTAATGGTGTAGCCTCCAGAAGTTGTTTATCTCTAAACTTTGAAAACTAAAAAATATTTCAAACAATTTTTTGGTTTGAAGTTCAACAAGGAAGAGATGGCTAGGGTCAAAGAAAAATATTTACTTAGGAAGGGTAAAGAAACTTTTGAAGGAAAATTTAAGCAACTTGAAAAGTTAAAAATGTTACAATGCTTATCTAGCTTATTGAAATTCAGTTTGAGTAACTTCAACCTAAAAATCCTCTTAAAATTTAATCAGTACTAAATAGTACCAAACTTTTCCCAAACAAAAACATATGGAATAAAACGTATATATAACAGTGCAGCGAACTTAAAAAGATGACTAAAGTCGATAAGGAAGCACATGCATGCACATTTTGTTGCTGTCGTATAATCTTCGAAGCGTGACGAAAAGTAAAAGAGTATTTTTCAAAGCCTCGACCTTGCTTATATATTACCCTTTTTATTTTTCTTCCTTTTTGCATATTTATAAAGATAAACAGAAATTCATATCTATTTATTATGTTGTTCTTGATGAATTTTCATTTTAAAGAAAATTCACCTGTCCGTAACCGACGTTTATGTACGCAGAGAAAAACCGTTTTAAATTTTAGTTCTGTGTATTAAATGGATTATTTTTAAGGATCATTAATTTTTTACATGTTTTTTAAAATTAGAATAAATTTTTTTGCATATAAATTACAAGAAAATTTTTTCTAAATTGCCAGGAAAATATTGATAAATAATTTTGATAAACATTTTCTAGAACGAAGTTCACATAAAGCACATAAAATATGCATGGAAATTTTCTATACAATATTTTACTAAAATTTATAAAATCAATATTTCTATAAATAAAGTTTCTATTAATAAATAAATCAATTTCCTGTTGCTAGTTTGTTTACACAAAGACTAAACTAAAAATATTTTATAAATTTTCACCATTTATAAATTTAATGGAAAGTAAATAACCAGTACTATTAGTTTACCTATATATTTAAATTGAAAATATTGTTTATAGCTGACCTGGTAAAAAAAAAAATATAAAAGCAAGAGAAATTCTGGGATCTGGGCAAATTTTAGCAAGAATTTTTGGAACCTACTTTTAAGTCCGTGGATGAAAATTGTGTAAAATGCTGACTCGATTTTCGGATTTCTCGACAACTTTATTTGAATCTCCCTTTTCAGACACATTTAAAATAAAAAAAAAAATAAATTTTCATTTTAGCTATTTTAAAAAAATGTTATTTTCTTTTTTTTGTACAGCCTTTCAGAAATTTTTAAAAATTTGTCAGAATCCCTTTTCAGTAATTAAATTTTCCGAGGAATCTGAAAGTTGAAATAGAATATTTTGAAATTTTCATTCTGTGATAGAAAAGTGGGCCCTAGAAATTTTGCCCAAAATCTACCCAGATCCTAAAAATTCTGCTGTTTTTATCTTATTTTTCGTCACGAATTTCTTCGTTATTTTATAAATTTTTTGCAAAGTAACTGTATTTTTTGTTTTTTTTTACGTAAATTTCTAATTACTACCCAAAAATTTTCAAAATTTTCAAAATTTTCTCAAAAATCTCTTTTTATACCTTTTGAACCACTAAAAATACCCTTAAAAAATTTATCAAATATAAAAAGCCATCTTTTCAAAAAAACCCAATAATTAAATTTACGCGTGATAAGATTCTGATCCATAAAAAAAAGTAATTACTCGCAAAGACGTATACACGAAAGATCTGGTTTACGCATGAAACCAATTTAAAAAAAAATTTGAAAAAAAAAAAATAACCTTGTCAAATTAAAACGTTACATATATTCGTTATCATTAAAATAAGTATAATAATTCCCCACACACACACACACACTCATACCTGAAACCATACAATTACATACATGGCGTATTCTATAAAAAAAATTGCTACTTTTGAATTTTCATTTTAATTATTATAATTTTCTATAAAAGATAATATTTAAAGATAAAAAAAAAAAAAAAAAATATTTGAGTCGTGCTCTCATTTCACTTCGTAAGTAAATGCGTACTTATATCGACGCAGAGTACGTACATACTGTCATTAAATAAGTTCTTTTATAAATATTGCTCTGTATATTATTATTTATACATCTTTTTGTGACGACGATATGTGTGTGTGCCGGAGGCTGTAAATACCATAATTACTTGCGCGTATTATATTTTATACTCAATTTCAAAAAAAAAAATGACTGAATGTTGTACTGTCATGTCTGTGTATATACGCGTGGAAACCTTGTGGCTATAGAAAATGACGATTTCATGGATAAAAATCTGATTGAATTTTATAAAGAATTTTATTTTTTTGATAAATAAAATGAGATTACCGCAGAAGCTTTTTTCATGTAACCAAACGAAATTGACTTTTTACAAGACCACCCCCTGTGTTTTTTTATTAAAGAGATATTTTTTTAGAACTTACCGAACGTTTTGATGAGGATTCCATCCCTTGACGTACTATTTCTAATGGTGTTGGTATCGATGGCCTGCCAAGATACCAATCTTCTCTTGGATTATAATTATCTAACAATTTTAACAAACGTCCTACGTTAACGTAGTTATCATCATCAAAATGACAAAACCACCTAAAAAAAAAAATGATATTTAATCTCATTAAAACACTTGATTGGATGAGAATCCGATATAAATTTTATCTTATAATACTTTTAAGAAATGACACATTTATAAGAGTTCTTATTTTAAAAAAATGTTACAATTTCTATAAAAAATTGCGTTTCTAAATTTTTCATACACGCACATAACATGGTTCGATACCCACGAGTTATTACGAGTAGATGACCATCAAAATATATAGTGTTATAGGGAGAGGGTGTTGTTATCGTGGGAAAAGCTCCTTGGGAATTATTTTACCACTACTTTATTTATTTATGCTCCCTATGTATTATGTGTTGATCGTGTGCCGCCACGCGTACGTACACCCGTACTACTTAACTTCTTTTCTTTCTCTGTTTTTTTTTTCTAACTTTAATTCGAGAGAATGAAATTATATAGGTATGAGAAATTTTGTTTTTTTATGTTGCAATTGACACTTTAATCATCGCAGTTTAAAATTGGATTCAGGATAAATGAGATCAAGGTTGCTCTCAAATTGACCAAAAAAAATATGATAATTTGATAAAAATGCGTGTGTGTAAGCTGATATTAAATTGTCTTTCATGTACGAAGCGTATGCAGTAAGTAATTTTCTTTTAAGTGTCATGCAAATATAATGAAGTTTGTTTACTTCGGTATATAGAAAATTTATATAAGCATGAAATTGATTGATAAATAAAAATAATGAGGTTGACAAGCTATGGGAAAATTTTACCCTTGTTTCCATGTATTTATGAAATTTTAATAAATTTTATTTTTGTGTGAACTTATAATGGTGACTTTAATGGTAATTTTATACAAAAGTTTTTTTTATAAATAATATGGTTTTTGAATAAATCTCATAATCTTTAAATATGGTTCATAGATGGCTGTACCCTAATTAATCTTATTTTTTATGATTTTAATTAACTGGATGTTAGAAGTCATAAAGTAGAAGAAAGGAGAAATAGGGTTAGCCAGCTGTTTCAGAAAAAAATTAGCAATATTTGCATTCTGAGACTTACTTTAAAAATACATTAATTTTATATCTTCGTGAGTCCCAAAATCTTATAACAATAAAAAATTTAAAAAAAAACAGAGTTTTTATGAGTTTTCATAACGATGCTATTAAAATACCAAAATTTTTGTTAAAATAAAGCCCAAACGTTTAGGTAACTGGACAACTTACGAAAGTGCAAATCCCATTTTTTAATAAAAACCAATTACCTGCGAAAGTAGGCTTGCAACCCACAATTTAATGAAAAACTCTACCAATATCAACAGAAAAAACAATGATTTCGCATTTAGTGATTTAAAAAACGAAAGATAAGTTAGCATTTAATCATTAAAATCTACAAATGAAACGATTTCTCGGTATTACCATAGACTAAAAAAAGTTTAAATAATGAGACGTAATAATTAATCTCTTCGCCCATAATTTGTTGCTTTATATGCATAATAAAGTCATTTAATTTATTTAATCCATAATATAAACGCAGTTACAAATAAAAATATTAAAAACATTTTTTTGTCAATCATATTATCATATAATTATTAATGAAAAAAAAAGCCATATAATACAGAAATCCAAACCCACATTCATTAAAATGATTAAAAAACTTGTAATACGAGTTAATAATTATAATGCTTTTTAATACATATAATTCATAAAAAAAAAATGGTTTTTAAAAAAGAGAAGCGCAAGTAATAGTTATTTATAAATCCAGTTATATTTTCCTGTTGGCTTTTTAAATTATTATTACTTCTTATATTACTTATTAGTTTCATGTCTCTCATTTTTTACAATAAAAAATCTGAAAAATAATTATTATTGCAAATATTTTTTACGGACCTATTAATTTATTTAGTTTAAAGCTTGTTAAGGAGAGGAAACAGGAAATTTGATTTAAATAAAATTTTTATTGGATTATAAGAGATGAAATTCTGGAAAATGAAGGTTTATAAGAAGCTAAGAAAATAAGGTTTAAAAAATTGTTGATATACTGCAAGCAGGTACTTACTGTGTACTTAATATGTCAAAGTAGTGCGGTTTAATTTGTATTTTAAATAAAAAGTTTTTTTTAAATTACGATTCGTGCTTTTGAAAGATTGCTTTTATGCTGTGATTTTTTTTAATTGTTGTTATAAAAGTATTGTTTATCAGCATGAATACTGCAAGTACAAACATATTGTAATTTTAATGTAAATAAAAAGCTTTTTTAAAAGTTTGAAAGCGTTGTAAATACACTGAAAAAAAATTCGGTTGCCGCAACCGGAATTTTTCAGGTTTTCGATATAGGAATTCCGGTTCTGAAAGCCGAAAAAAAAAGTTTTTGGCTAAAATAAGACTTCCTGAACGTAAAAGTAAAATATTAACACAGGCAGTTCTTGGATTACTTTTTTTGAATTTTGCCTAGAAAAACCTTGTTTAAATTACCAAGATTTACTAGAATTTTATAGAAAAATTTAAGTGAAATAGCATTTTGTTTGAGCACAAATAAATAGCAGTTAAAATCCTTAATAAGTATATGAAATTGGTTCCTAATTAAATCATCGTTAATTTAATAATTTTGTAAATTAACCTATTCTTTTCTTTCGGTTTAATTTTGTCCAAATTTAACCTCTAACCTGATAAAAGAAACAGAACCGAGAACAGAACTTGTTTCTTTTTGCCTAGTAAAAAAAATAACATGCTATTCCCCACAGTCATATCAATAACACATCAGCACAAATATTCAACTACATTTCAATATAAAATAAAAGAAAAAAGTGTATTAATCTTGACATACCGACTAAAAAATTCAATACGTCTACACCCTTTGAAGTTTATTTGCCCTCAAGATCAATTTTGCCTTTTTGCATGTAACTAAAAATTTAAAAAAAGATAAAATAAAATGATCAATATTGTATTTTATACATGTCGAGTCTCTTTACTATTCCAGATAAAAATCAAATCGGACTGAATAAAAGAAGAAAAAGAAAATAGAAGAAGAAAAATCTTTATCAAGTGTTTTTTGCATTTAAAAATAATGAGATAAAGAGAGAATAAACAACATTAACGCCTACACTTTTATCGAGGCTATTTAAATATCGAACTATTTTTTACGCGATCAGTGTTTGTATTTACAAAGACAATAATCGTTTATAAGAAGATCAAGATTATGAGATTTTTCAATTGACTTTTTTAGATTACCATTTTTTTTTTAATTCAAAACATGCAAAAACACTTTTAAGA
Organism: Anagrus nilaparvatae; assembly: GCA_022575985.1. NCBI lineage: Eukaryota > Metazoa > Arthropoda > Insecta > Hymenoptera > Mymaridae > Anagrus > Anagrus nilaparvatae. The sequence goes on along the minus strand of JAKSXM010000156.1, from coordinate 3,260,979 downwards.
AAATTAATTTCTTTTATTTATTTATTCAACTCAAGTTTTTTTTTTTATTAAAATTATAAAATTAAAAACAATTTTTTATTTTTCGCCCTTGCGATTCTTTTATTTGTAATTTTAGTCACGAAAAAATGACATAAATGCAAGAGCAGAAAAAATATAAAAATTATTCATAAATGCATAACATGAAACGTTTTATTATAATATACCGCATAACTGCACCCTTTTTTGAGAAAGAATTTCATGTGTACGAAGAATAAATTTTTTGTTTATGAACAAGAATTTTTGTTTATTTTAAATATTTTTTATTGTATACTAAAAGGATTTGCTTTTTTATACTGTAAAATTTTTTATTTGGGTGTTTCAACAAAATTTATAAGCTTTAAAATTTGAAGGATTTTATTATTTTATGTCAAAATTTAGGTCAAAATTTCAGCAGTTTCGAAAAATAGTTAATTTTGATTAGATTTTTTAATAAAAATTTGGTCGAAAAATTTCAATTGTTAAAAGAAAACTGCTAAATCAGTTTTCAGTATAAAGTATATTTCTTAAGCTCCATATTGCGAATATCCAAGAATATTTTAATTTCAGAACTTAAATTCAACTTAGATAAAAATCTAGTAAAATTTAATTTAAAATAAATCAAATTTATATAAATTTTGAAATAAGCTTTTAAGATTTATACCAACAGTAAGTAAGCATAAAATGTGTACATAAACATGAAAGTTTTAAACCTTAAGGCGTGGTACTTAAAATTAACAAGATGAAAATTTATATTACATTTTATTTGTACATCTTTATAGTCTACAACAGCCAACAAATAAATTAAAAATTACTCATTTTTAAAATAAAATATTTTTTTGCATTAAAGTCAAAAAGACACAAATTTCCCTCTATAAACCGTCTACTTAGTAACTTCACGCATGCATAAAATATGATTTCAAGATCCAATTACAAACGAAAAAAATTGCAACCGTAAAAAAAACTAATTCGAAATTACGTAAGTCAAAACAGAGAAAAATAATAATACGAGAATTGGCGGCGCTCGTATGAATCAAGTTTAATAATAATCAATAATTTAAGTACATACACTGGTTGATATTAATGCTGCCGGTATAAATAATAATAATAATATGAAAAGGTTCAGTAAAAGAAAGAATATTATTGCAATGTATTAAAAAAACAGGGGGCCCTGGAGGGCTGCACGTGTATGGACCCGTGCCATCTTTGTGTATTGGATCCTATAATGTAAGAAGCAAAATAGCTTTGGGATTATGTTTGAATTGAATGGAGAAGAATTACGATTTTTTTGGGCTAGTTATTTGGTAATTGGAACTACTTGTTGAATAACCAAAGCTTTTTATTTTTTGAGTTCTTAGAAATCAAAAATTAAATTATAAAATTTTGTTAAAATTAATTACTTTAACTTATGTTCGTCTGAAAATCTGATCTAATAAGTTAATGTTTGCCATTTAGTAAATTTTATGCCAAGACTTTACAAAATCTTTCTGAAAGTTTGCAACAAGTTTTCAACAAGATTTCAAAACTTACTTTAAACTGTACGTAAATTTTAAAGAATTCCAAAACTTTCTTCAACAAATTTTTAAATCAATAAAAACATAAAATTAAATTATAAAATTTTAATTAAATTTAACGGTTTTTCAATATTAACGAATATTACCACGAAATCAATATTACGTAATGAAATTAACCAAAAAAGTATAAAAGACACGTTCAATTAAATATTTGGCATTGCAATATCACCTTATAAAAATTTATATTTTTTGCCTTTCTTTTTTGTATAAAAAAATTTCTTGCAAATTATTGCGTGATTCTATTCAAAAAATTACAATCTCCAAAAACTTATGGTACAGACAAGGCTCCGGAAGTTTAATTTGGTCACACCTTTTCATGTAACATAAAAATTATTCTCTCTTCTTCATATTTTTTTTAATATAAAATTTTTTGAATACAAAATTAGTGAATATAATTTTTATAATTTGTTTTTATCACGAAATGTATTAAAACCGGATATATTTATAAAAAATTATATTCAAGTTAAAAATATTGACAAACTTTCTTTTTTATAAGCAGTCGATATATTTTAAGTACATCCCTTTATTTTTGTTTTATTGTGTTTTTATGAAAAGAAAAAAAATCATGTAATTTGTTTTGTACAAAATACTGAGAAATTAACGAGATAAAAAGAGTACCAATAAAATAAAAGTTGGAGAAATTAAAGTTTGGCTATGTTTTTTCTTCTTCAGAGAATCCTTACAAATTATGGAATAATTAATTTTTATAATAATCTACCTCGTTCTAGTCAAAGTACGGAGAGGTAGGCTATTTTTTGGATCCTTGATTACGAAAATCATGGTTTCGCGTGTGGAAATTGGGGGAACACCTTTAAATTAACAGAATCTTAATAACAGAGTCCTTATTTTGGATAATTTTTCAATTGATTTACTAATTGAAGGGGTTAATGTACATTTTTACGCACACGACTTCGAAATTTGCATTTATCAGTCCGGAAAATGTCTAAAGTAGGCTAAAACCCTTTATACTTTCTGAAAATTGCCAAAACACCATTGTGAAGGTGTTTATTTTGCTAACTTAAAAGCGTTTTCCAAATTCATAGTAAACCACTTCCCTATAAATATCTCTCCCTCCCCTAGATTTGAATGGAGTATACTAAGACTTTTTGAAAAGATTTTTTTGCTCTGCTTATTGCAATTTCTAACCTGGATAAAGAAACGACTTAAAAACCTAGCAAATCCAAAAATAGACCCAGATTAATTTGCACGCATTATTAACTTGTAAAATAAAAATCGAATTTTATGATAACGTTTAATTTTCCAAAGATTTCAAAGCTCAAAAAATATCTAGCATCGTCTAAAAACCCAAGTTTTTTACACATGTAGAAATCTCATATTACGAAAATAAAAAGTCTCTTTCTTTGACTTTTTAACTTAACATACTCAAATTACGTTATAATATTTAGTTAAAAAAAAAAATACAGAATTTCCGGTCTTAAACACAAAAGAACGTTTTTAAATTTTTTAACCATAATGTAGTTCGTACTAGGTAGCGGTTATTACTTTTTTGCAATTCGAGTAGATAAATTAAATATCGTTTGACTGCACATTAAAAAAACAATGTTCAAGACAAAATTTTAATTACTAAACGCCACCACCAATTTGTGTATTTCAAAATCAGATAATTTTTGATGATTCTCTTTACATGTTTTATTTTTATTGAATTTTATAAATTTTATTTGAAGCAAAACAATAATCAAATATTTTAAGGCAGTCTCATTATTTATTTTTGTAACAAGAGAATATCGATTGGTTGAAAGATGAGTCAAAAAATAATAATTTTGTAATAAGAGATTTAAAAAAATAAAAGGGATGCTGTTATAAAATTTCTCTTTTTTTTAATAACTGTAAAATTGATACATTTTTTAATATTTTTTTAGGAGTGAACGCGGCATTTCGGTGCAATTGGTGACTACATTCAACTACAGTCCAACATCTTTAAACTAAAACTGCAAAATATCTTCAAAGAATTTTGATTTGCTGGAATCAAAAATTAGGGGAAAATAGACAACGTACTAGCATGGCAGAAAATTTGGAGAAAATTGTTGGTCCCTCAAAAGCCCATGTTTTTGGGAACTGGTTGCATTATTTCATAGAAAAGAATCTTACCCATAAATTACAAACAATGATAGTCAGATTTTAACAATTTTCCTCTGTAACTCATTTATTTCTCTAAAAAGTTCCTTGTTACCATAATTAAATATACTTTTAAATTTCAATTTCTTAAAAAAAGTAACCCTTTTATCCTCGCAAGAACAAAAAAATTTGATCCTCAACTTTCTCTTCTTTGTGCATTATTTTTCTTATTATTTTTCGAAACTAATAATAATAATAATAACTTATATTTAATAAAAGTTTAAGAAAAAAAAATTGAAATTACAAAGCTTTGAAGAAACAAAAAATGAAAGATTTTAATCTTATGATATTGTTGGTTAATATATAATTCATTTTTATAACCGCACTATCATCTCTGCGTAAACCAATGAGATAATGAAACGACGGCAAATAGATTAACTTTTTTTTTTTAGTAGCCAATTTCTTTTTTTACTTAATAAGAGAGACAGAAAATTAAGTATATCCTTTAGAGTTTAATTTATAGTTAGAAAAATATCAAGGTAATCAACTTTTAAATATTATTAAAAAGATTACATGGAAAAAAAAACAAAAAAAGTTTAATAATGTATTTAAAAATATTTTTTATTAATTATGAAAGCTTTATATCGTTTTGGGGTGATAATGATGGTAGATATAGTTAATGCAGGAGTTAATGGTATCGCGCTTTGACTACAGGGGTATAAATTACATATACTGAATTTCAGGGTTGCATGTGGAAGGAAAATTGTATCAAAGGAATGGAAAACATAAATCAGTGAAAAAATTGAATATAGTAGAGAAAATGGACCCAAAGTTTCAAATTTAAGTTTTAGGTATAAAACAAACTCCAAGTGCCTGATTTTAAAAGAGTGAACTTCCGGGGTACAATTTGATTCAGGCTAGAAAAATAGTAATAAATGAATAATAAAAATTAAACTACACTGAAAAAAAAAATCGGTTACCATTACTGCCATTCTGGTTATTACCGTAATTCTGATTGTGACAGTTGAGATTTTTTTCAACAACTGAAAATAACTAAAATTGAATTGGAAATCATTAAAAGATTTTTTTGGTTTTTAATTTTCTTTACGTTTCAAGTAATTTTCAATAATTTAAAAAAGAAAAGAAATTTATTAGGCCACAAGCAGAATTTCACTTCTCACAAACATATTTGCCTCCACAGCTAATGGAATTTTTATCAAAATTATATTTCAATCTTTGGTTGAATTCAAAATCATAAATATTTACTAAAGAAAGAACAAATTAATATTTTTCACTCGCCACACACAAGAATGAATGAACAATTGATCACATAGTCCAATGAACTTACAAGTAAATAAATAAAAATTCTTCACATATTAAAAAAAAAAAAAACTAAAGGTATATGAAAATTTCAACGAACTAAAAAAAAAAAATTATTATAATAAGTTGAAAAAAAAAAACATCCGTAAACATAGACCACCCGAACACTGATATGTTTCACTCGAATGATTAATAATAGTAAAAACACACAGTTTCCTTAAAAAAAAAGATGTAAGTCAAAATATAATTTGAAGGGAAAAAAAATATTGCAAAAAAAAATGGAAAGAATGAAAAAAAAAAGGTAAAGTATCCATGACATTCAATGTCTATAACAACATTCTTCCTTTTTACGACATCCTTTAATGCATTGTTATACATGTCACACTTATTGTGGTTTCTTAAACGTCCTTGAAATTTTTATAGTTCTTACTACATTTTTTACACCGTTTTTTTAAATTGAAAATATTTAAACGAGATTATTAAAATTAAAAAAAACAACAACAAAACCTTCTTCAAATGTACTAATTTTTGCGAATTAAATCTTAATTAATTTAAGCTACTAAAAAAACCAATATTTTTAGTAAATATTTATCTATTTAAATTTATCAGATAAAGCTAATAAAAAAACGCAGATGCTTAAATGTATAACGGATGAAGCAAATAATGAATGAGTTGGTCAGTGACAGTAAACTAGTTACTTCCTCGAGTATAAGTAATATAAATATTTTTTTATAAAATTAATAGCTCCTGCTCTCTTTAATCTCTCTCTGTAAACTTTTTATTAAATTATTATTATTATTTACCTTTTGATAATTACTAATAAACTTATTAAAAAAGATTGTTTCCCTTTTAAGTGCGCACATTGTCATTTTTAATGCAATTGTTTATCTCTGTCTCGCTCCTTATTGTTGATTGTTGTGAATTATAATGATCATTGATTGATTTAAATTAAAAAGCGAGTTTTTTTATTGTTTTAATAAGATTTAAGTAACTTTTTGACAAAAAGAGGGCAGAAGGGGGTTAGCATGAAACTTGAGAGTTTAGTTCATCATTTAGATTTCTAGACAGGGTCTGTACCAAATACCGACTGAAAATTTTCATTTGCCTGAAACTTTCCCAAGTAAAAGAGAGAATATATTTTCAATATATTGTTTTTGAAATATATTTTCAATATATTGTAAATATATTCTCAATATATTAAAAATTATGTTTTTTTAGTTTTTAGGTTAAATAAAACATAAACAATATATTGAAAATATATTCTCTTTTTTACTTGGGTTTTTATTAATCCATTTTTTACTGAATGCATGCTATTTAGGAAAAGAAATACACAGTTATTGTAATATAAGTCCTTTTTTCTCAATATGCAATATATTTTCAATCGTCAAGTGAAAAAAGTGCTATAGTCTGAGCTTTTTATTAATGCCATCACTAAATTTTATTAAAATCATAAAATCATATTAAAACCCAAAAAATCAAAATTTAAATCCATTCTCCACAATTACCTCTCCTTAAAACCCTATAAATCAAATAACTTTTAATTAAAAACACGTTTAAAAAAAATGCAATAGTTAATACCTTCCTGAGCCTAAACTAAATAATAACTTGTGTGCATCCGGTCTTTCTATAAAAAATTAATTAATTTATGTTACACATATTGATTTAAAATAAAAGAAACTTGTCTTTTTATTGTTAATTTTTTTTGCCTTCAAGGTACTCACATCCTCCTCGTGTAATTCAACGTCTTGTAGAACACAAGAAAAAATTTTTTAAATGATATACATAAATAATCAAAGAGAATTTAATATCCACCTACGTGCATAAGATTTTTCAATTGATAATAATTTTTTGCACAGCTGTGTTATATATATTTATCGTTTAGTATCTTCGAAATTACGCACAGGTGAAATTTAAAAAATCTGATTTTTTTTTATATTTAAAGTGACTTTTTTTTTATCAGATTTATACTGATAAAATGTAATCTTGAGAACCTGTTAAATTATTGTAAATCTTTTGAAAAATTCTATTAGAAAAAAGTCGATTGTTGACAAGCAATGAACAAGAAGGCCCAGATATAGAGAGAAAATAGTCTTTTTTTGTATTATTGTTCTCGAGATTTTTATCTATTAAGATAAATCGAAAAAGTATAAAATTGACTTAATTTCTGATCTTCTTTTATTCGATGTCTATTATAGTATAATTGAAATAACGAGTACTTTATATATACCCGACTTTTTTTATAGAAAGCTATTGTCAAATTAACGATGTATAGACATTTCAATTTATATTTATCTGGATTTCTGTGTGAGTGTACCCTTTTTGAAGTTAATTGAAAAAATAAGGAATTTTTTTGCTAAATAGCAAATAAGGGTCATTTATCAAGGTCTTACCCGTATATCCAGGCATTAAAGTTTGGATTCATTTTTTTTCGAATTTACATATTTTTATAAGAAATTTAATTACCCTTTTGAAAAAAGTACAGAATTAAGTCAATAAATAATTGGCTGCAGACAGATAAATTTATAAAAAACCTATCAAAAAAGTAACATTTTTATCACCAAGTTAATTAAGAAAAAAAAAATTTTTTTTCCAATCAGAATAAATACAAGAATTATCCATTACACACATAATTATTTACTAATTTACTTCAAAAATTTAACATCCCAAGTATAAAAAATTCATAGCGTGCAAGAAAAATCTTGGTCTTCTTTTTCAAAAAAAAAAATTTTATCAAGTTATGCATACATAAAAAATTATATATATATATATAACATGTCATTCGATCAGTATCAAAAAAAAGGGAGGGTATCAGGTGCAAACCAGTTTATTTAAACCAAACTGAAATACATAATATAATAATTTTTTTTACACATGCAGAACATGTTTTAATATATATCGAAATGAAAGAATCGATTAAAAAAAAAAATTAAACTTTTTTTTATAAAAGAGACACACACAAGTGTGTGGTTTTAAATAAATGTTGAAAATACACGCAATCTCGTAAAGTTTTTTTTATTTTATTTTATACGAGGATTGCACTTCTAAAGTTTCTTCGTATTTTTTTTTTGGTGCGTGTTTTGTGATATATTTTATGCTGGTGCATTTAAGAAATCACACGAATATTATGCAGTTTGTTTAAATTGTGTTTATTTTTTTAGGTTGCAGATTAAATTTTTGAAAAATTTTGAGATCTTTAGTGGATAAGAAATTTTTTATTTAATAGTAGTGATTCTGATTTTTAGGCTTTGGTGATTTTAGAAAAGACAATAATTTATTAATTTTTATAAAAATTCATAATTTTGTCAAGTAATTCCACGCAGAAACTGATTTATACATGCTTACAGTTAACTAAATCATAATTTTTCATCTATCTTTTCCCAACAAAACGTTTTGCCTCATCTAAATACATAATATAAAAATTATCTGACCAAGCACTAAAACTTTATCTACTGATCCATAAAAGTGAATTCATTATAATTTAAAAAAAATAGAGATAATTTATAATTTTTTAAAAAATTGTAATTAGTTTTACGATGGTAGTAAAAATATAAAAAAATTTTTTTCTCAGCTACTGAACCACCACTGGAAATATAGAAAAATTACAATAGTTTTAATGCATGAATGACTTTATTTTTTTACAGTTGAATAAAGGAAAAATGTATTAAATAAATATATAAAAATGGGTTCATAAAGAAGTTACTAATAATGAAATCTGCAGGCTAGTTTGAATTGATGCAGAATAGTTGATTTAATTTTAGAAATTTAATTATTCAATTAAATAAAAGAATTTTTTTTTTATAAATAACTAGTTAAAATTTGGTCCTTCGTCGAGCCGGATTTTAAATACAGCGTCAAAATTTCTAAATAAAAACCTTATAAAAACAAGTTCATTAGATTAGTAAATTAAATATTAGCATGAAGAATTGATTATAGTGTGCTAAAAGACCAAAAAATATTTTTACAAAGTTATCAAAGCTTTATTGATTTATCGATTACAAAGTTAGAGGCAACTGTAATCAACTGTAAAACTAGCTCTTTAATATTATAACTTCCAAAAAGTTTTCAAAAGTTTCAAACCTTTTTTTAAATGTCTTTTTAGCAATTTTTTAAAAACTAATTAGAACAATGCATTTAAAAAGAACAGCAATTAAATTCTTTTCTACAATATATAGCCAAAACTACACCAAAAACCATAAAATTTGATAATTACATTTTTGACAAGGGTTTGCATAAAAAATGTCTAATAAATAAACCAAAAAAATAAAATTTTGTTTAATAAATTCATATTTTCACATACGAAATAAAATAACTGAAAACAAAACAAAAAAAGAAATTAATCAAAAAAGTAAGGATAAACTTACACACACACAATACAACCAATAAATAAATCAGAAAAATATATCGTATAGTTTTTTAACAATACAAAATGCATATAATATGCACAATATATTCTATAACTTTTAGCAAACAAAGAGGTTATGTTGTATTCATGCATTGTAAATCAAAAATTTTTGAATTCTTCATATAGAACCGGTATTTTGGTACTACTACTAATATATTTTACAACCCAAACTTTTAGTATGATAAAATTCAGAATAACAAAGTATATTTAAGTAGCTGCAGCATCTAAAAAAATTTTTTGTTCAATTCACAATTCAATAAGAATAATATCTCTTTATGCAGAATAAACAACAAAAAAATTACTATCGTCTGTGGTTTTGTCTGCTAATTCTGTATTATTCTTCCAAGAAGACATTTTTACGCCAAATTTTTTTTTATTATTTTATTCGTGTCACGTGTTGTTATTATAAATACAGGCGCCGAAATGTCCTTTTTTATTTTTTTATCTTTCGAAAAAAAAATTTTTTGTTGGATTTATTAGCGGATAACAGGAAGTTTTTATGATACTGAAAGAGAAATATTAATTAATTATTATTCAATACCTTAATATAATTATCAAAAATTTAATTTACATATAAATCGTTTATTCTTGGAATAATGTGCTTCATTTTTTTAATTTTTTATTATTTTTTCAGGTATAATTTTGTTATTATCTTTATTTTTTATCGTTAAATGCCTTTTTTTTTGTATTAATTATTAAAAGATCATTTATAGATTACAATTTTTGATGTCAATAAAAAAAGGATGTTAGTCACTAATTTGCATTAAACATTTATTTTTAATACAAAATGAGATGTTAAAAAAATTTTTTATCTATTTGGTATCACATAATTTTTTTGAGTTTTGTGTTTTCTGTCAAATTTTAACTGTCTTATCTTAGTATGAATGGCTTTGATTATTTCTGATTTTTTTGGATATTTATTTTGAGAATATTTTAGTCAATTTGCATAATTTTTAGTAAATTTTGGCGGTGAATTGTAAATTTTTTTTTGCCTCGTTCTACGTCTAGGCCATACCAAAAAAAAATTGACCCTATAAAAGTGACACATAAATATTCTTGTCTACAACCCTGCAAATCAATGCAAATTTAAACAGTTGTAAACAGGTCTAAAATAAGACGTAATCGCACTTATCAACCACTCTAACATACACCCCACTCACACCCAAAAAAACCCAAAAATCTAAAAAATCCATGAATACAATTCGAGCAACAGTTAATTCGTAACAGAAATTCAAAAGTATAAGATAATTGAGCCTATAAATTGTATAAAAATGATGTTAACAATATTTCTTAGCGGACATTACTATAAAAGAATAAAAAATTTATTGTAACTCATTATAATGAGCAATCACATAATGGTCATATATCATTCTCTATAGTATTTTATTTCTTCTGCTAACTGCATTTCAGCAAAAAGTATACCAAAAGAAGCTTCTCCAAAAAAGACACAAAACGAATTATTATTATTTTTGAAGAACTATAAAAAGAGAGCATTGAACTAAAAATATACTCGATATCAAAAAACTTGCATGTATGCGTTATATATTTTTTATATAAAATTGCAAATATAAAACAAGTGGAAGAAGAGAAAAAAAAAATATAATAATATAATAATAATAATAATAAACGAAGATGATTTCTTTTAAAGAGCAAAAGGAAGCATATAAAAACTGAAAAAGGAATATCTTTTCATCGTCGTCCTTAAATACTTATTATGCGGCATTACGCGAAATAAAAAAAAAAGAGCTTGCATATAATATAAGCGTCACGCGACCGCTCCCTTCAATTCAGGACGAGTTTTTCTTGATTTCTAAAAAAAAAAGAAGAAATTTTAAATACAGATACGTCTCCACCTCTTCCTGATGCTACAAGTTCGTGATTTTTTTCTAAAGGTGTGATTAATATTTTTTTTTTAAATATACGTAAAAAGAGTTTTTTTTATTTTTCTTTAATTATTATAAATTGGCCCCCCATAAAGAACCAAGGATTTTTTAAGAACTGAAAATAATATTTATTTAGCCTCTATAAAATAAACTATCAAATTCCCTATTTAATAAGACACACGTATAAATTTATTTAAGAAATAAGAGAATTTTTTGCACCCGCATAAAGGTTGTAGTTCCAAAATTTAGTGATGTACAGTAGACGTGTTTATTGTATATAAAAAAAGACAAAGTGTTATTTTGTTGTATACCGAATTTTTTTTCATACGTAACAGGTGTTTTGTTGTAGATTTAAGATCTAATGTATCAAAAATCTTTTTTCGGATTTTTTTTCTGTATTTTTGTTAACTTTTTTTTTTATAATTGTGGGTGTATTAAATTATAGATAAAAAAATTGTATATGGGTGATTCTTAGGTTGGTAGTTCTAAAGGTAGGTCACCAAATGATATAAATAAATTTTTAAAACACGCCGACCACCCTTCGTTCATATCGATTGACCTTCTGGGTTTTGGATGATGCCAATCAGACATGTTTTATTACTAGCCCTGAGTTTCTAGACCCAGAAGGCTCATTTTCATGAACATAGAGTGGTTGGCATATTTTTTTAACATAATAAACTCATCTATTTGGAGTAAATTAAAATTGGTGGGTGATGTACTATTTTTTGTCCAGTACTATAAATGAATCAGAAAAGTAAGATTTGATTGGTAAAGTAAAGTTTTAGTTCACAAAATATTGGAGTTGACTGCAAAAAATCTATGAAAAAATAGTTTTGCTACCTTAAAAAATAAAAATATAACTTGTCAAAAATTACTTCCTATTTGTAATTACTATACTGTCTGATTATTATTAAAATTTCGCTTGAATTTTGTCAGAACAGTCTGGCACTCTTTATAGTGGTAAAGTTTACAAGAGGAATTGATAAAATTCCAGACCCCCCATGCCTTTCCTCGACACTTTCATACAGGAAAGAATGACAGAATTGGAATGGAATCACCCGTATACACTATATTTTAAAAACATACATTAAAAATTATTAAAAGAAATAGAATACTGGATGCTCATCTTTCAAAAATATTCAAAAAAGAGAAGCAAAAATTATGTCTGTATAAATTTCTCTTCATATTTTTCTTGCAAAAAAAGGCTTGAATCCTTTTTATTTTTATACATTTTTGATTTATATATTTGAAAAGATATTTTATTTTTATGAATTCACTCACAAATAACATAAAAGAAACTGCACTTTTTTTTTTTATTTTAATTTATTTGACTGAGATTTCTTATTTATTTATTAAAAGAAAAGGATTTTTTAAATAAAAAAGGGGGTGGGATTTTGTTTTTGGTCTTTTAAAAAAAAGATATAAAGTTGTATATTTAAAAATTCATGATATATTAGATTGCTTTTTGATATAAACTTGATTAACAACGAGAGAGAATTTTTTGTAGAGCCGAAATATTTTAATTTATATTCATAAATTTAATCTATCATTTTTTTTTTATTTTGAATTTTAGTTTATAAATAAAGAATTTTTTGGTTTTTGTTTTGGACTAGTTCTGAAACTGGGGCTTTGGTTTGCTTGTCTCTTATAGTTTGGTAGCTATTTGCTGTTTTTAAATTAAAAAAGGGCGAATTTGTTAATTAATTTCTTGGGGGAGTGTGGAACATTATAAGATGATTTGAAATAGTGCATTCCTTCGTACATCCAGAATATAATTAACCTAGATTTTTAAAAGCCTTTTTAAATAATTTAATAAAAGGTAAATAAAATATCAAAGCCTTTAAAAGCCAATTTCCAAAAAAAGCTAAAGAATTTTGTAAATCTTCAATTTTTTCATTTTTATAAACTTAATTTTGGAAAATAAATAAATAAATTGCAATTTTAGAAAAAAAAATTTAGAAAATTAAAATTGTTTCATGGTTGCAAAAGAGCTAATTTTAGGGCAAAAATATTTTTTACCAAAAATTTCTAAATATTTATTTAAAACCACTCCAATTTAATGCTTGAATTTTCAAGTGATTCAAGTAAAATGCAAACAGAGCAAATGACAGTGAGTTTTAAAAAAATTAAGTTTCTTTAATACAAAAGAAATATGAGCTAATCATTTTACATTTTATAATAAAATAAAAAAAACCGTCTAAAATCATTTTTCTTATACTCATCAAAAAAGAAGAATTTAATTTTAATTACTTTTTTAATGAATATTAAAAAATATTTTATTCCCATTCAAAAATTCTTTGAACTTTCTATTTTAAAAAAATAATAAAAATTCTATCTCCTTTCATATAAAAACCAAAAAATTTATTTCATAAAACTAATTAGCACCTTTAAATTATCAAAAACCGACAGACACACGTAATAAATTTTTTTTATAAATCAAATTCATCAATTAGTCAAAATGTTTATTTAAAAAAAAAAAAGGTTACTAAACCCATTAACTACTTGATTTTTGAGAAAAAAAAATATTTTTTGAAAGTCATCTTCACTCTGAATATTAAAAACGACTATTTATTGACTCGAATATTATTTTGTTGACATAATATTTCACTTAAGAAATAAGTAAATAAATTTTTTATTTCGAGTAAAAAATTGTCAAATAATACACTTTAGTTTGACAGTAAACCAACATTAAGAATATTTTTATTTAAAAAATGCTTTTTTTATAAAAAATTTGATTGACATTTCGTAAGTACAAAATGAGGAAATGTAAAAAAGAATAAGTAACTTAACATAAAAGAAAATTTTGAAAAAATAAAGACAAAGTTTTTCTTACATATTTTTTAGACAAAACTTTTTATAACACAAAGAGGAAACATAAATCGTTGTCTTTTACATGCGCTTCAATGAATACACACAGAGAGGGTAGTACCTGTTGCCTGTCATTTTTACAATACAGAAAAATAAATAAAAATTTTTTTATGTTTATAAAAGCTAATGAACTTTTAACTAATTTTTTTTTTTTAAAGAGAATAAAGAAATGATAAATTTAAGAAGAGAGAAGAATTTTTTTCCTCAAGTGCATATATTTTGTTTTTTTATGGATTTTACTCACGCAAATATTACACCGTGAGCATAATAATGTCACATGTTATGAGCTTTTTTATTATTCATTTTGTGTTTATAAATTACAGTGAAATTTTTTTTAATGCATGTAATTAAGTTTTTAAATCTTTTTTTTAAATTAAGAAATTTTCCTTAAATTGTTAGTTAATGACGTGTACTTGAAACATGGGAAAAAATGTTTATCAGGTATGAAAATCAAATAATTTTATTTAAATTTTGAAATTTTAAGAAGGCTCTGGGTATTGAATTTCCGGAGTCTCAGGAATTAAAGTTTGGGACTTTCAGTTGGTTATCAAAACTGCAAACTTTGATACGGGAAGTTCAATTTTATACCTCAATCATAGATATCGTCTGTTGCCATGAGACCACGCATCCCCCAAAAGAGCCAAGGTTAAATTTCGTACTTTTGTACTCAAATATCTCTAAATTTTGCCCAATAACCGACTAAAAGACCCAAACCATTGGATTCTCGAACCTTCCCCCAATAATTTTTTTTTTTTTGTATTCGAAAATCCAATGACAATCTTCAAATAAATTTAGTGCGTTGGTCTTTTAATTAAAAATCAGATTGTTATTTTTTTATTTATTTATGAATATAACCGATAATTTATTGGACTCTAAATAAGATAACCTTTTGAAATTACACTATCAAGATTTATCCTTCGGATATTACAAAATTATCTAAATTTGGTTACACTAGGATAAATTGAATAAATAAAATATTTTAATTACTACATAACACATAAAATCGATTAAAAACAGGAAATAAAATTTAAAAAACCCATGTTATTAAAATACAAAAAGAAATATTATCGTATCTTTCCATCTACAATAAAGAATTAAAATTCCATAGTTTTTATAATCTTGCCCAAATATTTTTCTCTAAATCATTAATATTCATATAGGTAAATAATAATAATAATATTTGCCATTAAAAAAAAGCAGGTATAAAATATTAATGCATAACACTTACTTTTTACCGCTTTCAAGAAACGTGTCAAATTCAACAGACATTTTACAACAAAGTGCTTTTCGATTATGGGATGGTGAACATTTAGTGTTGATCATATGATTGTCTGGAAAAAGAAAATTTTTATTTTTTTTTTTTTTTTCATTAAAAATTTATGTTTTCAAGTTAAAATTTAAATTGCTATAAAAGCAAATTTATTGTACGACAGAATAGAAAAATTATGCGGACCATTATTTTTGGTTACAATAAATAAGTAATCAATTCTATTGTGAATTTCATTATTTCACCATTTAATTTGGTCAAATTTTAATATAATTCAAATGTTAATAAAATTCGAGTAAATTATAAAAAGTAAAAATGAAAATAGTAATTTAATCTTTAAGGAACAATAATTTTTCTCAAACATTATTTGTTTGTAATATAATTAGAAATTTGTGATATTCGGAGACTCATTAAAGAGACCAAAAAAGATACCAAACGTTGCATTGGCCAGTGATAATATATAATTAAGTAATTTAAACTCTTATAACAAAGTATTTCGTTTTTATTAAAAATTCAGAATTATTGACAAAAACTTGTTTCTTGAACTTTACTTATATAATCTAGAAAACGCATTTTACTTTCGAGAAAAAACGACATCTAATAAATAGAAAAATATTAATATTGATATACCCAAAAATGTATATAGAAATTTATACCAAAAACTTAAAATTTTATAAAAATAATTGCTTTTTTGACTGATTCAGTGCAAAAAATTTTCAATATAAAAATTAATGTAAATTTTTCTGCGACAATATTTGTACCTATACATAAAAAACAAAATTAATTAATTAATTAATTAGCTACTTAATATCCAATTTATAAAATTTAAATTCTTAATAAGATAGCAGGGGTCCAATTATTAATAAAACAGAGTTGTCATCAACACGTATACCAATTCCTAAAATAAATATATTTATATGCTAATCGGAGTTTACTTTTAACTTAAAAAATCATTAAAAAAGTAAACGTTATTGCATTTATTTACAGGTTAAATTGAAAGTGAAATTATTTAAAAAATATGAATGAAGAAAACTAAATAAATTTATGAGTGAAAAAAAGGTGTTAATAGAAATATATTTTAGTAGTATATCATTAATAAAAAGCATACTTTATATAAACGTGTAGGTGGGTTTTATTTCGTGATAACCTCAGGGATATAAATATAGAATTCTTTCAATGAAACATTTATGAAAGTGTTAAAAAAAGGATAAAAATCAAGCTCTCTATAACAGTTATTGTGTATTAAAAAAGAAGAAGCAACGAAAAGAATGAAAAAAAGATTCTTTGGTACACTTATTATGTATTTATCTCTTGTGTTTTTTTTTGCTGCACAGGTCAAATGTCGGAGAGTTTCGCATTGCTCGCGGGCTCGCGTGCTTTTAAAATATCCCTTCCGTTATAAGTATTTGACTCGTGAGCTAAAAGTCCGACATCACTTTCTTTCTAACGTTGTATTTTATTATTATATCACAAAAGAGGAACGACATCACGTATTTATGTCAGTGTGCCATTTTTTATGTAACTTCTTATGAAAATTCTAGTTTTTTAACTATTCGTGTGTTCTTGTTACTTTTTTTTTGCATGAAAATTTTAATACATTTTTTTTAAACGAGATTGCACTGTTTAAGTTTTTCATTTAAAAAAATAATTGTGTTTATTTAATTTTGAATTTGAATTAATTTTTATGAGATTTTAATTCCAATTGAAATTTCAATAGAATACGTGATTTCTAGGTGTAAAAATTCATTTTCATAAGGTGTTTGTTTTCGCAAATTTATTAAAGCAAAAAAATCTAAACAAGTATTTTACAAATTTTATACTCATATTTTAAACTTTACAAAATACCAAGGGATGCAAGCAAGAATGACTTAATGTCTATTTTAGTTACATGTTCCTTAACTAAGATAATTAGAGAGATTTAACCAAAAATTTTTGGACTCATTATTTTAAATATTATTTCTTTGTAACCAAAAATTTGAAAAAAATTTTTATCATTTTTAGACTAATATTAATATTTGAAACTTTACTCACTTGTTAAGTTTTGGAGGTATGGATCTTCCTTGTCCGTAAAAAACCAAGTCTGAAACAAAAAAACAAAAAAATTATAAAAATCATATAAAAAATATGCAATATAAAATATTAACTCAGAATATACTACAAAGCCAGTTAAAAAACGTAATTGAGCATGTAACGACATAAATTGATTTCATTAATATAAAACAAAGTCATTGTTCAAGTTAAATTGAGCTTAAATACATAAAAGAATATTTCTTAATTAATATGCAATTAAATTGTCCCACGAAAATTTAACTCCAAAAAAAAGGGATAAGGTCGTAAAAATTTACAAAACCCTTTTTTCGTATACACGCATTAAATAAAATATTTAAAATTCTCAAAAAGCAGGTGTACCAAAAAAAAAGACAGAATAATAAAAAATTTTCTAAAAAATACCCATCGTTTTGAAATTTAAAAATTAAATTGTCGCAATAACTGCAGCAGCAGCATCAATATTATATGCAACCGTAATAAAATATATAAGAGGTTGGTAAATATAAATCTTAGATGCAGCATTTTTATCGGATGTATGCACCTGGCAAGCGTATGGGTACATAATAACCAAGTCTAAAAAAGGATGCTTGTATTATAAGAAGAAGATTGCAAAAATATAGGAAACAAGAAAATTGAAGAAAAAAAAGTTATATATGATGAAACATGAAAAAATTTGTAAAAGTTTTGAGAAAAAATAATGTTCTTTTTTTTTGGTGTTTAAATTTGGACATAAATATAATATCAGGTAAGGTAAAAAACTACAAAATTTTTTTTGAAATTTATTGTAGGTTATTGGTAATTTAATGTTTTGGTTAAAATTTAATTTTGCCCTTTTTTGATAAAAGCTCGTTAGTAAATTTATATGCATGTTAAAAATTAAAAACATTTTTTGATAATTTACGAGAATTAAAAATTACGGATTCTTTTAAAAGACAAGTTTATTTATAATTTTGTTTTTAAAAAATTACAAATGTGCATACCCAAAATATTAAAATGTATACGGTATAGCTTGAATTTTCAAGCAAAGTTCTTAATTTAGAGGGTACACTGAGAAAAAATGTAGAGGAAAATGTACATTTGCAACTGGAAGATTTTACTATTAATTTTAGTAAAGTTATCCGAAGAATTGAAAATAGTACATTTTACTATAATTAAGGGTAATTTTTCTTGAGTAAGATTTTCTACAAAATACTATTATACTCTCACTCTCTCACATGTGCATAACTTTTATTTTTTTTTATTTTTTTTTTTTTATTTTTTAATTTATTTTTTTTTTTAATTTTTTTTTATAATTTATATTTTATAATTTAATACAATTTAAAATTTTCATTCCTTATATAGTATCTGAAATCAAATTTTGTCACTTGCGAGAAAAAATATGTAAAATAAATTCTACTAAAATTAAGGGTAATTTTTTTTTCTTTTACGGGTAGTTTATAAAATACATGTTGGTAAAAAATAACATAAAACGCCATTTCGACAACTTCAAATTATTTTACTAATCAAAAGGGTAATTTTTACCAATACAATTTTGTGAGTGTACGCTTCTGGTTTTTATCAAATGACTTAAACTACATAATATCATTCAAAAAAACTTTAATTTTAGGCAAATTTTCGATCCAACCTATTCTAAATTAGTTCACCCATTAATCCTAAACTCCCTTGCAACGTAAAAAAAGTTCCCAAAGTACAATAAAAAATTATGTGAAAAATCCCAAAAAAAAAAATTGTAAAATTACTTTTATGACTTCTCAATTTCTTAGCAATTTCTCGTTTAAACTTAATAAGAATCATCCTATGTTTTATCTTTCTATACCACAAGAACACCAAACGAAATTAATAAATCGGATTAAAAAAAAAAAGTATATAATCTTAAATTAAAAGTCTTAAAAGAAATGACTACGATACATGAAAGTTAAAAGTTTTTTTTTATTAAAGCAGCTGTATCATGTTATTTATATTTTTCGATCTTATAATAAAAAGAAGATAATAACTTGATGATCGATTTTGACCAAAAACTTAATTAATATTACAAAATTGTTATATTCGATACACAATACATTTGACAGGTCACGCTCGCATCTTTAAAAAAAATATAATCAAAAATTTCTTCGTGTATCCATGTCAGTGTCTTGCATCGATAATATCAAAACATATATTAAAACTCTTTTTCGATCAAATTGTTATCGAAATAACCAAAAAAGAAGAATGGATAACAATTTAAGTTTTATGTATAAAGGAAGCTGATCGTCTTTTCTGTCCGAAATAAAAAGGAACAAGTATAAATAATTGACCAATTATCGCTCTGAGCCAGAATACGAGTTTAATGATTTTTTTAGTTCTGTTTAGGTACCTTTAGAAAAAAAATCTTTTATGTAGTTTATAAAATTGCTTCCTTTTTTAGGATCCCCTATTTTTTTATACATAAAGAGTTTATAAAAAACTAATAGTCATTCTAAATAATAGGGAGACGCGTGTCTCGTTTCTTGTAAAACTACAGATTTTTCGGCCCAAAAAATCACATTTTTTGTCAAAATTTACAATTTTTTCTTAAATTTCTCAACATCAATTTTTTAAGTGATACAAATTTTATAAATTTTTCCATCTCGTTACATTACATTGTACTTTTAAATTACACCAATTTACAGAATGACTAAACAAAAAAAAAATAAAAAAAGTTTGATTATAAACCTCTTTAAATTTAACAAAGTGTTACAATTCATTTTTTTTAAATAGTTTCGTTAATATACCAATTTTATGGTTAAAAAAAATTTCTATTGAATGGGTGGTCTTGATTTTTATGGATGATTTGCATTTTGACACCTCTTTAAAAATTTAGCCAAAAAAAAAGTACTAAACTTCCTTTCTCAATAATTTTATGGTAGAGAAAATTCATATAAAAGTTTTAATTAAAAATAATTAAATTTTATATTACAGTGTATCGTTAATTAAATTTGAAACTGATAAATTATCCATGAAACATCTGTACTCTATAATATAAAATTAAATGAAGCCAATAATATTTTATCTTGTATATTTATGCTTGTATTTTATAAGGTCAAAAATTATATGTAATATTGCAAATAACACTTTCGTTGTGTATTAAAACCTACACGTATAAAAAAAATATACACTATGTTATTATTGTAGTAGCTTGTGTATTATAAACCCAATTTTTAATTTCGATACTTGGATATCTTGTATTTTTATAACCTCTTATTATGGATGTGCTCTTTTTATTTCTTACCTATAACTTTGAGTTAACTCATTTTATTAAAACTTTAATATCCTTATGTTTTTTGGGGTTTTGAAGCCATTGAATTTTTGAACTTTTTTGGTGTCAAAAAAATAAATTTTTTGGCCGAGAAATTTTTAGTCTTATTTAATTTTTAGCCAATTTTATCAGATTATAATAAAATGTTGGTTAAGCGTATGTAATAAAATTTCAATAAATGATAGAATGTGATGTTGCAACGGTTTAATTAATATAAAATAATTTTTTTTAAATATTTTCTCGAATTTCAGAATAAAAATATTACAATTATAAAGTTAAGGACAAATATGAAAAATTTTCTAATTGAAAGTGTAAGAGCTGAAAATACTGAAGTGAATGCATAATAAAAACAGAAAATTTGATTTTAATGAGCAAATCTATAAATTTTATATTTTAAAACCAAAAGTAATATTCCCCAATAATTGTGAAATCATGATCACAATTTCCCTAATTTTTATAAACGCAGTAATGCGTTATAAGGACAACGATTTCAGGGGCTGGATGCTAAAGTCGTTGTATAGTCTATAGCTTAAACGTATAACCGAATACTCTTAATTTTTATAATATTATTAATGCCCTATAAAGTTAACCTATGTTATTTGTATACGAAAATTAAAAAACGCGTATACGACATAAGCCAATGCAAATGTTATCTGTATTGCATTCTGTGTACACGGACTATGCATCACCAATATGATCTATACTTTTCTATACAGATAGTTTAACAAGTATGTATAGGACTATATTTAATTTGTATACACCTGCTATAGACCATATAACAACTTTAGCATCCAGCCCCAGAAAAGAGTAACAACGTATTTGAAAAATTACAATTAACAAACTTTATATTCGGAAAGCTTAATTATTCAATTATTTTACTTATAATATTTACTAGCAATAGTGAATAGAAAGTAGATAAAAATTTTTCACAATCCAGTATTTATAGACTTTGAAAATCATTTTACTTGCGAGAAAAAAAAATTATTTATTTGATCGCATTTAAGTTAATTAAAAATTTTTATTTTGAAAAAAAAAGATTAGAAAATTCGCTTAATAAAATTAAAAAATAAATAAAATAAAAATTGATATACCTACACACCAAACCTAAAAGAATTTTTTGTTACCCAAAGAAGAATGAATACTTATTTAATTCTTTAGAGCGGAATTATTTTGAGGTTAATATTTTTAAAAACAATTATTTTTGTTTTTATTCGGTTCAAAAAGAATTAAATTGAAAATAATTGTTTTTAAAAATATTAACCTCAAAATAATTCCGCTCTAATTAAAAATGAATATGGGCAAAACTCTCGGCAAAACTAACGTCGAGATCCAAGTATTAACTTGGATAAGTGTTTGACCGAATTTAGACAGTTTTAAACAAGATTTTAAGCTAAATATTCAATATAATTGTTTTGTTTTAATTAGAATAATTAAGTAAGTATAGTATTAAATAAAGTATTATTTTTAGACATACAAATATTTAATCTTCAATATTTATAGAGTCTGAAACTCTTTTCTCTTGCGAGAAAAAAATTTTCAATATTACTAATATTAGATTTTAAAAAAATTAAAAATTTTTCAAAATTTGTTTAAGAAAAAGATAATAAAAATTGTAATAAAAATATACAATATATTTAATGCAAAAAATTCCCAAATAGCAATTTTTTAAATTTCATTGAATTGATTTATATTTTTAAAGAACTACATTGCCTTGTAATAATAAAAAAATCTTTTTTATTAAAAATAACATGAACTAACGATATCAAAAGATACTTTTAAAACATTTTTTTATGGTTTTAGTGGTCTCAAAATTTTTAATTTAAATCCTTAAATACATATTTTCTTATAAAAAAAACTGAGATCTTACTTCATAAAATTATTATTACAATATTGACCTGTTTAAAAATAAAAAATTGTTAAAAATTATATACAGTCAATTATAAATATATTTTTATAAAAAAAAATTGCAAGTAAAATATTTATAACAACATAAATACAGAAAATAAAGAAAAAAAAATGATATAATAACTGCAGAGTAATATTAAAAAATAATTTTTATTAAATGATGACTATTCCAGTTATCTTTTTTTTTCAAAAGGTTAAACATTTTTGAACAGGTATAATCAAAGTACATGAAAAAAAAAATGAAATGATTAACGATTATTATAATGCAGTTGAAAAGGTTTCTTTATTTTTTAAAAAGAAAAAATTACATTCCTCTTTTTTTTTACAAAGAAATTTAATTGACCTTAGAAAAATTACAAGAACTCGATTTTTTATTCGTATAATTTAAAATTATATTTTTTTAAATATTAGCTCAGAATATACTGACATATAACCCCTTAATTTTTCCCGCGAATTTATATATTTAACTGCTTAACGCCTTATAAGCGCATTAAAAAGGAAGAAAAAAATCAGTCTTTTTATTCAGGCGAAATAAAAAGAGCTAGAAAGAGATAATAATAATAAGAAAAACAGAAAACAAGTACCTTTTTTTATTTTTTAATACGTTATTACGTATAGACATTAGAAAGAGATAGAAAACGCGTATACGCGGTTCTTTCGCACATCGTGAAATTGCAACGTATTCGTTTGGGTTTCGCGATTCGGACTCGTGGGAAGATCTCACGGCTTTTTACCTTCGACCTCACTAATACTTTTAAAGCACGAATCAATATATATATATAGTTAAAACTCCCCCTGTATAACATATAGTGAAGAATATTTCTTAAATTCAACCACCACGAGTGAGAGAGACCAATTATTATCATCATCAAACCACGACGAGCGCTAACAACTACAATAACACATCATTCGTCCTTTTTACACTCTTTTTCTTTTTAAGATAATTAAGTCTAGTATTATACCTACAAACTTTTATTATCCTTTATATTTATAAAGACTCGTTAAGTCGTTATACTATTTATAAGAATTATCTTTACCAACCCTCTTGTTTTCCGAATCGAACGAATAGACGTACTTTTATGACATTATAAGAAATATGAGCTTTTTTGCATATTTTATTTATGTGCAGTTTAAATCAATCATGCACTTATAGGCGTTGTTAAGAATCAATAAAATTGGAAAAGATTCTTAAACAAATTTTGCAGTTGAGTCGTAGGAAAATTATATCGAGACATTTTTTGCACTCTAGGTTTCTTGTTAAGCAAACAAATGTACGGAATTAGTAGTTTGCATGTACTTTACCAAGTTGACCTAATTAAAATGTATGCAAATAAATGTAGGTTATTCATTAAATGGACGGTAAAAATAAAGCAATTTGAGTTTAAGTTGTTCTATGGATTAAATAGGGTGAAATTTACATTTTTATTCCGGGGTTATATTTTTAAAATACCATATAAAAAATATTTTCAAAAATTTATTTTTTTCTAAATTTAGCATTTTTAATTTTCAATTCTAAGTTTTACTTGTCAAATCATTTTTTCAGATAAATTTTAAACTTATCCTTAGAAATTGCAAAATTATTAAAATTTTAAAAATTACTCAGAAACCTGATAAATTTTTATCATAAAACTGCTGAATTCTTTGAAAAATATTTTTCTTAAATTTGGCACTTCGATGCCATTAAAATTTTCTCTATTATAAAAGCACGTTTTCACAAAATTATTTTCTACTCAAACAGAAACAACACTAAAGTACCTCGTCTTCCTTTATATTCTTTTTAAAAAATCTAATTATCAATTCTAAAGAAAAAAAAGTTTTTAATTTTATAGATAATTAAATTTAGTTCTACTTTTTATAAAATAATTTCATCTTCTCCTTTCATCATAAAACTTTTTTTTTTTATTTTATACTTTTATATTATACCCAGACAGTTCCTTTTCTTTTAGATGTACTTAAAATTTTGAAAAAATTCTTTATCTATAAAATACAGATTTTTCATTATGGAAAAATATTTTCAATATTTTTGATAATTACATAAGTAAAAAGAATCTATTAATTAAACTGATACTAAAAAAATTACTTTTTTTTATAAAATAAAAATTGCAAGTTACACAATTTTTATGTTAAAACAGGTAAAGTCAGCTAAATAGAGAAAAAATATATTCGTCGATAGAAATCACAAAAATAAAGTTGGAGTATTTTTATTAACAAGAAAATTCTGCTGAAAAAGTGGAAAAAAAATTATTTTTCACCTTTTTATATGCTTGAGTCAGCTTTTAAAAGCAACGATTCAATCGACAATGTTTGCAATTAGTTGAATAAACTATGATGTTCTCGCTAAAATATAAATTTTTTTCTTTTTGATATTTATCGTACATTGTTTATTTTTATAATAAAGTAACCTTTTTTTATATACACTGTTAGAAAATGTTTAAAGAAATTTTATGCATTTTTATAGTGAATTTTTTAACAGTTTTAAGAACTTCATTTAAAACGCGAGCTTCTTTAGGGTTATTAAAAAAACGGTTCTTTCTCAATTTGGTAAACTCGCCACTGAATTCCATAATGCCTAAAGGTGGCAACTTCAAAAATTAAAAAGATTGAAATCAAAATACATATTTTGCCCTCTTGGGTATAAAATTTGTGTGTAAAATTTAGCACCAATATTCTGTACTCATTGTACGTTAGACGTTAGGACAGACAAAAATATCACGAGCAACAGGGGTGAAAAAATTTGAACTCTACTGAGCAATCGTATTAGTGATATTGCTAGTACCAAAATTTTCGCGCCCTTGACACTTAATATACTATTTCCAGAAAGGGTTTATTTTGCCTAAAATTATCAACCCGTTAACAAGACCTAACCTAGAAAATTTTTGCTGATTTTACTTAAAATAGTTTCCAAAGTTTTCTAATTTTTTTTTGCATTTTTTATAACAGTGCTGTAGTTTTGTATTAAATTATTACATAATAGCATGTTTATTACTCAATTAAAAAAATATTTTCCCATAAAAGAAAATTCTTAAATATAAAGGTAAAATTTTCCATTGTATTATCTTGTAAAACCAAACAAGAGAAATATAAGAATACAGTTAACGCGCGAGTTAACAAATAAATAAGATTAGATTGCATGAAAAAAAAATCTTCTGTAGCATAATCGAATAAATAATTAAAATTTTTTAAATCAAAGTACAGATACGTGTTTTATCTTTTATAAAATTTCAAAAATTTTAAATTTAATTATCGATATAAATACTGTGTGAAAATTAATTAACCAAAAACATGTATTTGATAATTTCTTTAGAGAAACATGTTTTCGACTAAATGCGTAATAAAAAAGTGGCAAAGATGTATTCACCTTTTATGTTACTTCAGATGTTTAATTGGATAAAGAAAATTATTTTAATTCAATAATTGTGTTAATTTCAGTTTTACATAAATTTTTAATTGGATTTTTTGCTTTTGCAATTTTAATTAATTTTTTTTTTTAGATTATTTTTTATGTATTATTTTACTGAATTTAAAAATTTGTGTTGGAATTATGCAAAAAAAATTATAAAACCATACAAATATGGTACTGTGATAGTATAAGTGAAATTATGATGAAAATATAAGGCATTCACAAATTAATTCGCTCAAGTGTTAAAATTGGAACGAAACCCCCTCGGAAACCCCATAATATTTTCATATTGCATAACTTTCAAAATAATATTGTGGGACCAAAAAAAATTTTTAATTACAATTTTTAGAATTTTTCAAAAACCACTCAATTTCCTACCCTAACCCCAATAAATTAAGTAACCTTTCTCAATTACCTTGATACAAAAACTAGCATAAATCATAATAAATTAAATATCCTATCAGTGAATAATAAAAAAAAACAAAAACACAATAAAGAATAAGAAATAAAAAAAGAAAAAAAGAGTTTATAAAATAGTAACAAGGGAAACCTGTTCCCACGTTTCTCTTCAATTTCTGGCATGTGTACTTCATCAGGTGTAACGAAGGCACACAATCATTATTTTTTTTACTACTAAAATATACCAAACCAATGTGAAAAAAAAGCTTAAGCATGCGTGTAGACAATTGGTATATATTTTTTATTTTGATAAAAATTAAGTACTTTAAGATATAATGATGCTTTTTTTTTAAACCCTCTTAGATAAGAAATTTGATATTGCTTGAGTAAGCATTAATTTTAAAAAAAATTATTAATTTAATCTTATTGTAATTTATACATCGTACCAAGAAAATAAAATATCTCAATTTATACTCTCGCAAACAAGTATAAATTATCTTATTTAAGAGAGTCAAGTAGAGCAAAAAAATTGATAAGAAAATTTTTTATCTATTTAAAATTCTGTTTAATAAAATTATCCCACGAGTATAAATAAAAACAAAAACTTACTTGATTTTTAGCATGTTGAAACCATGTGTTAATGATATCAGGTAATCTAGTGTAATGAAATTGTCTTGTAGTTTTAACACTAATAAATACATCATCAAGTTCTGTTGAATATGGTGCCATTGTTGCTGTTGGTATTGGTAAAGTTATTGACTGTTGCTGTTGTTGCAGTTCGTCGTTAATTAAATTATAATTGTTGTTATTGTTGTTAATTTTGAATAATTTTGACATCGTTGAGTCGATACCAAGTACATTTGCAACATTTAATTCTTCCAGGTTGTTTTCCTCTATTAACTGAAATTTTAAATTAAAAATTTTTATGCTTTTTTTGTAATTTAAATTATTTAGTTACAAATAATTTTGGGTAAGGGGTGCAAAATTATAATATTTACTGCAGTTCACTGAACAGTGCATCCAAAGATGATAAGATAAAAAATAAGTATCAAAGTCCAGATCAAAATATCTTATGCGTAATAAATATAAAATTGCTTGTCCTAAGGGTAAAATTGAATAAACGTATATACAATTTTTTTTCAAAACAAAAAACAATGGGCTCCCGAGGTAAAAAGCTTCTTGCAATATAAGAATTGTCTTCAATATCTAAAAGTGGTTTTTTTAAAATACAAAGTAAAAAACAGATCCTTGAAGAAGAAAAATTCGATCTTATTTTACCTCGAAGGACAATTTTCACACCCATAAGGCTTACATTAATCCCAGGGGTATATTTTCACCTTCATTCATTCATTTTTATTTTTTTTTTTACTCTATGGAATTGGATTTACTCATGAGATTCTATTTCACCTGCGCTTTCGCCCTTAGGGGTATTCATTTTAACAATGAAAAAAAATATATTCGCGACGGGTTGAACTTGCTGCGAGCGAAATTATTTTTTTTTTTCAGTGTTTATTTTCATGCAAATATTTTCAATTTTTTAAGCTCGATATTTTTCATTTTTGTTTTTCATCAATTTTTTATTAGTTTTGTCTAACAACAGAGAAAAATCAATTAAATAATAATAGAAATATATTTATATATATTTATATTGCTTCTTCTATGATTTATTTAAAATTTTATTTTGTTGCAAAAAAATATTTGAATTTTCTTTATTGAACAGAAATTTTTTACTAAAAATTTTCTTGAAACTTTTAAATATTTTAAAAATTGTATAAATTTTTTAAGTAAACAATTAATAATATTTAAATATGCTTTTACTATTGGCAGTGATATAAAGTAGTAATATACTTATATTTATAGTCGCCAAACACCAAATTTGTTTATATATTAGTTTACGGTTATAGAGCAGTATTTTGTAATCACTTTTTTTGTTGATAGGTCAATAAAATTTTTCAGCAGATTGCTCAGTTTTTTTGGGTAATATATATACGAATGTGAAATCCGTTTTTACCTGGTCCAGTTGCCCACAATAGAAGATATTGAAAAAACTAACAAAATAACCTAAAGTTGCTTATTGTGAACAACTAGAACGTTTTAGGTAAATACAAATATCGTATTTGTGTTGACCCAAACAAAAATATAACCGATAAAAATCTTGAAAAACAAAATACAACCACAAAATTCCTATTTTGGGTATCTGGACCATTTTCGGTAAAAATGGATTTCATATTTGTATACGACCCTAAAAACAGAAAAATTTTTTAGAACATTTTATGGACTTTTTAGCATCGCTTTCGGCGAAATAAATTGATTACAAAATAGGTCTCTACGCTTATACCTTGGCCCTATATTAAGCTTGCATTACTTGAATTTCTTAAAAATTAATACAATTTTCTTAAAATTTTAAACTGAGCTAATCAATAGCATAACAATTAAAATTTTACACTTCTAATATAAAAAATTGATAAGGCATGTATATGAATTCATATAAAAATAAAAATTAAACAGGTATTTTACTTATTAATAATTTTAAGTGATTAATTATTTTTATTGGATTCAAAATTTGTTTATACTTTTTTCATAGATTTGTATTTTTAAAAATTTTTTAAATGATTCAGTAAAATTGTTAATTTTATATGCTTAATTTTTTTTTTTTTTGATATATCAAAAAAATGTCTAATTTTATTTAAGATTTTCGTTACTCCTACAACGCAAGTATTGTGTTCTACTTTATCAAAGTTCACATATTGATCGCTAATTTCGCATATTCGCGTGACTTTTGTTTATGATATGCTATATAAAAGAGGCTATATTTTGTAACATACGATTAAATTTCGGTGTCATGCATGGGCAACCATGAAAAATACATAAATACTATCTCAAAAAAACGCAGCTCTTCGCATTCTACATGACTTTATTTTCATATAAAAAATTTTCAATATTAATATTATCGTACAAGATCTGAAAACATGACAATAAAATAATCCAATTTTTGCCTCAAGTCATTTTAATCGGAAAATAAAAAGAAAACTTGTAATATATTTAAGATTTCATTATTGTGATCAGATAATAAAAACAATTCTTGATTTAAAAAAAAAAATAGTTAACAATGCATAGTCAAATCTACCCATAATTTACTTGATAATTTAGTCATGCATGAATGAATTGTAAAGTTTCTAAGCTCTTTGATAAAAAAAAATATGTAACCTTAATTCAAAAAATTTTTTTTTGAATTTTACTAAAATTAAGCAGCATCTGTTTAATTTCTAAGTGACATTCATTAGTAAATTATCAAATTTCTTATTTACTGTCTTTAGATTTTTAAATCATAGCGTAAAATATTAATTTTACAGAAATTTATTAATCAAAATTTATGTTTAGTTGTCCCATGACTCCCCTATAATCTAATTGAGTTTATAAAGACCGACACATACTGACAAACATCGTGTTTTATACTTGAAAAAAAAGTTTTAAGTGAGTAAATAACATTATTTTTAACTACTTTTTTAATCGAGTTATGTTACAAAAAGAGAATTTATTGCTTTTTTTCTTAATTTATTTAATATAGTGAAGTGCTATTAAAGAACGTTAGTTTAGTTTTTAAGAAAAAATATTAAGTTTAAGAGACCAAATGAACCTGCGGGATTAGAATTATCCCTCAGGGTGAAATTGAACTTTTTATAGTACAAATAGTTCTTTAAGGTGAATATTTACTTTTTTGGGCAAAAAAAATTTTTTAATACGCAATAAAAAATAATACTCACAGTATCTTGGTGAGTATATTATATCGTGTGCGTTATTTTTGACTATGATCTTTGTAAATAAAAAATTCTGCACTCAATTTACTTAAAATGAAAATTTTACCTAATTACTTACTAAAATTTGATATTTATCTCATAAATTATTTTAATTTTGATACAATTTTAATGCAATTTCAATAATTTCTCAATCGCAATACCAAAAATTATAAATAATTATTAGCATAATTTTTATTTTAAAATTCAAAATTTTAAACATAGTAAGGTAAAGACATATAATTTTTATAAAAATTCAGTTGATCATAATAATTATTGTTTAAAATAATTGAAGAACATATTCATACGCATGTAACATCTGAATATGTTATATTTTATATTGAAACAAGTTTTACATTTTGCCTAAAGCTACCAAAAATATAATATGCACAAAGTCACAATATTTGGTCCAAAATAAAAATTATTAAAATTTTACTCGTAAAAATGTAAATAAAAATTAAGTTTTGTAATTATTTAAGTTTTTTTAGCATGGTTTTATGTGTATTTGTATGAAAATGTATGTGCAGAAATGCATATATATATAAATTTGCGACGTATCCCCGATATATTGCAAACATATAAGTTTCACAAGTCACGCAACCTTTTTTTGTTGTTGTTAACACGAAAATAACAAAAACTCGATTTGCTCCAAAATATATAGCACGTTTAACTAAAATTAGGATTACAATAATGTAACACATGTCTATCTAGCTTGTTTATATAATGTAAAAACTACGGTAAAAAGTGTAATTTATATTAACTTTTGGAAGATTAATTTGAAATAAGTAGTACATAATATATAAGAAAATTTTTGTAAATTTAATAAATGATAAGTCTGAAAAAGAAAATGCAGACATACCTGTCTGGGTGCGACAGCTTGATAAAGTAAAACTGTCGCGTAGGCGGTTATGAAGAATAATATAAGGGCCTGAAGACCCCTTCGTCCAGAAATCCCACGCGGCATTGCCCTTGGGCTTGTATTTGTATTACTGTCAACAACAATAATAAAATCTTCGGAATTATTTGGTGATTTCCACTGATTTTCTAATTTTTTAAAACTTTCTGCCTCTGCTGAAAATCCGAGGCCGGATAACCGGCACATCCAAATATTCATCCAAAATGTTGCGGTACCCGGCAATTTTGCCGAGTCCGAGTTCCAAGTTGGTATAAATGGGAAAAGCATAGGTTACCGGAAAATCTGAGCCCATAAGCTAATGGCTCAAAATAATTTCAAATTTTTAAATTTTATTTTTAAACTTTTACAAGTTTTTATTCATTTTTTTATAAAATATTCACTTCACTGATTGTAATGTCAATTTGAATTAAATTAAATAATTCAAATTCATGCACTAAGAATTAAACATTTTTTACATTTTTAATGTAAATTTGTCACAGAAAAATTTTTTTAATTGTAAAAGGCAACTTGAAAATTTTTTTTTTTATGCCTACAATAATTTGCATTCACAAAAACAAAATTATTTAAACAGTAACATAGATTTTAACGAAAATAAATGTTATTTAAAATAAATTGATAACTCGCAAAGAAAAAAAGTACACTCATATGTGCACGATGTTACGGTCAACCACCGACTGAGCTCTGAAGCCGGTTGCCGGTTTAGAAAACAATGTATTCTGATATTCTTGTTTACAAGAGAAGGGAGGTTGCGCTGCTGGCTATGCTCGCAATATGTAGAATACCATACCACGATATTGCATGCGGAAAGCTTTAAGGACGTCCTGAGGTTCATTAACGAAATTTTGTTATTCACTTTTGATGTTACATAAATCATATAGAACTTTTTATTACTTTTTTCAAAAAATGACTAAATATTTTTGATTACCATTTTAGTTTTTTATTATAGGCTTTTACAACTTAAGTTTTTTGGTATGCTGCTTACTACAGTAATCTGTTCTGATTACTAATTTTTTGGTTCTTTTACCGGAAAATTGACCGTTTTCAGGATATTTTTGACAATTTTTTAAGTGTTATAGATCTAGTAAAAAAAAATTAATCCTAAATGCTATGGCAATAATATTATTTCTGGTACATATAGTTTACGAAAATGTTAAAAGTTTTTTTTTTCCTGTAACGTTTTGTATAAATTAATTTGAGTTTCCCATTAGTTTTTTTACCTTCCCGGGTTCCTTGTGTTTTTCCAAAGTTGAGCCAAAAGTCAAAAAGCTCTCACGCGAGATGGTGGCCCGTAGACCCTGTCGTAAAAAAGTGACCCAAAAAATTTACCCTTGTTGGCGGCGGCAGTGATTAGAATTTTATAATATACAAAGATTGTTATACTTTTGATATATCAGAACTGTTACCTAATTTCGTTAACCTTTTATTTTTAATTTTTTCTTGTCAAATAAAATACGCTGATATCTAGCTGGCACTAAGGTTCCTCAAACAATGAGCTTAATACATCAATATGCCACTGATACAACCATGCAATCATACATACATTTCTCTCTTAATTCCATAATAGTTGTGAAATATCACCGGTTACAATATTATCAGATATTAGTACTTTTACGGAATTAAATGAGGTATTACACAAAAAAAAAATAATATTGCATTATTTTTAATTTTTTTGTTTTTTTAATTTTTATTTCTATTTTACCTAGTAAAATCGATAATTCTAGATATTAGTACTTCCATGGGAAAAAAATTAAATATTACGTCCCAAAAGATAAAAGATATTGCTATTTTTTTTATTTTTTTATGTAAAAAATTTTCTAAACAAATTTTCAAAAAATTAAGTATCAATTGGAGATATCGAGTAAAAACGATAATTCTAGATATGAATACTAGGAAAAAATTAGGTACTACGTCCAAAAAAAAAAAAATATTGCTGTTTCTTTAATTTTTTTATGCATATAATTTTGAGAAAAAAATTTTAAAAAAATTGAGTATCAGATTTGAGATATCGAGTAAAAACAATATTTTCAAATATTAGTACTTTTATAGAAATAAATTAGGTGATGCGTTCCAAACGAAAAAAAATATTTCTGTTTTTTTTTTTATTTTGTTGTTTGAAAAATTTTGAGAGAAAAATTTTCAAAAAATTAAGTTTAAATTAAGTTTCATGTACCAAAAAATTGTCTAAAAAGCATACTTCTAAAACTATAGTACTCCCACAGAAAAAAATGAGTTACTACTTACAAAAAGCAAAAAAATATTGCTGTTTTTTTTATTTTTTTATGCAAAAAGTTTTGAGAAAAAAAAGTTCAAAAAATTAAGTGTCAGATTGGAGATATCGAGTAATAGCCATATTTTCAGATATTGGTACTTTCATAAGAAAAAATTAGGTACTATATCCAAAAAGAAAAAAAATATTGCAGTTTTTTTTATTTTTATTTTTTTTAAATGTTGAGAATAAAAATTTTGAAAAAATTAAGTATCAGGTCCAAAAAATTACTATAAACGATATTTCTAAAACTAGTACTTCCACAGAAATAAATTAAGTACAGCATCCATAAGAAAAAAAAAATTGGTATTTTTTGTATTTTTTGGTGAAAAAAATTGAGAAAAAAATTTTCAAAAAATAAATGATAAGATTCGAGATATCGAGTAAAAACGATACTTATAGATATCAGTACTTTCATGGGAAAAATGAGGTACTACGTCCAAAAAGAAAAAAAATTATAGTTTTTTAAAAATTTTTTGATGTAAAAAGTATTAGTACTTCCACAGAAATAAATTAAGTACAGCATCCATAAAGAAAAAAAAAATTGGTATTTTTTGTATTTTTTGGTGAAAAAAATTTTGAAAAAAAAATTTTGAAAAAATAAATTATAGGTAAGATTTGAGATATCGAGTAAAAACGATACTTCTAAATATCAGTACTTTCATGGGAAAAAATGAGGTATTACATCCAAATTAAAAAAAAAAAAGTACCTCGAGATTTTTTGGTAAAAAAAATTTTGAAAAAAAATTAAGTCTTAATGTCATACTGGTTGTGAAATATCACCGGTTACAGTCCAACATACATACATACATACATACCTACATACATACACACACACACAGACTTTTTTTAAAAATCGTTTTTTTAGCTTCCTGAGGTCTCAAAACGTGCTTATACGCCAAAAAATCAGAAAAAAAATTTTGACCGATCACAATGGTTCCTCTACGAGGAACCAATACTATAAACGAACTTTCTAAAACTAGCACCCTCGTAGAAATAAATTAGGTACTACGTCTGAAAAGGAAAAAAAATTTGGTGTTTTTTGTATTTTTTTGTGAAAAAAATTTTCAAAAAATTAATTATCAAATTCAGATATCGAGTAAAAACCATATTTTTAAATATAAGTATACTTTTATGAAAATAAATGAGGTATTACAACCAAAATAAAAAAAAAAAATTTTATTTGAGATTTTTTAATGAAAAAATTAAAAAAAAAAAAAAATTAAGTGTTAATTTCATAATGGTTGTGAAATATGACCGGTTACAAACATAAAGTTTTTTTTTAAACGGTTTTTTAGCTTCCTGAGATCTCAAAACCTGCTTATATGCCAAAAAATCAAAATTTGGCCCATCATAATAAAGTTTTTAACATGGGACATGTTTATATAATATAGGGGTATTTGAAAACGCCCCAAATTTTGGAGAGGGGGGGGGGCTGAAAATGAATATTTTTTTGGGAGTGGTAAAAATTGAAGTTTTTTTGGGAGTTGAAAAATTGAAGTTTTTATAGGTGGACTCAGAATATTTTTAATATAGGGACTTACAATAATTTTAATTTACTAAAGCCCTTTCTAGACTAGATAAATTTTATTTAAACTCCTCTGCTTTTTTATAGCAAGGAGTATAGTATTTCACCCAATTCATAAAATGTATAATAACATAATTATAAGGTCATAGGCTGCAAAGGCATTCAATATACCTTTACAAAAAGACTGATTACTGAAAGGCTTTCGACGGGTTTATAATAAGCTGTTGGATCAGTTTCATATTTAAATAAAATAATTCATAAATCCAACATTATATTTTTTATAATCAAACCATATTTTGTATTATTGTTGTTATTAATAAATAAAAGTAGTTTTTACTAAATATTAAATTTTAAAATTTATCTATCATAGAAAAAGCACCAAAATAAATTTAAGATAAACTAATCTGACCATCTGCTTCCTTTCATATCATCTGCAGGACATATCTGAATTCGGCAAATAGGATTAATAAGTGTTCAAGTACGTGAAAATTTAATCGTCTTTATTTTTCAAAATTCTATTAAGATACGAAATTTCCGGATTCAAAAATACCCCTTCTGCAAGCAGTTTTTCTAAAATTTCGGTATAAAATTTCATAAAAATCAATTAAATATTAAAAGAAAAATAAGAAAACTTTTCGTGTCAATTTAACTTCCGTTAATATTATCTGTAGATTTGACTACAAAATTTACTTCCCAAACTGCACGATATATTATTTATAGTTTAAAACAAAGATGAGAATTAAATAAAGTCGTTGAAGATTAAATATGAGAGGCGTTGCATTTTTCATAAGTTTGGAATTTTTGGGTGTTTTTTTGCTTTTTTCATAACTCCCGGGAGTTTCAGCTGCTTTATTTGCATTTTCCATAACTTACGAGAGTTTTGGGGTGTTTTATTTACATTTTTCTTAACTCCCGGGAGTTTTGGGTGCTTTATTTGCATTTTCCATATCTCCCCGGAGTTATGAAAAATGCAAATAACATCGTATTAAGACCTGGCGGTACCAAACTGTTATGTTGGTTTCAAAGCCAAATTTCGAAGAGCAGAGCTCAAAAATAATATCCAGTTTCGCTTAAATTATTATTTGTTTTTATTTTTACTTTTTTTATAGCCTTGAATTAAGAAAAATTTTTTAAATAACTGTAAACGTCTAGTCGCAAACTATAATTTCGTGTTACGGACATATAGTTACGGAGTTCTAAAAATTGGGGCTATATACCACGAAACTTCGTAGTGAAGCAACGTCTCGTCCACCTCGAATTTTCTTTTCACAGTATCGACTCGGTCTCGTCGCGAAATGTATGTAATTGGTGATATTTCACAAACATTATGGATTTAAAAAAGTAAAAATAATATTTTATTGACCATAATTGGAGCTGAACTTAATTTTTTATTGTTTCAAATTATTTAAAATAAATAAAACAATGCAAATTATTTTGATGTGTAACAATTTTTTTATTTTTTTTATCAAAAAAGCTCGAGCTACTTTTTTTTTTTTTAATTTGGATGTAATACCTCATTTATTTCCACGAAAGTACTTATATTTGAAAGTATGATTTTTACTCTATATCTCGAATCAGATACTTAATTTTTTGAAAATTTTTTTCCCAAAATTTTTTTGACGAAAAAATTGACAAAAAACACCAATTTTTTTTTTTTTTTTTGGACGTAGTACCTAATTTATTTCTATGAAAGTATTAGTTTTAGAAAGTTTGTTTATAGACGTTTTTTGGATCTGATACCGAATTTTTTCAAAAATTTTTTCTTAAAATTAAAAAAACAAAAAAATTAAAAAACCTGCAATATTTTTTTTTTTTTTGGGTTGTAATACGTCATTTAATTCCATGAAACTACTAATATCTGAAAATATTGCACCCGGCGATGTTTCACAACCGTTATGAAATTAAGACCTAATTTTCTTTTCAAAAATTTTTTCACCAAAGAAGCTCTAGGTATTTTTTTTTTTTTAATTTGGATGTAATATCTCATTTATTTCCACGAAAGTACTTATATTTGAATTGGTTTTTACTCGATATCTCGAATCTGATACTTAATTTTTTGAAAATTTTTTTCCTAAATTTTTTTTCACAAAAAAATACAAAAATCGGTCCCAAAAATCACCAAATTTTTTTTTCTTTTTGGATGCAGTACCTAATTTATTTCTATGAGGTTTTAGACAGTTCGTTTATAGTAATTTTTTGGATCTAATACCGAATTTTTCCAAAAAATTTATTTCTCAAAATTAAAAAAGTTTTTTTAAACTGCAATATTTTTTTTTTTTGTAATACTTCACTTAATTCCATGAAAGTACTATCTTGAATAATTATTATCCAATGAATTACGTTAGATTTTATTTGAAAAAAATAGATTTAGTTAAATTCATTACATAAATTTTCTTTTAACTTTTAAACGTTAACAGAAATGAGTGTATGATTGATGGTTGTAATCGATAATATCTGTGGCATATTGAAGTATTTAGCTCATTGTTTGAGGAACCTTAGTGCCAGCTAGTTGGCAGGGTATTTTTTAATGCACAATTAACAAAAAAAAAATCTGTTCTTTAAGATCCCTGAGGGGACAAAACCATTCAAAACGATTGAAATGCCAATCGCATAAATTGACTTTTGGATTTTACGATTCGGAGCAATTGAATTTAATCTTTGTGAATGGTAAGTATAATTTTTAATCGAGAGCAATGGTTTTTTTTAATTTCTTTATAAAAAAGTTTTCCGAGTCAAATAAAGGCTAATTATATGTGAAAATCGTAATAATGTCTAGAAAAACAAATATCCAAATTATTT
Organism: Anagrus nilaparvatae; assembly: GCA_022575985.1. Lineage (NCBI taxonomy): Eukaryota > Metazoa > Arthropoda > Insecta > Hymenoptera > Mymaridae > Anagrus > Anagrus nilaparvatae. Next base: position 3,223,244 of record JAKSXM010000156.1, on the reverse strand, counting down.
TCCAATTTTCCAATATGGTGCACAAAAAATCATTAAGAACGGAATTTTCTAAATTATCTGGGGGTTTTCGAGTTTGAGTAGAACGTTTTTATCAATTTTAAATTTTCTTTACGTTTCAAGTTTTTTGCAATCGTTTGAGCAAAAAAAAAATATTGCTGAATATTTCCCGAAAAATTTTCGATAGATCTAAAGAGATCTCCGGAGATCTCTAGAGATCTAAATAGATCGAAAAATTGGGGAGATCTCTTTAGATCTCCGGAGATCTCTTGAGATTAAAATAGATCTAAATAGATCTTCAGAGATCTGTGGAATGAAAAGAAAAAAATTATAAAAATTTATAAATGTCATTTAAAATCATTAAATGAAAGTGTTAAAGGATAATTTGATTTTTTTATGCGTTTTGAATAATTTTAAGGAAATAGGACCTGGTTAATGAATGAAAAATGTCAAAGTATACTTAAATATTTACAATTTTATTAACAACTTATTATTTAACATGCCTTACTTTTAAATTTGAACTCTTTTTTTCATGTTAATAAATAATTGCATATAACGTTTATAGCATTTTAATAATGATATTTTAAGGACTTGAAATTTTAAATTTAATTTTAATTATCAAAGCAATATAATCATTACAATACACAATTTCTTTTTGATTTTATCACATTTCGTTTATTTTATTTACTAAAAAAATTAATCATTTTGTAATTTCATAACTAATTTATTACCTATTTGATATGACTTTTCTTTTTTCTACTTATTTCGATGTTAAAAAAAAATTATTAAATATTTTTATTAAATTAATATGAACGCTAAAAGTGCTGTTGGTTTTTATTACCTATTTTAATTTCATAAAAAGCACAATATTTGAATGAAATCCACCAATTTATGCTAAACATTAAAGTAACACCAACTTTTCATCGACTGTCTAGAAAAATTTCAGAATTTCCTGATTACAAGGCATATGAATGGGATAATTGGTTGCTGTATTATTCTGTACTAATACTTAGAAAATATTTACCATACAATTATTTCTAGCTTCTGGCTGTTATTAGATTTAGGAATATTTCATCAAAACATTGAATTAGCAGACAAATGCTTACAAAAATTTAATCTTGAAATAGGAGCTTTATATGGGAACCACGAATTTTGTGAAACTTTGGGGTCCCCTTTTTCACATTTGAAAATAGGAGTGGACTTTTGGCTAACATGGTAAATGGTAACTCGAATATCGGGAAAGAAATTGCAAGCAAATTGAAACTTTAGATTCAATATGATTGTGTAAAATGTAAGGTATTGTTAAATAACTATAAAGATGAGAAAAAATCATATAATAATAGAAATCTTGATGAAAATAATGTAAACAAATATTTGAAGTCTGAAGAATTAACAGCAGTAAGAACTTTTTGTAAAACAGATGGGTTTTTAACACTTTAAAGTAATTCGTGACTTTACTAATGAATAAAAATAAAAAATTTAGCATTTTTTTGCGTAATAACTTTTTAAATAGCAAAAACGACATAATTCTTGAAGAATAAACAGATATTTGCCAGATACCGTCAATATTTTAATTTTAAATAGAGCTTTAATAGAGAAAACCTATAATACCAGGGATTTGGACATAAAATTTATGTGATTTTGGACGCCATTCATAAAACTAACTACATGTCAAATTGGTAATAAATTAGTTATGAATTTATAAAATGATTAATTTTTTTAGTAAATAAAATAAACGAAATGTGATAAAATCAAAAAGAAAATGTGTATTGTAATGATTATATTGCTTTGATAATTAAAATTAAATTTAAAATTTCATGTCCTTAAAATATCATTATTAAAATGCTATAAACGTTATATGCAATTATTTATTAACATGAAAAAAATAGTTCAAATTTAAAAGTAAGGCATGTTAAATAATAAGTTGTTAATAAAATTGTAAATATTTAAGTATACTTCGACATTTTTCATGCATTAACCAGGTCCTATTTCCTTGAAGTTATTTAAAACCCATAAAAAAATCAAATTTATCCATTAATAGCTTCATTAACATTTTTTATTCATTTACCAGGTCCTATTTCCTTAAAATTATTCAAATGCATTTCCCTCCGTATACCCGACTTCTAGCATTTTTAATAATTTAACATAAAAAATATAACAACAAATTTTTGTAATTTAAAAAAATCGGCCTGATATAAGGTTTTGCATATGCAACTATTTGCTACTCTGCCGTACAGGAGAAAAAAGGCAATATCTCACTTTTAACTCATTTCGAGATATTTAAAGAAACGCGTTTTGGTTAATTTTGAAAGGTTTATATACAATTAAAAAGATATTTATATGTTTCTAAGGTAATTAAGATATGCTCTTTTCAATTCTTTAAATTTCCACTCCTTATATGAAAAACAAGAGATATGCAAAAATAGCAGCGCCAAATCAGCTTATAATACAGGAGAAGAAAAGCAATATCGAGATATGCATGTACTCATATATAGAGATATTGCTTTAATATTTTTTTCCATGCGCGCTGCTCTGCCGTACAGGAGAAGAAAAGCAATATCTCGAGATATGCATTTATTTCATGTATTTTTTTTTTTATTCCATGTTAAATTTTATCAAATACATGAAACCTTCGAGATATGCAGTGCTAACTTTTTTGTTATCAGTGATATCAAAATAATTTTTGCACCACTGGATAGATTTTTTTTTCACGATTATGCACATATAAAAATCTCATTTTTCATATAATCTCGAGATATTGCCTTTTTTCTCCTGTACGGCAGTCTAGAGATCTAAAGAGATCTCCCCAATTTTTCGATCTATTTAGATCTCTAGAGATCTCTTTAGATCTCCGGAGATCTCTGGAGATCTAAAAAGATCTATCAAAAATTCGTCGGGTTCCGCTTGCGGCAAGTAGATTTTTTTTCAGTGTAATCCGTTTAATATATACGAATATGCGTGATCAATATACCATTTTGCCGTTTTCTGCCCAACTCTGTACCAAAGATTATATAATTTTCGTGAAAAACTAGTTCTTTTCAGTAATGTCGAAAAAAAAATCTAGTTTTTGTTTGAGGTACCCGGATTTTTTTTTTTTAGAAGGTTGCAAATGAAATTTAAAGAAAAATTTAAATAAAAATTTTTTTTTCTGGACAGTAGCCACGAAAGTATGATTTCCTGGCCACTGCGTGGCTGAGAAAATCGAAATTTATTGCTACTGCCACAGAAAAATTTTATACGGCCCTTGTCCATAAATAAAAAATGCCCCAAATCGCATTTTACCATCCTCGGCTTCACCTCGGAAGGTAATTTACGTGCAATTTGGGCTATATTTTGCTTTTCTGGACACGAGCCGTAAATATACTATTTTTACAACATTTTTTTTTATGTTTGACAATGTCGCGGGGTTCTTGTGCACATTTTGAATGAATAAAACTCATTTTTTTTTAATTTTCTTTACGTTTCAAGACATTTGCAATAATTCAAAACAAAATAAAACAAATCCCACTGCCACACTGGAATTTTTTATCAGTGTATACCATTCTAATTTTATTATGTGTCACAAAAAAAACTTCCATAATTGATCATTTTATTATTATACTAATAATATATGTAATAATAAAATATTACCATAGAATAATATTACTGCTCTATGATATTACGACCCATGACCAGAATAATAAAGAATGGATCAAATCGAATGTAAATATATTATCTTCCGAGGCGAAGCTGAGAATGGTAAACTGCGATTTGGGACATTATTTTTTTATAGCCAAGGTTCGTATACGATTTTTCTTGTCAGTGGCCAAAAAGCACGTATTTCCCGGCCACTGCGCAAACGGAAAAGACGCGTTTTCTTGCCATGACAAAGTAAAATCGTATACGACCCTTGTCCATAAATAAAGAATGACCCAAATCGCAGTTTACCAACTTCGGCTGGTAATTTACGTGCGATTTTGGCCATTCTTTACTCTTTTGGACACGAACCGTATATACTATTTTATATAATATTTTAAGTTTTAATTATCTAATTGATCAGTGATACATATTAAGTTTCAAAGTTTATTATTTTTTTTTAATTGAAGACTTTTTTTTATAAATAAAAATATTATTGCTAAAGTCGTTGTTTAATCGCTTATGGTAGACATTTAACCCTTAGCAGCACGGGTGCCTTCCGAAAACGTTATAGAGCACGGGGGGGTCTAGCGGACCCCAGCGGCTTTGTAAGTCTATAACTCCTTCAAAATTGGTCCAAAATTAGCTTCTTTTTTTTATTTAGAACCCAGAAGAGTTCAATTATGCGATTATAAAATAAAAAATTGAAAATTGTTAGTCTTTTTAAAGATAAAAAAAAAAAGAAATTTTCTTGTCATTATAAAAAGGGTGATTTTTTTAATTAGCATTAAAATTGGCTTAAAAAATTATAAACAACTTTTTAACCACTAAATGGGAAATGCCAAAGGGGGCAAAGGGTAAACTTTAAAGAAATTTGAGTAAGAAATTTCAAATTAAAAAAAACATGAATTACCTATTCCCTTGAATTAAAATGACACCTTTTTGTAAATTTCTATATTATATACATAATTTTTTTTATTGAAATAAATTTTAAAAATACAAAAAATAAATGATGAATTAATTCCACAAATATTGAAACACATTTTTATCATATATTTTTTATAACCTTACGTGTATATTCAAAGTGTGGTCCTTGCCTATTGCATTTTCTGAACTTTATGCATTAAATTTTCGATTTTTTTACCAAATAGGTTTTGGGCAATATTTGCAATGTTTAAATTATTTAAAGAACATTCTTTTATTGAATTTTTATAAAACATTGATTTACCAATCAGATAATTTAAAAATATTTACAAAATTACAATTTTTTTTAAGCAAAAAATATTACATAACTACACGCGGGGGTCTAGCGGACCCCAAAAAAATGTTTCAAAGTGCATGAATCCAATACACGAAAAGTTCTGGGGGTTTTATAGTTGTAGATGAGTAATACAACTATCAAAATGAATTACCAAACATATACAGGTAGTGCCATTATAGATTTAGGATAATGCCCTAAGGATTAAAAATACCTTGAATAGGAATATTTTTAAAGTTTGAAGCAAAAAAAATTTTTAATTAGATAGTAATGGTTTTTAAAAAAAAGGTTCTATTTATTTTATTAAATGAATTAATGTAGATATTAACAATCAACTACATTATTAAAAACATAGATATACATTATGTTAAAAAAAGGATTGCATTCAATTTTTATACAAATATCATTTATCGATAAATAATTATAATAATAATATTTCAACTTATAAAAAATTGATAGCTTTTTCTTTTAATCCTAAAACTATATGAAATAAAATTCATTCATATACAAATATTTTAATTGTAATAATAATAATAATAATAATAATATAATAATTATAAATATAACATATTTACATTTGTACACATAATATAATACGTTCCTCGCCAGTTTTTTTATCTTCAAATACATAATAGTAGTTATTTATTTATAAATAAAGTCATGGCGTGAATAATTAATTTACACGTCAAAATTAGTACATACCTTAAAAAAATAAACTTATTTTTATAAATATTAAAAAATTTTAAGATTTGGACTAGTTGCTAAAAAAAAAAATGATTTTTTTCAGAATTATAGAAAATACAAGTCACAGGTTTGAATAATCTCTATGATAACTAAATATATTTTCACGATGCTCTTTCACGTAATAAAACAATACTATTATAAAGCTTAATTGCTGGTCCAAGTCTTAAACCAAGTAATGAAACTAAATCTTCTTGTGTTAACATTAAAAATGCTTCTCCATCAATATTCTGAAATAAAATAAAAACATGATTTAATGCAAACTTTAATGTAGTACTAACGAAACAAATTTAACTTTTTTAAAGAAAATTTTTCAATTTGATTGAGTAAACCAAAAATATTTATTTACATATTTAAAAACTATCTTACTAATTTTTAATAAATAAATTCAAAAAAACTTGATGACAAATAAAAATTTGAAAGTTTAAAATCATATTATTTATAAGGCTGATTTATTTCTACTTAACCAGACTTTTAGAAGATATATTGTTAACCCATTCATGAAAATGACGTTTGTAATGTTTTTTATTTTTGCTAAATATCTCAAATTCTCTTTTACAGGGTTTCCACTATTTTTTCGAAGTCAAAATCCCTGACTTTCCCTGACTTTCCAGCCCAAAAATTAGTAAATTTCCCTGACTTTTTTTTTTGATTTTCCCTGACTTTCCAGACCAAAAGTGTAAATTTTTTAAAAATATTATGTATACTCTTTGTTTAAATGCTATTTAAAATTAAATATATCACAGTGGTCTGGAACACGAAAAAATAGTTTCAATAAGAAACTATTAGAACAAATAGAAACAATAGTTTCTGAGGCAGGAAATGCTTGTCCTAAAATTAAAACCGTAGCTCTCTGGGAGAACCACCCCGATTTAGGAGTTGTTGGGGGGTAAAATAAAAATTTTTTTTTTATTTTTAATTTTACATTTTTTACACGATTTCAGACCATATAAAGTGACAACAAGTAAGGAACACAAAAAATTTTGCTCGCCCCAAATTTTTTTGACTTGGAAAGCTCAAAATCACATTTTTTCAATAACTGATTTCATTGAATTTCAGAGAAAAAATATATAAGTGACTCTTGGAAATATTATTCAGAAAATTTTTTCTTGAAACCTGCGAAACTTTAAAAAATTGGTCCTTTGAAAATTGAAACCATAAAAAACAAAAAAACGGATTTTCCTCCTAAAAATCGTGGTAAAATGTTAAAATAAGTAGCGAATTCGGATTCTACTGGAAAAATTACTATGGAATACGTCTTTAAATCCAGTTTATAACACCATTTGAATCTTATAGAAAAATCCCAAGTCTGTGAATTTTTAAAAAAATCCAATATTTAACATTTGAGTTTCTCTAAGACCTTGAAAATTGAAAATTTGTACTTTTTGGTCCTAAATAAACTTATTTTAGTAAATTATAATTACAAAACAATTTAAAAAAATAAATCCATCATTAAAAAAAATTTTAATTTATTTAAAAAAATTCAGAAATTGGTTTTTTTCAGTTATTGAAATGTGATTTTGAGCTTTCCAGCCCAAAAAAAACTATGGGGCGAGCAAAATTTTTTGTTCCTCACTTGTTCGTCACTTTATATGCTCTAAAATCATGTAAAAAATGTTAAATTAAAAACAAAAAAAATTTTAATTTACCCTCCAACAACCCCCAAATCGGGGCGGTTCTCCCTGAGAGCTACGGTTTTAATTTTAGGACAAGCATTTCCTGCCTCAGGAAACCCTATAAAAACAGAAAATACCAGAGATTTTTAGAATCGTGGTGAAACTTTTTTCGTGTTCTATACCACTGTGATATTTTAGGGTAGGTACAATTTACAATATAATAATTAAATTTATTAAATTTTGATAATATAATAAAAAGTTATATATTTTTTTTGTACTATAAAACAATGTTTTATCGCGTGAAAATAATTTTTGTCTCTTTAAATTTAAAAAGTAAATTTTTTTTGAACTCTGATTTTTTAATAATTTTTTTCCATGCTTTCTTATCAAAATCTCTGACTTTCCCTGACATTCCATAACCAAAATAAAAATCCCTGACTTTCCAGTTTTCCAGACCGAGTGGAAACCCTGGACTTTTAACTACTGATTTTTTGTTTGAAATTTCCCTTGCTATTCAAACATGCTATTACATATTTTTTTTAATAAGTTAAGTATTATAAATACCCATATGGCTATAAAAACATTGTGTTTTCAGAGATTTTAGATGTTTATTTTCTATAATAATTAATCTCTCAAAACTCTCAACTACAATGCTTAACAGCTGTTGCCAACAGTTGAAAACACATTAATTATACATTTAATAATTAGATTAGTGTATCAAATATTTGTTTTTTTTTAAAATCTTTCTTTGTAAATATGTTTAAATAAAAATTGAAGAAAACTGATTTATAAAACATTTGAATTGATAAAGTAATAAATACTTACATCTTTTCTAAAAATACTTCCTATTTCTTTGCAATTGGGTACACTTTGAATAAACTTTATAACTTCTTCATTTGACCACCTTCGAGGGTTAGTGTTTTGTTTGGAAACAACTCTATTTAAAGCGCTACTATGCTTTGCCCATATATGAGGTGCATCGGGTAATGGATTATATCCAGGATTATATACTGATTGATAGAGTTCCAAACGTAATTGTTTTTCAGGTATACTTGTTGAATGAGTTTGATTATTAGGTGATTCATGATTGGAATTTACCATGCTTGTATTATTAGATTCATTTCTGGTAAGTTTCCTGTTACATAACAAATATTTAATTTTCAATATAAGATAATCTAATGAATAAAAATAGGAATACATAATTTAACATACCTTTTTTTTCGTTTTCTCACAACCTCATCATCATCTGTTTGTCCATCACTGTTATTTCGCCATTTACTTGAACCTAACCTAAATTATTAAAAACATTTGTTAAATAAAATATATATGAGTAAATTTACTCAGTAAAGTTGAAAGAAATAATTTACCTTTCTGATTCAAATCGATCAACTTTATCAAGAGAATCTTCATCTTCCTGTTTAATATTTTTTACGTATTTTGATGATTTTGTTTCACTATATTTTGCAAGTTTTTCTAATTTATCAGATACATCTGGTTTAGATTTCTCTCGTTCTAAATAATAATCATCTTCAAAATCATTATTTTCACTTTTTAAATTTAGTCTATCAGCTACACTTTTAATTTTATTTAAATTTTGAGAAGAATATGGGCATCCAGATGGAGAATTATGAGTTGCATACTTTGGACCTTTAACATGACCTATTCCTCGGCAACCGTAAGTACCACATTCTGGCTTTTCAGTAGTTTTATCAATAACTACAAAAAAAAAATTAATTTATTGAATAATTTTTCATAAATCCTTTGTTTTCTTAAAGTTAAAATTTCTTTTCTACTTTAAACAAAGTTTATGCACTGTAATAACTTTATTTAGTAAGTAAGATGTATAAAAATTTATAAAATAATTATATAATTGAATGTAAAGGGCGAGTCCCGTTAATTCGTTTAATAAATAAAAAAAAAATAAATAAATAAAAAAAAATAAATTAAACATTATACTTTTAAATTATAGCTAATCAACAATGTGATATATAAATATCAATGGGTTACCCAAAATTAAATTAAATTTTGTTTTGTATAATATATAAAAATTTAAAAATTTTTATTTACCTAATGGTGGTTCTAATGGATGCCCTGTTTTACTACACCATCCCATTGGATGAATATCTGGAGAATCATCATCCACCCAATAAGCATGATTATCTGGCCATCCGTCAAATCTTATTTTAATCCTATTTCAAATTTAATAATATTTTAATTTAATTGAATTACTCTTTCAATAAAAATTTAGGTTAATAATACTTACATAAAATCTTTAATTTCTTCTATTGTAGCTACTCGAATAACCTGTGGAAGTCTCTTATCTACTGCCTCTAGTTTCATACCTTTTTTAAAACCCATTGGTGATCTTGCTTTAAAAGCTCTAGTTGGAACAGCAGATTTATGGGTTTCTGTCAAATATTTTTCCCAGGAAAATGATTTAAAATCTTTATAATCTAAAATAAAAAATAGTTTTTTAATACTTAAACTTAAAATTTTTAATTTGTACTAATATTTAAAATTTACAATTTGGAGGTGTAACATCAATATCATTTTCTTGACACCAACCAACTGGATGTATATATGGAGAAGTAGTATCTGTCCAATAATCATAAACATCATTCCAAGAATCAAAATGTACAAGTATTCTTGAATCCATTAAACCTCCAACACTAGCAACACAAACAAGTCCTGAATGTTTTCTATCTACTGCTTCTAATTTCATTCCAAGGCGAAAACTTGAAGATATCGGAGCCTAATAATTCACAAGAAATTAAAAATAATTTAAATACTGGTTTTTAAAACTAAACAACTCAAAACTAATGAAAATGGAACATGTTCATACTATATTAAAAATTATTCAGCACAAATACCCAAGAAGTACTATAGTGTATCTATAAGACTTTAGTTCTATTTAATAAGTATCAATTATGCTTTAGTATACAAGTCCCGTAAGTACAAGTAGAGTTTTGAGGATAAATTATTTTAAGCTATGTATTTTACTGCTATTTTTTTGCAACTATTTCATAACAACCCTCTCCCCTTTTAGAGTAATTTTTCTTTAGTCCCCTATTTTTACGATTTTTGAAATATTCCATAATCCTTATGAACATGTTCCATATTAATAATAAAAGTATTACATTTTTATTTGCAAAAAGAGTTTTTGGAGCTGCGGTGGCTTTGCAGATTTTAAGATATGCATTCCAGTTAAAATTGTTTGCAACATATCCTTTTGGAGGGTGCAATTTGTGACCGTTTTTTTCAGCATACCCAACTGGAAAAATATTCATACTATCTGCGTTAACCCAAAAGTCAAAATGTTCTGCAAATCCATCAAAGTGTAATCTCATTCTATAACCTTTAGAAAATAATATTTAAGCATAAAATGATAAATTTTTTGGATAAAAATTATTTTAAAACTAACCAATTACTTCTGCTACTGTTAAAACACAATAATGCGATGGACGATTATGATCAATTCCTTCTAATTTCATACCGACTTTAAAATTATTTTTTGAATCTGGAAATGGATCCTTAAAACATTTAATAGGTGCTGCTTTACTTTTAGTGCATTCCAAATATTTAGACCATGAAAAACCAGATTTCCCCTTTAACCATGGATGCTAAAAAAAATAATTGTTATGAATTTAAAATATTAGTGCTAATTAAAATTCACTAACTAAGAAATTACTTTAGATTGTGTTTCTTCTTGGCTATCATCGCCATTGATTGATACGTTCATTGATACATTCATTCCATCTTTAGTATCTTCATCTGTTTCAGGTTTTGTTTTAATAATTGTTTTTTCAATTTTTTCATCGCTGCTTTTAGATTTATCATCCCAATCATCAATACTATATGACATTTCTTTACTATATGACATTTCTTTACTATATGTCATATCTTTTGACAATTGTTCTTTAAGTAATTTTATTCTTTTCTTTCTTGCTCGCATTGATTTACTGAATAAAATTATTGGATGAAAATTAGAATTTTCACAATTATTTTAACTTTTAAAATGAATGCAAAATTTTTACAGTTCGAACTTGCATAATTTTAAAGCTTTCTTCTTCGGAATATATTTTTCACATAAAGTAATTAAAATATATGGTAAATTTATTGTCCATTTTTTTAATTTTTGTTGAAACAATTTTCATAATTTGTAATCTTTCATAATTCTAAACAGTTATCAAGGACTTTAAATTATACAAGTTCCACTGCATTTAATTTTAATAAAACAAGGAAGAAAGCAAAAAACAAAGCAAACGAATACGTTAATTTTACTTACACTAACTCCTTATCTTTTTGTAATTTTTTTTGTTTTTTTACTTCTATTCGCTGAGTACATACTGGACTACAAGATATTTGGCTTTCAAATTCTGTAGGTAATCCATGGCAACCACAGCCTTCACATCGATAAAATTCATTGTCATTTGAAGATTCTCGTTTTTTTTTATCTTCAATTTTTTTTTCTGAACTTACACTTGAAGAATTAGACTTAGATGAATTTTGTCTTATAAATACATTTTCTTTATCTATCATTTTACTACTTTTTTCTTGCTTTTTTCCTTCTGGTTCTACTACCTGCATAAATCCATATTCATTTATGGAAAACTTTAAAAAAATATTCTTTAGTTTCTATAATTGTATAATTTATGTATTAAAATTTTTTAATCATATTTACCTTAAAAGAACTTCCTGGTAAAGTACCAACTCCATCTTTCCATTCTAATATTTTGCTGGGATCAAAATTTGAATCTGGTTGATTAAGTTGCTCTTTAGTATTTTCATATGCTTTACCATTTCCATTTCTATTTACAGTTTTAATAACTTCAATTTTGACTTCATCATCTAAAACAGGTTTCACTTTTTTTTGCTCATTTGGTACAACTTTAATTAAAGTTATATCATCATCACTATCTTTTTTCCTATCTTTATCATGTTCATCTGAATAACTAAAAGATATATCAGACCCAGATTCTAATAAATTTGAAAAGCTTTGTTTTTTTGATCGTTTTTCTCCAGTGTTACGCAATATGTTTGTAACAGTTTTTCTTCTTTTTTCAGGAAAACTAACAGAATCGTCTGTTTTTGGGATTGGTGTTATTACAGCTGAATCTGGATTTTCACTTATTTTAATACTATCCATGGAGCCTCCACTGGTTTTTGAAACATGAAGCAAACTCATTTTAGATATTGGGTGAAGTGGCGGTGGATGAGTCGAAATGTTAGTAGTCTTATAGTCTTGTAAAACTAAAAATTAAATAAAAGTTAAAAAAAATAATTTTATTGAATCAGCAAGTAATTTAAATGTTATTTTACTTGATAATGAACTTTTTGTTTCAGTGCAATTTTGTCCATTACTTTTAAAATTAAATATGTTAGATTTGGCAGTTTCCGTTTGTTGGGGAAGGTTTACAGGAACTATGATATTAGCCATTTGCTGACTGTTATTTTGTGAATTTGTTTGTTTTAAATTTGAAACACCAGCAATAAGCATACTATTGGATTTTCCAGCTAATTCTCCTTATAGAAAAAATCAAATAACTTATCAATACTAAATAAAATGGAAATTTTTTATCTATACAATGAATATTAAAATTTACCTGTAGAAATTAATACTGCTTCTTGAGGTTTTGAATATTTTGGATGTAAAACTGATTCAAGTTGAGGATATTGCTTTTTTGAACCAAATGGTAAAATTTTTTTGTTATTATTTATTTTACTTGGTTTTGGAGCAATAACTTTTTTTCCATCTAATATCGATGTTAATTTAATTGGTTGTCCACCTCTAACTATTTGACATGTAAATGTTGATCCTGGCTCAGTTGATGAATTTATGTTCTATGCGTATTATAAAATAATTATTAGTAATATAAAATTACTTTAAATAAAATTAAAAAAAAAATTAACTTAAGATAAAATATCTATTTATAAAAGAAATTGATACCTGTATAGAAGAAATAGTACTTGATTTTTGAGTTACACTTATTTGAGGAAAATTTGATTGTTCTTGTCGAATACCCAACATTGGTATAAATTGAGCTGATGAAACCTCCAGGGAGGCAGGATTAATAGAGTTTGATGATTCAGTTGTATAGATATTACTATTTAAATTACTTATATCTTCAATTAAAATATTTTCCATGCTAAAAAAAGAAAAAAAAAATACTTTAATTTTAAATTTGAACAAATTTTCAATACAATTTTTAAATAAATATCAAGTTTATGAAATGATTATGCAAATAATTTTCTATATTCTTGTCTTTTATAAATTTTATAACACCACTAAAAATATTGCTGCATAAATTTTTTATTAATTTTTTTTTTGAATGTGTTTATAATTTATGACAAAATATTATATTTCACGCTTTTGTTTTCTGTTTTATCACTTACCACTGTCTGTATAAAGCGTTCAATTATTTAAAGCCTTCATTATAAGAAATTTTATTTTAAAAAACAATAAAACATTAAAAACGAAAAAGTAACTGGATTTTTTTTATAAATTATAACAATCAAAAAAGTAAAATCTGTGTACACAATGTTTATAAATTATATATACATAATCTTATCTTATAGTATAATAGTAACCGAAAAAAAATCGATTTTACATTTTGGAGCACCACGTAGCAGCAGCACCTCCACTTTTCGGAGTTTTAATGCTGCAGCCTGCATAAAGAAAACGAGAAGCGCGAGACATATTATAATATATCGCGTGGATTTCTGTGTGCATAAAATTATCACACAAAAACTTGTTATATTGAATGTAAGCCGTTAGGTAGGTTGGATTACAGACGCATATTTCTTATTATACTTTTATTTTTGCATGAGTGAATCTGTGAATGTTAAAGCTGCGCTTGAATATTATTACATTTGAATTCTCCCGCCAATTAACAAAAAAATTTCTCTTTTTTCTGTGCGCAACCGCAAGCCACAGAACCAAGCTCCAAAATTTATCTCTGTTTGAACCTGCTTCAACTTTTTTGAAAATTGTACTGTATTAGAATTTGAAACAAAGCGTTTTTAACAGTTCACAGGATAAAAATATTGCTTTGATTCAATGAATTCTTATGTTTTAATAGTATATTACGGTCCTAGGCCAGAAAAATAAAGAATGGCCCAAATCGCACGTAAATTCGATTAAGGCGAAGCTGAGGATGGTAAACTGCGATTTGGGTCATTCTTTGTTTATGGCCGAGGATTGTACAAAATTTTTTTGCAACTGTGGCGAGAAATTATGTCTTTGCCGGACGCGCAGCGTCCGGGAAATACGTACTTTCAGGCCGCAGTACAAAAAAATAAATTTATGAAAAAAGTTTTATATTGAAAATTAAATGAAAATTCGCTTTTAAACTTGATTAGTAATTCAGTAACCATCAATTTGCAATATTCTAAGAAAGAGATAATGATATTATATTATAGCAATATTTATTTGAAGAAAAAAGACAAGCATTCACCGTGATCTATATAATTGCTTTATACTTTGCATGCAGGTTGAGAAAATTGAATTAAAAGTATATGTACCTAACACTCTGTGGTACCTAACTTGTTATGCTTCTGCAAATAATTTTTTTTCTAATAAGTTCTTCATTTGTATAAATATCAAGGATTTTAGCAGTTTTCACATTTGTGTATGCACTACATGGCTATTACATTAGTCTCAAGCAATAGAATTTCGCTTAATCCTTGAAATTTAAACCAGTTCAATCATTTTGCTTAAATTTTCAAGAAAATGTTTAATTGTTTCAAGCAAAATGAAGATATAACTTTAAGAATAGATGCTTCTGGATTTTTGTCAGATGCCTAAAAACATTTTTAACGTTGCTCTGCCCAGAAAATTTCCCCGTGAAATAAAGATATATACATTTTATTAGTAAAATTCTCAGGAATCTAATGGCGTGAGTCTTTAAGTTGGTTGCCGTGTAAAATTTAGATCTAAATTTAAAAATACCTCGAGGTATTTCAATTGCAAAATCAAAATTAAACTAGGCTGTTATAGGGATTATAGGGAAAACGCGGTATCACGGCATCAGACAGAGATAACAGCACTCTCGACTGTCACCCAAGTATAAAATTGAACTATAACCTGATCTACCATAATAATTATGAGCCGATGTAAAAATTTGTATTTTTATACTCAAATTTCTCTAAATTTTGCACGATAACCGACTAAACGACTCACACCATCGAATTTCTGAGACTTGTCTGAAAATTGGGAAGCGCGTCCTAAAAGTTTTTTTACACATTTAACCCGAATAACTTATCACTAATCAGTAACCAAAATAGCTGTAAAAAATTTTTTAATTTTATTAACGAATTTTCGATCTTTCACTAACTGCTTGAGATTTCAAGCGCAGTAACCTAGCCGATGTCCAATCATAGCATAATTAATAATTCACATTAATTTATACCTATATATTTACATAAATTTAATTTTTTTATAAATTTCTCAATGTTACAAGCTATAATATACACTGTTTGCAAATAATATACAAAATAAACAAAATCAATAAACCTATGCGTTAAATAAAATAATTCATTAAAAATGCCAATACTAAATCCTGCAAAATTTCATATATAATAAGTCATATATTTAAGAATAAAGATTAATAAATGTGTAGGTATACACTAAAAAAATTTTAATATATTATAATAAGCGATATATAAATATAGCTATAGCGAATATGACGTGTAAAGTTGTGCCTAAAAAATTTTTTAGATAAAATATGACAAAAAAAATTAAATCTAAAGATAATGCTATATATTATTTTTACAGTTAATTTTAAGTTAAAAATTATAAAAAATTGTTAAAATTATTGAATATATATAAACTATAGTTTCAAAAATTTAATCAAAAAGTATATTATAGTTTCTAAATTATATATTTAATTCTAAGAAATTCATCAAAAATTAGCTTATTCAAGACACTAAAGTATCATTTAATTAAATTATAATATTTACCAATATTTAGGTACCCCATATCTAAATAGATAAATTTAAAAATCATTCATTGTAAGATTTTTGATATAAGACTATAAACTAATGGCCGGATTATTTTATAATTCTCAATCAAATTTTTTCTTATTAATAAAATCAAATATTTAATTTTTAAAAACACAATTTTAGTTTTACTTCTTTACACCAAAATTCACACTTAATTTTATTTTTTAATTAAAATAATTGTTGATTAAGATTATACTTTTTTTGGATAAATTATTGAAAAAAAGTTACAGATACTAAAGGTACAGTATGTGCTATAATCACTAAAATTTATTTACGAGAGTATAGAGCGTTGGGGTTGTTATACATACTTGTGATTTTTAGAAAAAGAAGTAATATATTAACATTGCATGAGTTAAAAGAAATAAGAAAATCTTATAGAATGATGATGGAGAATATAATATGAAGTTCGAACTTCAACGATCGCAGCGCCTTTTATGATTGTATTTTATTTTCTGTTTTTCTATACTATAAATATGTATAAATTATTAATTAATTTAATTTTCCAAATACATTTTACATTTTAGGGAAAATTTTTCGCCTTGAGGATTCACTTATGAATTTTTATCAATATGCAATAAAATTTTAAAATAAAAGAGATAATATGTTAGCTTATAAACTGCAATATGTTTAGTTAGATATGGGCAAAAAAATTTGTTTACGAGATATTATTTATTATATTATATTATATTATATATATAATATATTTTTCCATTGAAAAAAAAAAACGTTGAAATATATACTAAATAATAAAAAATATTTAATCGAATATTTATTAGTATGAAATAATGACCTAAAAAATAAAAAAAATAAAAAACTAGTCTGGAATTTATTTTAAGACTGATATATTTCCCGTATTGATGGTTTAAAAGTGCTCTTAATAACTCTGCTCTAAATGATAATTATGATCAAATTATGATTCAAAGTTTCCAAACTTTTCAGCAAAGATTTTCAGAGATTTTCAGCCTGTATATTTAAAGCAAAGTTGTTATAAGATAAGAGAACTTTTAAACCATCAAATCTCGAGAAATTTTGAAGTTGAAGTTAGCCGAATGTTACATATTATAGTAGGAAAGGACGAAAGGTTATTGAAAATCCCAAAATTATTAAAAAGGGATAAAAATGTCAAAATTAAAGGAAAAGAATGAAATGAGACTTAGATAATAAGACTCGTAATCAGATTAATCAGAACAAAAATTTGTTTTTTGATGATCAACAGAGCACAGCTGCAGACAGGGGCAGAGAAATTTTTTGGTATATTTCATGGCAAAATGCGTACTACATAATATTTCAGGCTTAAAATACTACAGCTACAAACAGGTGCTGTTCCAGACCTCTTAGTTGTTTTCTGCTAGTGTAGTTAATGCTCATGCTCAGTCAACGTGTAATTTATGTAATATTCGCGCAAGCTACCACAAATCTTCAAGAAGTTTTTTAATATTCACGCAAGCTACTACAAATCATCAAGAAGTTTTTACTTTTTTATGATGGAGATTTGAGAATCAAGACAATGTTTTTTAAAATTTAAGCGACAATTTTAAAAAATGTATCTTAAATTTTCAAGCAGAACAAAATAAAACACTGTAAAATCTTTTTTACACGCATGTTTAAATCATGAAACTTAATTAGTATATTTTATTCTTTTGATTATTATGTAAATATAAAATATTGCATCCCGATAAAAAATTATGGAAAAATATACAATATTTATCTATATAATTTTAAGAGTGAACCAATATTATACTTCATTGATTTATCACATGTATGGAAAATACCATTACACAATTGACCTTATAATTATTCAAGTCAAGTGACTTATGAACTATATATATACATTATATATAACGCAACCTCATGTGTAATTATATTAGTTCAGCCATCTATTTTTGATGTTCTAAAATATTGATATAGGAATTCCATACGAAATATTCTTATGAAACTCAATTTTTATAAATTATTCATTTAATTTCATTTTTTACAATTAATTTTTCTTTTTGTAGAACTAGAAAAAATGTCCAATATTTTTTTATAAGAATATAATAAAATATAGTTATTATTATAGTAACATTTATACTTGAAATATATTTTAAAATACTTCCGCTAATTCAATCGGCTTTTTCCGTATTTAATCGGGTCACGTGGTGTTAGGAGTAAGCAGAAAACAAAAGATTTATGTCGTAAAATATACAAATAGTAATTGTTTTTTTTTGTTTTGTTTTATTTTAGAAAATGAAGTATCTATTTGTTAATATGTAAAAAAAACTTTAGCAATAAAATTTTTAGTTTGAAGCATTTATTTTAGTTAAATATATCGAACATTAGCATTTAAACAGAAACCTTTTTTTGTCTAAAATTTCA
Organism: Anagrus nilaparvatae; assembly: GCA_022575985.1. Classification (NCBI taxonomy): domain Eukaryota; kingdom Metazoa; phylum Arthropoda; class Insecta; order Hymenoptera; family Mymaridae; genus Anagrus; species Anagrus nilaparvatae. The sequence continues at coordinate 3,204,662 of JAKSXM010000156.1, read as the reverse complement.
AGCATTTCCTTTTTACCTACAATTCTTTGAAAATGCACACACGTATCCTATAATAATATTTTCTGCTTCGACTGTAATATTAATCGATATTGAAACTTATAAATTAATTTAAATTAGTTAAATATTTTTTATTTTCATAAAGAATTATAAAATCTATATTTCTATTTTAAAAAAACTGGTTTATGAATGAACCTATAGATAAATAATAACCACGTGATTGTTTATTAGTTTTGTGAATTAAAATTATACACAAATGAGTATAAATACTTCAAATGTTGGATAAATATATGTTTAAAAATCAGTACCAACCTGGTTTTATTTAAAATTAGCACTTTGTATTAGATAATAAAAATTTATTTAAATTAAACAATATGTAATAAAAATATTTAAAACGCAATTTGAAACACTTTCTCCGGGATACTTTTGTTGTGATCTCCTCCTTTTGTTTTTATCAAATGCGCCCTTTTTTAACATATATCTTGCACATATTCCCCTCTACCATGCTTTATTACTCAAAAATTGGAATTTTTTTAGGTGCCCAATTTAAATTTCAAGTATTTAATAATAATTTTTAAGATGACTTTTATGTTAATTAAAACCACTCGTTAAAACTTAAAAGTACTGTTTTGTTTTATTAAATAACTAAAATTAATTGAATTGAAGCAAACTTGTTGAAACTGATTTTTTCGAAGATTTTTTACTTTCATATAGAACCAATAGTAAAAAATGTTGATAAAAAATATCCTGTACTTACTTGTTTTTTAACACGTTGCTAGATAAATGATGCAATGTATAGACCTTAGTTTTTTATCTAACACTTGAGAAATTTTGTTATTTTAATCTTTTATCCTAAAAATTTTATTATCCTTTTTATTGATATCGAAAAAATTCCACAGGTTTTTACGTTGTCGCGTCTCCAATAGAATCTCTGGCAGTCTATTCTAGATTCATTTATTTTGCTGTCCTTTTCTATTAACTGTACCTAAAATATACAAAAATTAAGATATATATAAACAAATAATCACTTATTACCAAAAATTAGATGCATGAAATTTTGTATATTTGTTAATTTACCAAGTTTTGTTTATAATTATAATTAATTAAACTTTATAACTATAGTAGAAATTATGCAGAATTGCAGAAAGAACTAAAAAAAGTTGGTTTTATTTTAAAACATAGTATATTATACCTGTGTGCGCACCAAAATGTAATTTCTGTTGATCCGGAAAACATATGCAACTCAGATAATTCTTTAATTGAAAAATAAAAAATTTTTTAAGTAATTTTTATACAACAAAATGAATAAAAAATAATTGTTTTACGAACATTTTAATATAATTTTTTTGTTTAAAATAAAAAGATACTTATTTTCCTCTTATTTATTTTTATTTAGAGAATTTTAATTTAAAAATTACTGCGCATGATAACAAATACGCAAGTTCCTGAGTTTCATTTATGGCGCCAAAACTTAAAAAATAGAATTCAGAAAATTTTATTTAGAGATTTTGAGTAGATTAACTTTTGTTTCTTTCATTTCTTTTATGATTTCTTAATTACTTTTTCTTATATAGCTAGTCATAAATTAATATATTATAATTATATTGTCAAAATAATTATTGAGTTCATTTGAATTTATAAATAAATTAAGTATTATCAGCTAAAAAATTTATTTTAGATTTCAGATTATTGAGTAAAGTTTTTATTATTTTGAGCCTACAGCATGGCTATAATTTTATTAAAAATTTACTTATCAGCTCTTTTTGTTTTCAAAAATGTTGTTATCCAAAAATAACCGTTTTATTCGTAATTTTTATATTTTTTAACAAAACCTATAATCTTTAGGGCGTTTATTGCACCGTGCACGCGAGGAAAAAAATCCTTAATCCTATTTTGTGTTCCGTAGGAAAATGTTACACTTTATACTTTACAGTGTTTTTCAGGCGTTTTTTTTTATTATACGGGAAAAGAAAAGAGAAAAATCTGGTTCGTGCTGGTTCAGCAATGATATGCAGTGTAAATTGTAATGCTTTTGGCAAATAATACTATATAAATAATAATAATTATTATTATTAATTGTTAATTAATCCATATATACTTTAGTAGATATACGCTTAGTCTTATCACGAAACAATTTTCGTGGTCTCTTCACTCTCTAGTCTCTTAAAATTAGATGGATATTTTGTTATCTAAGAAAATCATCGAAAAAGCATCTACTCTACTATAGCTCTAGATTATAAAAATCTCATATTTTTATCTGGTGAGGACTTAGGATTAGTAAAACTATTTATTTTATATTAAGATATTATTAATTTTTGTAGGTTATTCGTATGCATTACGTTTTTACTTCTTTAGTAATTCGCATTAATATTTATGAAGGAAAATTAAGAGTATAGAATTTTGGTTGAAAAAATATGATTAAATAAAATACATGTGTGCTGGTATGTCAATCTGATTAAATCAGGTAATTATTTACCCATATTTATGTATGATAATCGGATGTTGTCTGTTTAAAAGTTTATTTTATTTAATTAAATTTATTTCAGTTATATCATAAACAGAAATAATTATGTTTAAGAATTCATTGAAAATTTTCTATCTATTTTTATAACAAGTGTATTTAATTGATAAAAATATAGTCAAAAAATTCAAATCAAAATGGGTAGTTCATTTAGTAATGGTAAAAATAATACAGAATTAGTAGATTATTTGGTCCATAGTGGTTATATTTCTACAAAAAAAATAGAATATGTTTTCCGAGCTGTAGATCGTGGTGATTATTTTCTTTCATCGCATCGAGATGCTGCATACAGAGATGTTGCTTGGAAACATGGAAATATACACTTATCAGCACCATGTATTTATTGTAAAGTTTTAGAAGGTTTAGCATTAGAACCAGGTTTAAGTTTTTTAAATATTGGTTCCGGAACTGGCTACCTTAGTACTATGGCAGGATTACTATTAGGTACTATTTGTTGCTATTAAATTATCTATTTAATATTTATACTATTAATATTTATAGGCCAAGCGGACATAAATCATGGTATTGAACTACATGAAGATTGTGTTTCGTACTCAATTGATAGACTTGAAGAATTCAATCAAAAAGCCTTAGCATTAAATGAGTTTGATTTCTGTGAACCAGTTTTTGTACAAGGTCAGTTTTATATAAAAAAATTAATATTTACAAATGTAATAAACTAAAATTAAATTATTTCAAACAAGTTTAGAAAAAAATATAATATTAAAAAGGAAAAAAAAATTATCTTATTTTTCATTTTACTTAGTGTTTTAAATTAAAAAAGTAGTATATAGTTTTAATATGTATATTTATTAATATTGAATTGAAAGAAGAAAATAATAAAAAATATGTTTTTGGATAGGAAATTGTCTAAATGTAGCACCTAGTAGACGTTATGATAGAGTATATTGTGGAGCAACATGCCCTGAAAGTTATGAAGCATGTATAAAAGATTTTGTTAAAGTTGGAGGTATATTAGTAATGCCTTACAAAGATTATCTGGTAAAATTAATCAGAGTTGATGAAAATGTTTGGACCCAAGACAAAATGTTGTCTGTTTCATTTGTAACTTTAGTAGCACCACCTAAGAAAGCAGTTACTTCTGAGTTACGTAAGTATTCTAAATTTTGTTTAAATTCTTAACAAACATGTTTTGCAAAGCATTGGTTTTCTAACATTTTCAGCCAAATGTGTTCCTTTGTCTTTACAAGAGTTGTGTCGTGGCAAAATCAGACACTGGTTAAGAAAAAGTATATGGGCAGAAAACGGTAACATAGAAGTCATTAAACCCATAACTTGTAGTAACCAAGATCAAAGTCCATATGAGCAAACAATACGTCAGTTTGTTATTCCAGTTTTTGAAGAATCAGATTCTAGTGATGATGAAAATGATGATGGTAGTCACCTTGAACATTTTGATATTGATGAACGGGCAGCAAGCAGAACTCTTCAATTTGTACAGTATGTAATACAATCTGCAGCAAGTGATGATGATGAAAACTGGCCAGAAGACTCCACTTCTAGTACAGAAGCAATGGAAGATATATTAAATGAAGAAAACGAGAGCAGTGAACCTGAAAGACTAGATTTAGATGAAAGTTCTGACTCAATGTGTGAACCTGGTGAAGATTCTAATAAAGCCAATAATGAAAATACTGAATGCACAACTTCAGATATCGGAACAGGTAATTTTAATTTATCTTTATCTTTTTAATGTAAATGAAAAAATCATAATTTTCAAAAGTTACATTAAATGAAGCCAAAGGCAAACTTAAGGATTTTATTTTTTTTTGTGTTTGTGAAATTCACTTGTACCTTCATTGTAAAATTAGTATGTTAATGCTTATATCCATAAAAATTTTAAAATGTTTTTTAATGCCTAGACCATTGTAAATTTTTTTTTTAATCAAAGACAAGGAAACACGTCTTTGCCAAAGTATATAGTAGAATGTGATTATTTTTCTTTATTTCTTGGGCAAAAGAACTAAATTTAGTTTAACAATAAGTCTTTCTTTTGCTTAAGGACAATAGAAAATCTTTTATTTTATAATATCTTAACATCAAAACAATAAAAAATAAAAAGTATACTTTTGTATATATAGCAGAAACAAAATTATTAATTAATAAAAATGAAAATTAATATTTTCTTTTTCAGATTATTCAAATACTAAAAATGATAGCGATTCTGATGAGTATAATATCCCAAAAAAGACTTGTAAAAAAGACTTAAGCATGGAAAATGGTGAAAGTGATAGTTCTAAAGATGTAAATAATAGCAATAAGCATTTTAGTTGTAGTTCTGATTCAATAAAACAAGAAAATAATGAAAATAGTAAAGAAAGTGATTCTAAAAAATCGGGAGACCAAGAAGAAATGGATTCAAGTGTTGATAACGATAAAAAAGAAGATAGTGAAAAAATAATGGGACATTATATTGATTCAGACACTGTATCTATGTTAATGCAGAAAAAAATACGTGAACTGCCGTTACCATATTCTTTAAAATTATACATTAATTATAATAGAAATTTATAAGATCGGGCTGTGCCTCAACTTACTTTTCTACCTAATACCTAGTAAATTATTAGTTAATTAATTTAATAGAGTAATAATATGAATATATATATATATATATTATAAATTTTTTACTTACTAAGTATTAAAAAATAAAAATATTCATAAAAATAATAAATTAACATTTTTAAAATATACAAAAATTAATTTTTCACTGCTGAGATAAAAATTATAATTTTTTAATAAGTATACTACTTATTGGGAAATAATAATTGTAAATCTTAAATTATTTTTGATAAGTTAAATTTGATAATAAAAAGAATTATAAATTTTTAGTTTATTTTTAAATATATATAGTCGCTAAATGATTTTCATTTTACGAAATTGCAATTTTAATTAATTCATGATCTATTTTTGTTTTCATTTGATTTATTTTAGAAAATTAATATTTTTTTTAATATTCTTCAAAAATAATATAATACTAGTTTTGCATATTTATATAAAGTCCCTTAACGAATTTGCAAAAATTAAAAAAAAATTCAAAGCTGTTAATATTTTTTTTTAATACTCTCTTTTTGTATAATATGTTTATTTTCACTTAATTATCAATCAACTTTTTGATATTAAATGTTATTTTCGAAAAATAAATAATAATAATAATTAAAATTTATTTAATTGCTATATATGTAGTTCAGAAGTTTATTGTAAAAAATGTAAATATTTTTTTCTTTTGTTATGCATTTATTATAAATATATACTATATTTCATTGTTTTTTTTTTACGCATTTTTTCCTTTTAATTTACAGGTATTAACTATATATAGATTTACCAGCAAGGTATTTGATCGACACATCGATAATTTCTACACTAAAAAGTTTTGCACAATAGTTCTACACCAAAAATCGTTGTAACGAAAAGATCAACACAATTTTTTCTGGTCAGCGGCCAGAAAACACGTATTTCCCGGCCGCTGCGCGTCCGGCAAAGATGTGTTTTCTCGCCACTGATGCAGAAATAGTATATTTATAAATAACTCATTTAAAATTTAATATAGTTAAAGACTCCGATTTAAAAAATTTGTGCTGAAATTTTCGGCACAACTATTTTTGGTGTAGAATTATTCCGTACTTTTTTGTGCAGAATCATCGATGTGTCGGACAAATTCTGTGCCAATTAACCAATATATAGATACAATGACAATTTAAAAAAATAAATAAATAAAAATTATTAAAAAAATGCTGCCAAGTAATTGGCACTATGGCTCCACATTAAAAATAAAAAAATGTTCTTAGTGGTCTTTTTTACTTATTAAGTAAAAAAGATAATTCTAGATATAAGTACATTCATAGAAAAAAATTAGTTACTACGTCCAACTAAGTCCAAAAAGAAAATAACTATTTATTAAATAAGGGATAAAATATTGGTTTCGGCTTTGCATGCAGTAGTATGCACGAGCGAGCATAGCGAGCGAGTGCAGACAGCATGCAATATTTTTTCCCGTGTTCTAAAATATAGTTTTACATATAATGGGCAAAAAAGCCGTTTCCCTAGGGGAGAAAATAGGCTTTTTTTGCCCTAGATATGTAAAAAATATTTTTATTAACATGGAACATGTTTATAGGGAGGGGGGTACTTCGAAATTGGAAAATTAAGGGGGGGGGGGGGTTAAATATGTCCCATTTAAGGGGGGGGGGTCAAATTTGTCCCATTTAAGGGGGGGGGTCAAATATGTCCCATTTAAGGGGGGGTCAAATATGTCCCATTTAAGGGGGTGGGTCAAATGGGACTTGGAATAATTTCAATTTTGGGACTTAGAATAATTCGGGTTTAGGAAATCATAATAGTTTGGGTTTTTTTAATATTTTTTTATGCAAAAAATTTTTATAAAAAAATTAAAAAAAAATTAATTATTAGTATAGATTCGAGATATAGAGTAAAAACCATATTTCCAGATTATTAATACTTTTATTGAAATAAGTTAGGGACTAATAAGTTCTAAAAGAAAAGAATATTGCTATTATTTTTATTTTTTTGTGTAAAAAATTTTGAAAAATTTTGACTATAAAGGATATTTCTAAAACTAGTACTCCTACAGAAAAGAAATGAGGTAAAAAAAAAATATTGCTGTTTTTTTTATTTTTTTATGCAAAAAGTTTTGAGAAAAAAAAGTTCAAATAATAAAGTGTCAGATTGGGGATATCGAGTAATAACCATATTTTTAGATATTGGTACTTTCATAGGAAAATATTAGGTACTACATCCAAAAAGAAAAAAAACATTGTTGTTTTTTTTATTTTTTCTGTTTTAAATTTTGAGAAACAAAAATTAAAAAAATTAGGTATCGTATTGGAGTTAAGAAGTAAAAACGATAATTTTAGATATTAGTACTTCCATAGAAATAAATTAGGTACTGCGTCCAAAGAGAAAAAAAAATTGGTGTTTTTATATTTTTTTGTAACAAAAATTTTGGGAAAAAATTAATTATAAGATTCAAGCTATCGAGTAAAAACGATATTTCTAGATAATACTTTTATGGAAAAAAAATGAGGTATTACATCCTCAGCGGAAAAATTAAACGGTAGGTGTTTACGGTAACCAAAATTTTAAAGGTTTTTGCAAAATTTGAAATGATTTAAAATTTGTATTAATTTTTAAAAAGATTTTATTATTAATGAGTATTTTTTACTTTTTAAATCACTTTATTATTTATATTAATATTTTTTTTACAACCCCTCTTTTCCTGTTTACAATATAACATAGTAAGCTTCTATTTTCTATCTCAGGAAGACGGCTTTTTTGCCCATTATAAGCAAAACTATGTTTTAGATAACTGGGGAAAAATATTGGCTCGTGCATATATAACTGCATCCAAAGCCAAACTTTTGTCCCATGTTTAAAAAATAGCTATTTAACAGTGGTAATGTATGGAAGAAACTGGAAAGAAAAGCAAATTCCTGATAATTTTAGTAAATAAACTCTTGGGCAATAGGTATATAATAAAATTAACAATAAATGTTTCTTAAAAGTGCACATTTTTTTACTTTTGAGGGACTTTTATACCGTTTTACGTACTAACAATTAATTAATTACATAATATAAGCTAAAGCAATCTAATAATCTTACGACATTGTAAATTTTATAATCGATTACCTTGTTCAGTGTTATAGTAAGTTTAAACAAATATTTGTACATATAAGTATACTCAATATTAATTAATTAATATAATTACCGAGTCCTTTATTGTGTGTACTCGTGATTTAGGCTGATAGAAAAAATAAAGTAACACGCAGCTGTGGAAATCAGGAAATATTTACTGGGTCATTCTGGATACCGTGTCATGGCTTTGCCAGGTCAGGTCTCCCGATCGGGCTTATTTTTTCACCACTGTTTTATGTATACAAAATATATTTTCTGTGAAATTTTCAGCCCTCTAGGTGCTCAGGAACCCGAGTTATACCCAAAAGAAACTTTTTAGATTTCTTCAATTTTTTCAAAAAAAATTTTTTTTTTTTTTTTTTAATTTTTAAAATCGACTACATGATTAAAAAAAATAGTACCCAGACATAAAAAGTTGTAAAATTTCCCGCTGAATCCGAATTTGAGATCTGAATGAGTTTTTTAAAATTTTGCCCCTGGGCGGCTCAAACTGCTTTTTTCGGCTTAGAGCGGGAGATTTTGAACTGTCCAAATTCAACAACTTTTATAAGGCTCAAACCTGGATAGAATTGGTCTAAATACTATATACTTTGATGTGGTAAATGTCGCTGGGTTGTTATATGCCCTTTAAAAAGCGTCAGAAGCATAATAATGGCTTTTTTAAATAAAATTTTAAAGTTAAAATCGCATTTTTTAAGCACCTTATAGCATTTTTTAATTATATTTGTACTCAAATGACTTTTTTATGCTTTCTATACATAAACTTAATATTTTTCAAAGATTTTCAGTCCATTAATTCACGCGTCTCCATTAAAATGCGTATATATGCGTATAATATAAAATAGGGTTTTTTGGCGATTTTCAATGAAACGCTTAAACCTCACCAGTTAACCAAAACACTTCTGGTTAGTCTCATTTTTTTGGTGTAAGTATCCCCTTTAAATTGCCGTAAACGGCAATTTTTCATCATTAATTTTCTTATCAATGTAGCCAATTAATCAAATTTCCATTTTTGGTTAAAAATGACCAATTTTTAAATTGATGCCAAATTCGAAATTTTTGACAAAAAAGGATTTTATATGCCTCAAAATATTTCCACAAGCTTCAAATTTCAAAAAATTTTTTACTCTACCGTTTTTAATTATTTGTTAATCAGATATGATAATTTGAAGTCGGGGTCTCAATGTTATGATTTTTTAAAAAAGCTCATTTTTAATGTTAACTTTGAAAAGCCATATCTTAAAAACCACTCAAGAAAAAGAGACAAGTAAAGAATTTTTGGAAACTGGAAGCTCGAAAAAAATTTTCGAGACAAATAAAACCCTTTTTTGTAAAAAATTACGAATTTGGCAGCAATTTAAAAATTGGTCATTTTTAGCCAAAAATGGCCATTTGGTTAATTGGCTACATTGATCAGAAAATTAAGATAAAAAATTGCGATTTACGGCATTTTATTGGAGACCCGTGAATTAATGGACTGAAAATCTTTGAAAAATATCAAGTTTATGTATAGAAAGCATAAAAAAGTCATTTGAGTACAAATATAATTACAAAATACTATAAGGCGCTTAAAAAATGTAATTTTAACGTTAAAATTTGATTTAAAAAAGCCATTATTATGCTTCTGACGCTTTTTAAAGGGTATATAACCACTCAGCGACATTTACCACATCAAAGTATATAGTATTTAGACCAATTCTATACAGGTTTGAGCCTTATAAAAGTTGTTGAATTTGCACAGTTCAAAATCTCCCGCTCTAGGCCGAAAAAAGCTGTTTGAGCCGCCCAGGGGCAAAATTTTAAAAAACTGACCTCAAAAGCAGATTTAACGGGAAATTTTACAACTTTTTATGTCTGGGTACTATTTTTTTTAATCATCTACTCAATTTTAAAAATTAAAAAAAAAAAAAAATTTTTTTTTTGAAAAAATTGAAGAAATCTAAAAAGCTTCTTTTGGGTATAACTCGGGTTTCTGCGCGCCTAGAGGGCTGAAAATTTCACAGGAAACATATTTTGTATATATAAAAAAGTGGTGAAAAAATCAACCCGATCGGGAGACCTGACCTGGCAAGGCCATGACACGGTATCCAGAATGACTCTATACTGCATCAAAATTTTTTTCATGTATTATTACTTATTTAATTCATTAAAATTATTTATATAAATAGTTGAAATTAGTTTTAGTTTAAAATTAAAGAAACAAACGTCATACTTTTTGTTATAAAGTATTTCTTATTATTTATTATTATGTTTAATAAATAAAAAAATTTTAGTTTTTATGGACACGATTTTGAGAAAACTCCCATAAAAAATAATTAAATGATTAACTGAGTTTTTTTCCGGAAAAATAATATGGATACAAATTTGCAAAATCCAAACAGATTTAAAAAAAATTTTTGAGGATTCGCAGTATGACCGAATAATTAATTTCTTTAAAAATATTGAAAATAAAATAAAAAATTAATCAAATTTAATTTATAAAATATTATATAAAATATAATCTAAACATTTGTTTGTATCTAATTTACTTTTAGAGAAATCTTTTTAAGTGAATTAACAATGAGCTTAGAAAATTTGAATATAGCCCATTATTATATCTCATGATTATTCAAGAGTTTCATTTACTTTTAGTCCACTTTACTTAGTTTATACTTTTTATTATCAAGATTTACAAGATAGAATAATATTAATATTTAAACAAAAACATATAAAATTTCTTGATTAACTTTTGTTAACAATTCAAAATTTTACATTCAGCATTTGAATATTTACTTCTAAATAAATAAATTTTTTAATAAATCTCTAAATATTTTTACTTCTTTAACCATTTAATTTTATTTAAGTCAACATCTTACTTTATTTACTTTATATAAAAATTGTTTTACTAAAATTTAAAAACCCAATATTTATACTAAAAAACATAATATTTTATAAAAATAAAATTCTAAAGTACGATTCTCAAAAAGCAGGATTTATTTTTATAAAAATCTTCTTATTTACTATATTACTTAAAGTAAGTCTTTTCATATCTATGAAAACTTTTTGTAAACTTTAGCTTTAGATTTAATTTAAGCTCAGCTTTTCAAAAAATATGATTTTATACTTAGTTATAGTTTATAAGTAAACTATTGTGGTCATTTTAAGTTGTATAATCAAACAGTGAGAAATTGAATACCAAACTAAACATTGGACTTTTGGTATAATGGTTTTAGTCTAAACCTCATTAAACAGCACTTGTGTCAGTGTAACCGAGAGAAATTTTCTTTGATGTAATAGTTTTCGTTAATGTTATTTAATATCTATATTAGACTGATTGTTAAAAAATAATAAAAATTGAGATTTTGTATAACTAGGTGAAATCAGGTGTCATCCCACGTAAAAGGATTAAGCTTAATTTTGGGTAAGCTTACGGACTAACCTAAAAAGGCTTAATTTTTAAAATTAAGCTTACAAACTAACCTAAAAAGACCTAATTTTTAAAATTAATTATAAATTAAGTATAAATTAATTAAGTATTAATTAAGTATAAATTAAGACTTCATTTTTAAAATTAAGCTTCTTTAGGTTAGTCCGTAAGTTTATTTCAGTAAGCTTACCCAAAATTAAGCTTAATCTTTTTACGTGGGATTTCACAAAAAAATATGGTTTCTGGTAACTGTTTTATAGTCGCCAAACATACAGGCTCTTATTGCATACCAAAAATTTCCTTCATAAGTATCCGTGTGTTTGGTGGCCGAACTTAGATCTATGAATTTAAGAAACTTTTTTTTTGATAAATATAGCATCAAATTACCAAATAACCAAATAATAACTTTTTTGTTGACAAAAGTACACAATTATAAAAATATGATTCTGTAAAAAGTGATTTTTTAACTTTTTCTACTGGAGTACATTTATTTTGGAATCTTCTATTCATAACATTTCTTGAAAAAAAAAAAAAATAGCTTGGTATTAAAAATTTAATTTAAATTTTATCTAAAAAAAAAGTGAATAAAAAAATAATGAATATAAAATTATCGCGTTAATAGAACGAGTTGTTATAATAGAGGTAGTAAAATAAAAAATAATTAAATGAATGGAACTTAAAGTGTTTATCTTGACTCTTTTGTTTAAAAGTAACTATATTTGCTAAAAAACAAGTTTTAAAATATTATCAGGATAGATACTGTATATTTATAAAACTAATATGCATAAATTTATTTTTAGTCCTTTTTTTATAACATTTATGATAATTTTTTTTTATCCAAACATTTACTTTTCTATTTGCTTTTTTGAATAAAACTGAAATTTTTGTATAGATACTCATACTTGCACTATAGCAATGATTTTAGAATTCTATTAATTAATTTTTTTTTTAATTTATTAAATAAGGAATGAATTATGAAAATGATTACGAAAATTGTGGTTTTGCCCTTGATAAATTAGGGAAACACCCTTAAATTAGCAAAAATAAATCTCAATGTAGCGGTGTTCTGGCATTATTTATAAAGTGTAATAATTTTTACGTTTTTGGAGCTGCTATAAATTACTAATTTCGGGGTAATGTACATAAAAAATGTACGTAGCATCTTTTGATAATTTACTAAAACTAAATTTTTAAATTCTAATTTTTAGCCCAGAAATGGACCAGAAAAATCCAGAATCTCCTGGATTATAGAAGAAATTATTTCCTTTTTATCTTATAGGGTTTTCGAGTATGCAGAATCCGAATCTCTTAACTAAATTTTGAAATAAAAATTTTGGGCCTAGAAATTGGACAAAAAATTTGCCGAATCTCCTGGATTATAGAAGAATTTACTTTCTATATATATGGGCGATTATTTCTCAATTCGGCCACCCCCCTCTGTCCAAAAATGGTGGCAACTTAAAAAAATTTTGGTTTTCTCAAATTGACTGGAAAAGGGTCTAGTTTTTTATTCTCATTGGCCTTTTCAACTCTGTAAATCGACTGTGCCCATTTTAGGCACTGAGCGGCGACAGGTCGACATTTTAAAAACAAAAATATTGAAATAAAAATAGATTAACGGTAAGTTTTTTGAAATTTTTTTCTCTTTAAAGTTGTTATTTATTAAAACAAAGAAAATGAGACCACTTGCGTGGTAATTGGTTGATTTCTTAAAAAGTTTTGTAGGTGCTATGTAGTTTTTAAAAATGGGTTAAAAACGGCTACTTTGACTGATGATATCTCTGAACGTAAAAACCCAAAATAAAAAAGTTTTAGTGCAAAATGGTAGTATTTTGATACATAATAAGTGTGCCAAATATCAGGGGATTTGATTGAGTAGTTTCGGATTTAACAATTTTCGGGTACTAATTCTCTTTAAAAAATGGGTCAAAATTTGTTTCAGAATGACCCTTAAAATTGCTAAATCCGAAACTACTCGATCAAATCTTCTGATACTTGGCACACTTATTATGTATCAAAAGACTACCATTTTGCACTAAAACTTTTTTATTTTGGATATGTAGGTTCAGAGATATCATCAGTCAAAGTAGCCGTTTTTAACCCATTTTGAAAAACTACATAGCACCTACAAAATTTTTTAAGAAATCAACCAATTACCACGCAAGTGGTCTTATTTTCTTTGTTTTAATAAATAACAAATTTAAAGAGAAAAAAATGTCAAAAAACTTACCGTTAATCTACTTTTATTTCAATTTTTTTGTTTTTAAAATGTCGACCTGTCGCCGCTCAGTGCCTAAAATGGGCACAGTAGATTTACAGAGTTGAAAAGGCCAATGAGAGTAAACAACTAGACCCTTTTCCAGTCAATTTGAGAAAACCAAAATCTTTTTAAGTTGCCACCATTTTTGGACAGAGGGGGGTGGCCGAGTTGAGAAATAATCGCCCATATATATCTTAAGGGGTATTCGAGTATGCAGAAGCTGAATATGATAACTTAATTTTAAAATTCCAATTTTTGGCCAAGACATTGGAAAAAAAATTGGCTAATTTTTGAGAAAATTTGCTGAATTTCCTAGATTATAGAATAAATTATGTAAGCAATTGTTGCTATTTTATATAATTTGTAATTATTACCTTTATAAGATGTCAAGATTCTAAACGCAAGTTATATTAATACCCTAATCCCGTATTATTACAAATCCCCTAAACACGAATTATTCTAAATCCCTAAACCCGGATTTTCCCAAGTACTGCAGTCAAAATACGGGGGGAGGGGGGTTGCACTTACCGTTGCGAATACGAGATTTGCTCTAATATAGGTTTTTTGGGTCGCTGAATAAGAAAATCGGGGTCATTTGGTAAAGGAAATTGCGTTTTACCCTTAAATTTGCAAAAACTACCCCCAAAAGGGGGTATTTTTTATGTCATCATTTTCTGAGTATATAGATTTATCCAAGAATTAGTTTCCAAGGGTTTTTTGGGTCGCTAATTAAGAATTTTGATGATTTTTTAGGTAGTATTAATATTTAACCCCTAAATCAGCTAAAACTACCCCCTAAAAGGGGTGTTTTCGTTATATTCGTAGTTTTTGCGGCCAGATTTGGTCCACAAGGGTTTTTTGGGTCGCTGACAACGATTTTCGTGGATTTTTTTATGAATTATTAATATATCACCTCTAAATTATCGAAAACTACCCCCATAAGGGGTGTTTTTGCTGTTTCTGCACTTTTTGCGTCAAGAATAGGTCCACAAGGGTTTTTTGGGTAGCTGAAAACGAATAACATAGATTTTTTAATGAAAAATTAATATTTCAACCTTATATTAGCTAAAACTGCCCTCTAAAAGGGCGTTTTTGCTATATTTAAACTTTCTGCGTTAAGGTTAGGTCTAAAGAGTTCAGACTAGGCCCAAAGGGCTTTTCTTTTGGGGGTAGTTTTAGTTAATATATGGGTAAAATATTTTTTATTCATAAAAAAATCCATGAAATTTGTTTTCAGCGACCCATAAAACCCTTGTGGACCTAACCTTGACGCAAAAAGTGCAGAAACAGCAAAAATGCCCTTTTTGGGGATAGTTTACGATAATTTAGGGGTGATATACTAATTATTCATAAAAAATTCCACGAAAATCGTTGTCAGTGACCCAAAAAACACTTGTGGACCAAATCTGGCCGCAAAAAGTGCGAATATAACGAAAACACCCCTTTTAGGGGGTAATTTTAGCTGATTTAGGGGTTAAATATTAATGTTACCTTAAAAAATCATCAAGATTCTTAATTAGTGACCCTAAAAACCCTTGGAAACCAATTTTTGGATAAATCTATTGACTCAGAAGGTGATGACATTAAAAATACCCCCTTTTGGGGGTAATTTTTGCAAAGTTAAGGGTGAAGCGCAATTTTCTATACCAAATGACCCCAATTTTCATGTTCAACGACCCAAAAAACCTATACTAGAGCAAATATCGTATTCGCAACCGTAAAGTGTAGGCAAACCCGTATTTTGACTGGAGAAAAGTCCCTAAATTGAAATTATTCCAAGTCCCTAAACCTGAATTTTTCTAAATCCCTAATCGAAATTATTCTGAGTCTTAATCCCCCCCCTCCCCTAAATCAGACACAATTGACCCCCACCCCCATGATTTTCAGATTTCCAGGATACCTTTTCCCTATAAACATTTTCCATGATATTTAATTTTTATATGTTAGTAATTTTCAAGTATGCGGAATGAAACTGTGAACTAAATTATTGAATTCAAAATTTAGGCCCAGAATTTAAAAAAAAAATTGGTCTTATTTCGTAAAAATATGGATTTTTGAATATGCTCAGTGAAAATTTGCACCAGAATCGCAAAATTAAAAATGTTGGTCTTTCAATAAGACAGTTACAGTTTCAGAAAGTTAATTACTTTTTATATTTTAAAAAATTTTCGAGAATTTCGCGTGTAAAAATGGATCCTGAGTCAAAGCTTTAAATCGCCTTTAAATTTTAGCTTACAACCAAAGTTTTTTACGTAAAAACTTTATCAGGTGGTTTTTAGAGTTAAAAAAAAAAAATTTTCATATCCCTAATTTTAAGGGATTGTATGTATAGAGATGCATAAGGTATATTAATAAATTATGTATTTTATTATATTTTATATTTAATATTATATTATATTTAACGGAAGATTAAATATCTATTTGATTTTATAGAAAAAAAAAAGTTACAAAAAACTTTAGATTTTCCAGTATGCAAGATCTAAATTTGCTATTTAAATATAAAAAATTAACTTTTAGGTCTGTTAATTTAATAATTACTAGACTAATTTTCGAGAAAATATGCTGGGTTTGAAAGATAACATTAATAATAGCTTTCCATATGATGGAATTTTCAGAATTTCAAAATTAAAAATAGCAGCTTAAAAACTGGTCAATTTTTAAAAAATCCCACCAAAATTTATTAATTTAATTACAAAAAATCTTTAACTTACAAGTAAAATTGCTTTTAAATCCCAATTTTTTGCAACAAAATTTATGTTTATGAGTTTCAGGACAACAATAAATAGATTTTCAATCAAAATAACTTTATTTTACCTCTGCTTGTATTTCAAAGAAGTAGATCGCTTAAGAATTTTTTCTTTGAGTTTCATTTTTTTTTATGTTTATGAGTTTCAGGACAATAATAAATAGATTTTCAATCAAAATAACTATATTTTACCTCAGCTTGTATTTCAAAGAAGTAGATCGCTTAAAAATTTTTTCTTTGAGTTTCATTTTTTTTTGAACATGAGCATTCTATAAAAGCATCTGGCAGTTTAGGCATTATTATTTAATTCAAAAACCCCATAAGATCAATAAGTCCATTTTTGGGGCAAATATTCAGAAAGTAATTTCTTCTACAATCTAAGAGGTTCGGGAAATTTTCTCGAAAATTGGCTAATTTTGGTCTAAAATAAGGGCAGGGATGAAATTGAGGTGAAGTCCGATTAAAAATTCAATATTTGTGCCCTCGTTAACTCCCAGATACAGTTAAACTAAGTTATTCCAAAAAATTTAATTTAAACCAATAATTCAAAAGCGATTTAAAATATTTAGTAATTTTACTCGAAAATTTTTCAATTTTTTTGTCAAAAATAAGGGTAGGGAGGAGACTGGGATTAAATCCAATTAAAATTTCAATCTTGTTGACCCCACAAACCTTTAAATACCATTTTTATGCCAAAAATTAAATTTGAAGCAAGAATTTAAGAGCGATTTAAAGGTGATTTAAATACTTTAAATCGCGTCGTCAGCCCCTCGACTCAAAATTTTAGTTTCAAAATTAATTTTCAATTATTTCCGCACCCTAAATAATTAAAAATTTGAAAAATGTTTAAAATGGAAAAATAGATAGATGAAATATTTAAATGAAAACTAAAAATTAATTTCATCAAAGTTATAATTAAAATGGTTTAGAGTGCAAACCCTTGTAAAATTTATATAAACTCACTCATCCATGTTATCAAAGGTTTTGACTTCAAGTAATAATCATATTATTAGCTAATAAAATGTACATTAATTTTGTAATAATATATGTTGAATATTTATTTTTCATAAATGAGTGTAAAACTATACCTAATTATAATTATATAACTTTTCTATTGTTTAAAATATAAATTATCATAGCAATAATAATAATAACAAGAACAACAATAATTATAATAACTTAGGTATTTAATAATAGAAAACATTTTAATAATACTAAAAGCTTAAAATACCTAATAAAGTTTAAAATTATATCTTAAATACCAGCAACTGTACAATTTCAGCTTTTATAAACGTTTATACGTAAAATTTTAATACAAAAATCCTTTTAGAAACTTGGAAAATATAAAAGTTACATTTTTATATACTGTTTAAGTAGGTAATTATAAGTCTCAAGAAACAAAATAAATGTTAAAAATAATAACTCAAGTATAATTTTTTTCTTACGGCTTTTATTTGTAATTTAAAAACTTTTTTAGTTTTTTAGACCCTGCATTCAATTTTGGACTTTTACTTTAAATAAATTCAATACCTTTCATGTATTCACATGATTATAAGTAACGTATAAACCGAGATTAAAATATAAAGCAAGCCCTCTATTTCGTAGTCACTTTTATTTTGCTGATAGATATATCCATAAAATTTTCCAACTAAATATTTTTTTTTAAATATTAATTCAAAATTTAATTACTCGTTGAAAAATTTTATGGAGGCTACAGGAAATAAATGTGACTGCGAAATGAGGGTCCATGCTTACATTAAAACCAAAAAATAATTTTCACAAAATAATATAAAATAATATAACGGAAAAGATAAAAATAAAAATATAAAAATATTTTTTTAATTTAAAAAAAATATATACATACAAAATGAATTTCATAAATGTTGGTTAAATTAATTTTTTATATGTTTGCATGAACATAATAAAAGGTTGAAAAAAAAATGTTTAATTTCCTAAATATTTTTCATAGTTTGTTAACTCTTTTGAAAAAGCAAAATTTTAATTTACTTACTGAGAAATATGCTATTCAAATAATTTCCTTGTCTTTTAAATTTTAATTAAGATATATTCTTTTATGTTGAGTTTATATAATGAATTTACAAAAAAAAAAAAAACGTTAAAGTATATCTCAACCGCTTTTCATTTATGTTTACCAACGTTATTTCAGAGACAAAAATTTTCTTTGTACTGAAATTGATTTATGAAAAAAGAAAGGTTAGACAAAGAACAGTGCAATATAATTAATGAGAAATTAGTTTAATAACTTTTCAGGTGTGTTAAAAATGCTCAAAATAATTATTAATGATAATTTTTTGTACAAAATTATTGTAAAAAAATGTAAAGGCATAGTTATTAAGCTGATTTTTATTCATAGCCATTAGTCTGCTGTCTCAATCGTTTTATTCTGTTACCGCCGTTTATCCACGCCTTAAAGCAAAAATATGCGAACTTGTTCACTTATAACAGTTTTAAAATCCTAGTTTTAACATATGCTCCCTAATTATTGTAAGTCCTAGAACCGAATTTATAAAAGTCCCTAAATTGAAATCATTCTATAAGGCCTTAAATTAAACCTAAAATATCTTAGGGTTCCTAGAAGTCCCTAAATCGAAAATGTTTGAAGTTCATTTGATTCTTCCTCCCCTCTCCCCCCACTTGCTTAAAGGGATTTTTCCAGATATACCCCTCACTATGAATATGTCCCACGTCATTAAAAATTTTCTTGCAGGTAAAAAAGCGTGAATAGACGTCAGTAAAAGATTTTGAAATTTCGGGTATTAGAAAGTCGTTCCCCCTCCAGGAGATTTTTTGAAAAATTAAAAAACATTGTAAAAACCAATTTCCGAAAAATTCAAAATTATATTTCGGGATCTTAAAAGAGTCCTAAGGCCCAAAAACAAAATTTCCTTTAAAATTGGTAAATTTTTATGTTTTCCAGCCAATGAGCAGAGTATTATCTGTTTATGGGTCGGAGAAATTAAATAAAATCTAAAAAACTCACACAAAAACTGTTTTTTAGTTTTTTAGATTTCTATCGTGGCCTGGAGATCCAATTTCAACGGAAATTAAAGGACATTCATAAAATACGTAACGCAGTTACATAGTGGGTGGCCTGCTTTTTAACGTTAGTATAATGTTAATTTACATTCAATTTATATTGGTTAAGGTGTTAATACCATACGGTTGGTGGTATCGGATTTATCTCATTTTTGCGTTACGTATTTTATGGACGATCCCTAATGAGTTTTTTGATAAATTTTCGGATGCTACTAATTAGATTTGATTCTGGAGACCAAATCACTATACTTATCTAATAGCCTTTGTAGTTAACTAAAATCGAGAATTTTTGAAATTTAAGATCCTCTTTTTAAGAAAATGTATTTGTAGAAAAAAAATGCTTTTAAACCGATTTGAAGACCGGATAATCAGTTCAAAACTTATTTAATTGAAGAATACTAATAGAAAATTTTTTAATAGCGATACTATACTATGGATTTGTTATAACAGTATAGGTAATTGAGCGCAATTCTCTAAATGCATGCCATATTGAATCCATAAGCTTTTGGGGTTATTTAAGTAAACTCCAATAATTCATAATTCATCTACTACAATATAGCAAAGAATATAATATACTACCTTTAAATATTGTCAAGGGACAAATATATATGTATATGCATATATGTCACAACCCTATTACAAAATTTATTTTGTTGACAAAAACTTATTAAAATAAATAAGGAGTTCATTTCATATATATTTTTTTAAACATTTAATAATCTCTAAAGTTTGCTATTACTTTTCTTGAAAATATAAGAAACGAAATCAAGATTTTTAACTGTTTTTTTTTTTGGTAAAATTTTATTTTGTTACATGTGATTTCCTATTATTAATTAAGATTGAAAGTATAACAAAAAATTACCATTTCTTTCAATTTTCAGCTTTTTAGCTTCTTCTGGATTTTATATTGATATTAGTTCTTGGCCATGAAAAAGAAATGCCTCGGATCGCAGTTTGTCAACAATTAATTTACGTTCAGTTTGGCCCATTTTTATTTTTCTGATAATCAATATTAATACTTTGAAATTTATAAAAATTATAGTTAAAAAAGGTTCATAAATCAAAAAAAAATTTTTAATTATTTAAATTTAAAGAATTCCTTTTTTTTATATTTTTTTATATGCTTAAAATGCTTTTATGAATATAGGTATATGCCAGAAACCCAATAAATAACCTTAAATAAACAAGGGAAAAAATAGTTCAGAGTAGTTGAGTTTCCTAAAATGCAATCCTTTTATAACAACATATGAAATAAATAAAGCATTAATTTACAAACCAACTGTCAGAGGAAGTTTTGATAAATAGCCAAAAAGTATTATTTTACGTACAGAATACTAGTTAAACTATAAAGAACTATATAATAGAGTTGAAAAAAATATATACATGGGAAATTCTTTTTAAAATGGAAAATTTTGCCTTGCCCAATAATATATTAAGTAACAAGGGCGTAAAAGTTTTGGCACTAGCGTGGGCACTAGGTGTGTTCACGCTATTGTCTAAAGTATTTCGCCCATGGTGTTTACAATATTTTTTGCCTACCTAGGCGTAGAACGAGTGCAGAAAATTCTTTACGCACGTGTTTTACGCTCTGGAGGGCAAAAAAATATAAGTGAGGCATCTTAAGTGAACGAAAAAAGAGTTCAGTCTTTCAGTGATTCCTAATAAATGTGGAAACTTTCTAGAAATTTAATCAAGAAGTTTAGGATTTAAAAATTTTTAGGTACTGGAAAAACTCATATATTTTTAAACTTTTTAATTTGGAACTCTGGTAACTGAGATATCAGAGTTTACATTTCACGTCATTCAACAATTTCCAGTAATTAAAAACTTTTTGTCAAATAAATGTATCAATGCTTTGCTAGAACTGTGTCATTTGCTTTGTTTTGAGCAGAAAAAACTTTTAAGATTAAGAAATTACACAAAACTTTACCATTCACTGTATTTTGTTTCAATTTTTCTAATTTTTAATTTTTGTCAAGGGTAGTGACGTAATATCATACAAAGAGCTACTTAGCATGAAAAACTCTTTTTTTTGTTTATTTGAAACCCTCCCACGTCCTTCTATATTGGGTTTTTTTTAGCAAGGTAGGGTGATCGATTAAAAACAAAAACGCTCATAAATAAATTATAATAAACAACATTTTCAAAACTTTTACTTTTATAAATAATTAAATATAATTATCAGCTTTTTCTCTGAAAAACCACTTTCGAAAATTTCTAAATTCTATACATATAACTTATTAATGAAGTTAAAGCTTTTATTATAAATTTTATGTACTTCCAATAACTCCAACAGCTTATACTTATAAATTATAAAGTATTGGATTATTACTTTTAAATTTAATTTTAGTTTTATTTTTTAAGAAATTATTTGAATTATTTATAGAAATTTATTATTTTATATTAAAATGTTTACTGACAGACACCGTTGTTTGTCGGTAGTAATTTGTACGTGGCAATCGTTCAGATTAAGCAGCGCAGGGGTGATCGTCTCACTTTTTTCATGGAAAATGTTTATAGGCAGGGGTAATTGGTGAATCTGAAATCAAGGGGTAAAATGAGTCCGATTTAAAGTGGCTGGTCAAATTTGTCCCTTTTAAGGGGAGTAATCAAGTGGAACTTAAAATAATTTCGAATAAGGGATTAGAATAATCCTGGTATTGGGACTTTTTTTGGTTTATTTTTTTGCAAATAACTTAGGTTTCTATATTAGGTTTCTATATTAAAAACTAAAAAAGGTAATAATTGAGAATTATAAAACTAGTAAATTTTAAGCTTGTTGCTTACCAATTATGCATAAATATAATACATGAATAATTTAGAGCACGAGTTGTAGTAAACATGTTCCATGGTAGAGGGACATTTTTTATAAAATATTTTTTATAATTTTTTTTTTTATAAAAACAATTTTTTATAAATTCAAAATTTAATAATTTTATTTTTTTTATAATAACATTTTTTTATAAAAGTTTATTTTTATAATTTTTTTTTTATAATAATTTATAAAATTTTATAAAATTATAATTGCTATTTTTTTTTTTTATAAATTTATATAATGTCCCAAAGAGTCTAAATAAGTTAGTATATCATCATTTTGTAGATATTGGTCATATTTAGATACTATTGTAAGAATTTTTTCTTCTCTTTTTTTTCTTTTTGGATCTTATCCTTTTCTGATTTTTTGGGCTAAATGTAGTTGCCGAATCATAATTTTAGTATCTGCTTGCTCTTTCTTCAACTCTGTTACGAATGAATAGAAACTAGGATGATCTTTTCCCATCACAACTCTGAGGCGATTGTGCCAAGCTCTCTGACAAATTATTATACTGCGTGCAGTGCCTTGAATAACGGAGTCATATTGATTCCACAATCGGGGGTGGTAACGAGGAGGAACCATTCGACGTCTTCATCTTGCTAGTATGCCAGATACATAAGTAGTTTGGAAATACTTGTAGACAGTTTCAATGGAATTTTATGACGTAAGGCTTCAAAATGAGTTTCAACGTCTTCAGTTATATATTTTTATAATATAGAAAACCGTCTATATGTAAAAGATATCCATAGCCTTTAGATTTAATTAATTCTGCCATTTTTATTAAAAAATTTTTATTTTATTTTAATTTAAAAAAAAACACCAAAATTTAAACTTTTTTTTTAAAGACACAAAAATATTGAACCAAACAAAAACTATAATCTGAAATTTGTTATTTATTTAAATTTATTACCAATTTTGAAAATAAAACAAAAGATAATGTATTTTTAATTTAAAATTTAAAAAGTAAATTTATAAAAAAAATTTTATAAAAAAGAATAATTATAAAAAAATTTTAATAAAAAATGTCTAAAATAATAAAAAAAAAAAATTATAAAAAATTGTTTTTATAAAAAAAAAATTTATAAAAAATATTTTATAAAAAAAGGACCCCAACCGTTCCATGCATTCAGGTTGCGCTTACGCAAACTAGTTACAAATTTTCAAAATTTAAAAAAATGTGTTCTGCATGTTCAGGAGGTGAAATAAGGATGATTTTGAAAGATAATTCAATGTTCGAAACTTGCTATAACTGAAAACTTGGGTTGTTCATGTATCGGAGAAAGGTAAGTCCAGAATCTGTTATCCAAGGACCATAGCTCTCATTATCTGAATTCCATGGGTGGTAAAAGGCTGGAAGGGGTAAGGGAATTCGCTACCTCGAATGCTAGATCCACCCTGAGTAGAAGATATTACGAATAATTCTTTAAGGACGCCCTATCCATCACTGGGTGTTTTTTTTGCACTGCATATTTGTAACCAAAATATTTTAACCATATATTTATTTATATTATTTTTTTAATGAAAGAATCAATGCTTTGTTGATTGATTGATTTATTAAATTTTTTATTTATACAAAATTGTACAAAAGATTGAATTACATAATGAATAAGAATAAAATGCGCAGGCGTAATTTACAGAATATTTATAAAAAGCAAAAAATAGAATGAGTATATCGTAACATCAAACAAAATATAATAAATTTTTAAGTTAAAAATATCCAAAATTTAATTATGAATATATAAATAAAACGATTAAAACATTTTATAAAATTTAAGAAATTAGTAACAAAATTTGTAATTAAAGCTTGAAAATAAAATTTTTATGAATCAGGTGGGAAAAGGTTAGGAAAAGGGATGGGAAGTAGGAAGTAGAAAGTAATCCAGGGCGGGGGGGTGAATATGCTTATTATGAGAGTGAATATTGGGAATCTTTTTGTATGAGATATTGGTACACACAAAGCCGTAAAAAGTGGTTTCGTTATTATAAAATTCCTTGGACTTTTTACCGAAAATTATGAAATTGGTATTTTCTTTGTTTAAATAAAAATTGTTCAGAAATGCCCATGTTTCTATATTGCGTATGCCACTTTGTAAAAGGGATATGCCAAGGTTATAGTTCTTCATGGGGACTTGAATATAGATTTGAAGGTCATCAGCAAAGATTAGTCTTTTCGAATAAAGGATATGGGAACCAATATCATTAATAAAAATCAGGAAAAGCAGGGGGCTAAAACCGAGCTTCGGGGGACACCTCTTATAACTGGTTCATCTGATGAAATTATATCGTCTACTATGACTGATTGCATTCTATTTGTAAGATAATTCGAGAACCAGTCTACCGTGTCTCCTGAGAAACTGAGACTAGAAGGCTTTAATAGTAGAAGTGAATGGGACACACGATCAAAGGCTTTTGAGAAGTCTAATATTAGTAGGATTGTGAGATTGCCATCGTGGTAGCCTGTACATATATCGTCAACAAGATTTGTCAAAAGGACTTGGGTGCTATAGAGTTTTTGAAAGCCTGATTGGAATTGATCGAGAATTTTATGTTGAAGTAGATATTCTGATATTTGATTATGGAGAATTTTTTCAAAAATTTTAGATAAGATGGATAAAAGAGAGACTGGGCGAAAATCACTTAAAGAAAGGGAATTTGAGATTTTATTAACTGGCAGAATGTGACTGTGTTTCCAAACAGGCGGGAAAGTATTTAAATGTATTGATTTATTCATAATGGAAACAAAAACTCTTGACAATGCCGGAAGGCAGAGCTTAAGGGCTTCGAGAGAGAAACCATCCAGGCCTTTTGATTTGGTGGTAAATTGTTTGAAAGCCAATTCCAAGTTATCTATTGTGATATTTTTAAACGTGAAAGAAGGTCGATCTTCGAGGGTTGATTACATTGGGTAGAAGGATGCTAATTTAGTGCAGATAAGAAATAGCTGTTATGTTGATTTGGAGAGAAACGAGATTTGGAAGAAGTTGAAAAACCAGTGAGGCCTAAATTTTCCAGCTCTTTCCAGATGATGGCGGGTTGGGGGGGGGGGGGGGGGGTGTTTGTGGACAGCTTATCAGAGAAAAATTTTGTTTTTTCCAACAAAATTTTTCCATTTAGAGTATGTCTGAAATTTCTATAAGTGTCTAGACGAGACCTTGATTTAGGCCATTTTATCAGTGAAAGCTGGATGAAACCAGGCTTTAGAAATGGTTATGATATCAAACGATTGAGGAAGAAGCACTGTTCTACAATAATCCATTCTATTGGGTTTATAGAGGGAGCTAGCATTGAAGTGACCTATCTTGCTTTTCAGTATTTGGTACAAAGATATAAAAAAAATTCAAAATGTTTATTTGTTTCAGTAAATATAAGATGTTAAATTTTGTTAATTTTGCAGGTCATAAATGCCACTTATAAATAAATAAAGTAAATATAAAAAATTCTACAGTAGAACCTCGATTATCCGGATATCAATTATACGGATTCCGAATCAACTAGGCGAACATTTTAGTCCAAAAATAATATATGGCTCATTATCGTTTTTTTTGCAAAAGTGACGTACAGCACGTTTCTGACTACCAGATGCATTAATTAAAAAAATTTTTTTTTTTTAATTTATAATTTCGATAAGTTTTTGATAGTACACCATAAAAATCAACATATTTTAATGTTTTAACTACTATAAAACATAAAAATATAGCAAAAAAGCCTTTACCGTTCCCTGTCACAAAGGAGATTCCTATACTTTGAGTGTCTGTCACTCACACCTATCAATTAATTATCAAAAATTTTTATCTGGGGATTAATTGCTATACTATAAGGTTAAACTTTTTCCATATAGAAAAAATTTAAACTTACTTTTCCTAATTATTACAAGGGTGAGAAGGTGTGTCACACGATTTTACAAAATGTGTACGTAAAACGTATTTTATTTATATTAAATTTGATTTCTCTTCATAAAAACATTTTTAAAACCTTTTAATCACATAAATGACAACTTAAATACATAAAAAATAAATTCTCACATCGAGAGCACTTTAAGAGGTCCTTAAATAGGAAAACAAAATCAGTTTAAGTTCAGAAATCACGAAGGGACAAAAACAAAAGCCTTTACCGTACCCCCCTAGATCTCCTATTAAGAAGCGTTGTAATTAAAATATTAAAAACTTAGTAAGTTTCAATCATAAAAATACTTTACTTTCCAAACGGAAAAGTTTTTTTGTTCATTTGTCTACGAATTATTTTGATTTTTCTATAAAAAAGCCTTTACCGTTCCTGCCTTTACCGTTCCTCTTTTTTTTTTAAATTATTTAATACTTTTAAAATTTACCTCCAAAACTCGTTTTTTTAGTAAGAATTCTTTAAAAATATATGATATTGTTCTCTAAAATACATAAAACCTAGAAAAATTCATACATTAAGGCCGTATTTAACGATTTTGGTTTTTAATGGTTTTAACCTGTTTTTACCTTATAATTATATGAAAAAATGTAATAAATTGATGTAAAAGGTTCGTTATGGTGATTTTTATGCAACACTGAATAAATATTGGTGAAAAAAGTCTAAAAAGTCTTGTTTGGACTTTAAAAAAGGAATTTTTTATTTTTATTTTTTGAAAGCTATTTTTAAAAAAAAAATGAAAACGAGCCATATATTTAACTTTTTAATTATTTTAACAATCGCAGATATAAAAATTAATTTATTAAACAGTGTTTAAGTTTGTTTTTATAAGTCATGTCAATAAGCTTTTAATAATCTTCCCAAATTTTTCTTTCACTTTATATGAGTAATTATTCATTTCTCTGTATTAACCGGATTTTAAGATTTCCAGATCGCGGTCCGTCTAAGCTAATCCGGATAATCGAGGTTTCAGGGTACTGCATGTTTATTGTTTAAAAATGTCAAATTTTACTAAAACAATTTATACTCGGAATATTTTGAATAATTAAAAGTTAAATACACATTAATTAATTAACTACTTTAAAGAATTCTTTAGTAAATAAGTAATTAGTTTTGTAAGCAACATATTTTCTTAGTAACATATTTTGTTATTTTCTTTCTCTTTTATGCTCAAAGCTTGCAGAGATATCAGTTACGTTTTGTAATATTAGTTGACATTATTTTCTTGAAATGAATTTAAATCTAAGATCTAGGATATTTGGATAAAGTATTCATCAATCATCTTATGCCACGTATATCAATTATTGATTACGCATGTGTAGAGAAGAATAAAATCTAATAATATTACGTGATTGTTTGAAAATTGCTTTTTTTACTTAATACTTTTGAGAAAGAATACTTTGGGCCTAATTTGAAGACTCGACCATACACTGGTTAATGATTCTGCTGATCGCAATAGAAATTATTTTATCTTGTTAAAACGACTGCAATAGACTTGACACGTAAAGAAAATTATTCAAAATTTTTTTTTTTAATTTACAACTCTCATATATATATTTGTTAATATAATTTTAATAAAAAAAAAAAACAAAATAATATAATAGTATGATGTTTAAAGAAATTTTTTTAATAAATATCTGAATAGCTAATAAATAAAAATAAATATTTCTAATATTTTTTTATTTTCATTTTTCAAATAGCTGTATCAGATTTGAAGTATATGAAAATAAAATCTATTCTTCTTTATTTGTGAAGAATGAGAAAAATTTGGACACATTACATATTTTCTTTTAGCATACTTTGTTTATATAAAAGAAAAGATAAAAGAGATCACTCAAGGAGTTTAGAAGAATATTATTTGTGAATGGTTATTGACTCTATAGATGAAAAAGATTTTTTATCAAACTTTTCTTCTTCTTACTTTTCATTCTATAATATTAGATGTGCCAAAGGATTTTATGTTTATGAAAAAGTTGCTATTGACAACTCGCGAGAATTTATTAATACTTTATAAACATGAATTTTTATACTAGGGATTCCACGCCAATTGGCCCTGACTTGGACTGAATGATCATAAAAATTTTTTCAACAAATATTTTTCTCAAAATGCAACTATAAATAAGTAACTGTTGACTGACTTTTAGCTTTCTGGGTCCAACTTTTGATCTTTGTTATAGCCACTATTGTTGTTTTGATCATTTTTTAAAATTATTAGCTCAAAATTATTTTACTTTTTCTTTCAATCACTTACTTGTACCGTGATTTAAAACATAGTTTTGCATATAATGGGCAAAATAGCAGTCTCCCTAGGGTAGAAAATATGCTTTTTTCTCCTGGATATGTAAATTTTCTAATGAATTTTTATTTTTTTAGTACATAACTAAATTGACAATTTTTTAATTATTGCTCATTCTCGATTATGTGGAATTCATTAGCTATTAGTAAATTTTGCAAAAACTTATTTTTGCAGTAGCTCGCGTACATTGCAACGTAAGTTTTTGATATAATCAAGTAATATTGCTCGATTTGTTTCCTTGGAAAGCAAATTATTTTTTCTAACCGCACTTATGCTTCAGTTGGTCATTGCAATATATAAATACCAAAAAAAATACGTTGGCTAAATTTTTGTAGTTTAGCATGGAATCTCCCATGTTGATTCTTTATATATTTTATTTTTTCAATGATATTCTTATTTTCACAATAATGTGCTATTTTTTATACTTATAAATTTCTTTAAAAACAGAATAAGTTTATCAAAAGAGTTTGAAAATATATATGTTAAAGGTAATTTTCTAATATATATTAGTTTTTGTAAAATATAAATAAAAGTATATATATTAGCATAGTTGAGAGGGGGGCTCCGCTTCCCCTGGTCTGCTCCTGGGGTTCCATAAGAAAAAACATTTTTCTATTCTAGTAAGTAAGATCTACTATTTTTTTCTAGAAAAGTTATAGGTGGGAATGGCCCCCTTGTTACATGCCCGGTGTTCCAAAAAAAAAAAATAATGTTCTACTACTAACAAATTTCTCAAACAATCATGAGTTTATTCTACCTATGCGTAATCTTCTTGTACTTTTTCCAGATTTATATTTTTCCTGCATATTGCAAAAAAAAATGTAAAAAAAAAACAAAATAAAAATTTTTTGTCTCCGAAAAAGTTGTACAGTTGAAAGACCGTTTTGAATAAAAATTTAAGTGAATACGTAAAAATTAGTGCTAAATTTATGAGCACAATATAATTTACAAGAATTATGAAGAAAAATAATTTTTTAATAAGTTTGTTATAAAACTTAATATAAGCTTCTTGAACTCTTTCCAATTTTTTGATACAGTCTCGATAGAAAATTAAATAATAAAACAGTTTTTTTGTGGTAATTTATTTAAAGTGGTCTTTCAATTATTATACTGAAGATATAATGATATTATTTTTGAAATATGATTTTGGCATACAAATGCAAACAGTAAGATACTTAAATAAAAATGAAAAATAACTTACATTTTATAGGGCTCTTACTCCAAATAACTTGTTTTACGCAGTTTTTAAAGTAAGATTATGCAGTTAATTTTTAGATATACCTAATAAGATTACAATCATTTATTTTATTTTATTAACATTAAAAAACAAAGCATAAAAAAATAACATAAAAAACAAAATTTATGATGTCCCTGTTCGAGTTCAGGACATTTATATTAGGAAATCGTCTTAAGCATTCCAGACAGCTTTCAGATCCAGATTCAAAAAAAAAAGATATAGCAATATAGAATTCATAATGTAAGTTTTAGCGCTTAGCCATATTAAACCTAATGAAGTCTTCGTATAACTTAATTGAAAAACTTTAGATTGAACTTTAGGTTGCACTGTAATTAAATATAAGTTTTTAAACGTCATAAACTTTCTTCGGAGTTGCATCTCTGAAGTAATAGATGATTCCAAAATTTATGTTTATAATAAACTGACGCGATTATAATATTAAGATAGCAAATTTTCAATCCAGTAGTAACTATATATTCTATGAGTATAAATTTGAGGCCAGTTATTTTACAGTGTAAATGAAAACCAGAAGAAAAAAATGATTTTTGATATTTGATATTTTATTTATTGTATAAATATAAAAAGGCAGAGGATCATACATTTTATATCATTTATATACTCAGAACGTAAAAAAAAATTAACAGCAAAACAATATAAAATTACATATTTAGTTAAATTAAAAAATTAGCTAGTTTTACAAATGTTAGTTCATTAATAGGATGATGCCTAAATGAATTTATGTATGGAGAATGGAATAGGGTATGTAGATTGAGGATTTGGAAGTAGAGATTTGTTGTTAGATTAATTTGAGTTAGGTATTGGTATTGGTTAAAGTTTAGAGATGGAAGATTATGTTAAGAGGCTGATGGGGAGAACTATTGATATGGGGGGACTATTGACAAAGGGGGGGTACTTCAAGATTGTCATTTGGGGTGGAGGGGTTAAATGGACTTGGAATGATTTCGATTTAGGGACTTAGAATATTTTCGAATTAGGGACTTACAGTGATTTCGATAAAGGGGTATAGAATTATAAGGATTTTAGGAGCTAAAAATTATTTTTTTTGGCTTAAAATTATAAAGGCTTTAAAATTCAAAATATAAATTTAAACATTTTCCATGTTCATTGTTTATGAGTCCACGAACCGGTTATAAGTTATTTTTATTAATTTTTTAAAAGTTTTTATATCTGTTGCAACAGTGTAAATAAATAAAAAAATTCCAGTTCTCACAACAAGAATGCTGGTTTTTGCAAACAGATTTTATACACAGTGTCATATTTAAAAAATCATTTTTATTAAACCAAAGTCAAATTAGCCTTCACCTAATTGATAAAATCTGATAATAATTTGATTAAAACTAGGGTTTAAAAATAAAAATAACATAATGTTTCTCATTACTATTATTAAATTGTGATTTTTTAAATAATTACTTTTCATCACAATAGTTAAAAATAACACTTTTCATCGCTTTTTAAATTATAGCATTAAAAAACGAATCGATTTTTATTTTTAAAGTAAATATTTTATGCATACATTTTTTTCTATAATACATATAGCAAATACAGTACATATGGAAAAATATAATGAACATAAATACATTGAAAATTCGTATAGAAATATTTACACTTATACGTAAAAGTAAACACTCACACATGCTTACAAACAAAACAAATATGCATTATTCTACTTCAATAAATGTCCAATTTAAACGAAACTTCTATTATTTATTATTGAATTTTAAAAAAAGAATCAGCTTTTTGTAGATTTATAGATAGC
Organism: Anagrus nilaparvatae; assembly: GCA_022575985.1. Taxonomy (NCBI): domain Eukaryota; kingdom Metazoa; phylum Arthropoda; class Insecta; order Hymenoptera; family Mymaridae; genus Anagrus; species Anagrus nilaparvatae. The sequence goes on along the minus strand of JAKSXM010000156.1, from coordinate 3,172,983 downwards.
TTTAAATAAAAAAAAATTTAATTTTTTATTTCTTTTCTTATTTATTAAAATAGGTACATAAATTATTTAAGTAAAAAAATCTTTTCTTTTTAAAATTTCCCTATTTTTAGTTTAATTTTGTTAGAATTAGAATTATGAGTATAGAAAAATATTAAATTTTTTTAATGATTTTTTTACATTATTTGCATATCGAAAATTTAATTTTCATTTTATTTTATAATTTCAAAAAAAAAAAAAAATAATTTACTGTAATTTTATAGCCCCAAATAAATTTATATAATAAAAAATGGTCTCTCTTTTTGAATAAATGACACTGATTGTATTATTTCACCCTGATAGACTTTTTGGTCATAAAACTTTTTCATAAGAAACTTGAATATTACAAAATAAATAAAATTTGATTAAAAATTTGACCTAGTTTTAAAAACGATTTGCATGAAACTTGTTCATAACTTATACTACAAGCAATAAATAAATGTAAAATTCTTTTGTCAATTTTTACTCTACATTTTATTTCATATTAAATCATTCACTTATTCCTTTCTTTTCTTTTTATATTTTATTGTTGCCGTAAATTTTTGTTAAGGATATTTTATATAAATTGTACGAAGAATTTTGAAGTTTAACTAAAAGCTTGATAACGTTAAATTTTTAAGAGATTGTAAACCTGAAGTATTTGGGGTAGTTATTTATGTAAAACTTGACATACTATATAACCGAAAGAAATCACAAAAATATTTTTGCTCTAGTACTAAATAGAATATATTATTAGTATAATGTGGATAATCCAATATATTATATGTTACACTTCGAGGGAACAATGAATAAATTTGTGAAATTTGTATACATACTCGTTGTCTATCCACTATATTTTTAGTAAAACTAAAAAATACAATTATTATTCATTTAAAAAATCTGGATAATCCACCTCGATTTTCCGAGTAAGTGCTTAGATTTACTGAACAACGACTTGTATAATCCTAAAAAATCCTCAAAAATATCCTAATGACTATAAAAAAACAGAAAAAAAAATTTAATATATTCAAACTTTTTTTAGACTTTATTCGAGTGTGGTATATAGAAATTGTTTATGAATTGACCTTTTTTCGAGTACAAATTTGTTTATTATATTGACGTTTCTACCCCTATTTCGGGGTCCTTTTCTAAATAAAAGGATTTTTAAATGGATTCACTAACGTACACTCGAATTATCTCAGAACAACATTAACAATAGTCCAGCTTTCTGCAGAGGTAAGTACACCATTAGGAAGTAAGTAGAATTTGGCTTTGTATGGCAGGGGATTTGCCTCTGAACTATCATGAAATCCAAATTTACTCTCTTTTAGTAGAATTTGAAAAGCCATTTGTGGCCCAAAGTCCGACCATTTTTATTGGAGCTATGCTTAAAATTCCGTAATATGAAAAAAGCAAAACGCCGGCCACTGTAACATATACGGGCGGTTTGAAGTACTTTCTGAATCATTCACCTACTAAGAATTTTTAATATAAATTCTAATATTTTAAATGGATTCAAAGCATCATTATTTTTTTGACCATTTCATCAATTAGTCAAACTTTTTTAAAAACTAAGCCACTTCACGAAAGTAATTACTCACGAATTCATTCATACACTTTTGGAGCTTAACAAATAGCTTAACAAATATCTAGTGTAACAATTACTTTTACAGTTATTTCAAAAATTTGCTTGGATTTTTAATTACCAATTTTTAATTACCTTTTTTAATTACCATTTTTAATTACCATTATTTTTAATTATTTTTAATTTTTAATTACACAAATCCCAGGTAATTGTCAATTACTAAAAGAATAAGAGTCAATTTTTGGTTCCATAATAAAGAATGTTATTTTAGGTAAATGACAACTAATTTAAGCCAATAATTGAAAATCCAAGCAACTTTTTAAAATAATTGCCAGGCTAATATATTTATATTGGTGTATTAGCAATGCTTTTAAAAATAGTGATATAAAGCGACACCAACAAAAAAATTGACAAATAAGTTTTTCTTTTATACTTCTGTATAAATATATGTATATGGGCACGTCCAGGGAAGAACGACTAGCTGAAAAATAAAAAAAAAATAAAAAATTTTTTTGGGTTATTTTTTACCTGGGATTAGTGAAATCAATCATACTTTACACTTCCTGATGCATAATTTTGAGATGCAGATTAGTTTTTGGCAGACTAAAATAATAATTGTGGGCGCTCTATTTGAGTATCACATATCCAAAATTTTTTTTGGGTAAAACACATAGACCAACATTCTGGGAAAATTTGAGCAAAAATAATTATGGCGAATTTGACTTCTGGTCGATTTGAAAATTTCAAACCATTAAAAATTGAACCGGAAGTGGCCCAAAATAAAAAAAAAATTTTTTCGGGTAGGCCAGGTAAAAAGAAAATTTTTTCCCAATCATATGTATGTGTTAAAAGTTTCATGGTTTTGAGTTATTTCAGGTTGAATTGGGCAGCTGAAATCAAAAAGTTGAAAAAATCCAACTTTGGAGCAGCTGCATCTCAAAATTATGCATCAGGAAGCGTAAAGTATGAGTGATTTCACAAATCCCAGGTAAAAAATGACCCAAAAAAAATATATTTTTTTTTTTTTTAATTTTCAGCTAGTCGTTCTTCCCTGGACGTGCTCATATATATATATATATATAGTAGAAAGATATGCTATTTCCATTGCTTTATATATTATTTGTAAAATGAGAATAAAGTGGTTTCTGTTTTACAAATATATAGAGAAATAATATATACGTATATATATATACACACATAGTATAAAAGCAAATGAAAAACTTAAAATACCGTGAAAATCCGTGGCATGCCTTAAAATTTTATAAGAGAGTAACAAGATAACCACGAAACCTAAGTATGGCACCACAAAATTGCTGTATATATTGTAAGCATGAAAAAATTTATGTATATACTTTACTGTACACTGTAAAAAATATTAAAAATTATAAATTTGTTTAGAAAATTGCTAAAAAAAGTTTATAGAATCCTGTAATTTTTTGAATTTATAAAAAAAAATGTGAATGCACTAAAAAAGATAGAAAATTAATCTTTTTTCTTGGACTCCCAGGGTCTAAAAGATAATCCTCAATGTAGCATTTGTGAAAAAGCAAATTGTTTTGGGATTTGAGATATAATCTTCAAGCACTAAAAATAAACTTCAACTCGACGTTAACTTTAATATTTCTTTAAAAATTTCATTAATAAATTTTCTAATTTCGTGTAATCTTTTTTTTTACAGTGTATGTCAAAAAATAAAATCTAAAAATTGCAAAAAAGTAAAAAAAAAAACAAATGAAAAAAAAAATAAGAAGTGAACATATAAAATGTACACTATTATTAAAGTAGATGTGAAAAAAATTATTTGATATAAAAATAATAAAAAAATAAAAGTTAAAAAAATAAAAAAAAATTGTAAGAAAATAATTCTAAATAAGACACTAATAAGAAATAAAAGAAAAGAGCTTTAACAATATTGTACTCGAATATCTTTTGACTGATTCATATAAAAACTGTCATATTAAAGTTACGTGTAATAATGGATAGATGAAACTTTGTATTATTTTTTTTTTATATATAAATTTATAGAAATACTTAAAAAATAATGATAAATCTGTCTGAATCAATTTTATTTTTTAAATTATTATAAATATTATTTTAATGAAAAAAAAAATAGAGTTTTATATATTAAGGAAATTTTTATATTAAAAAAGATTTTATATAAAAAAAAAATTTTTTTATTAAATTTTTATTATTTGATAAATTTACTGCAATATAAAATAATAAAGTATATTAGTTGAAAGTTTATAACTAGAATTACAAGTAATCCATAAAAAAAATAAGTGTAATAATTTTGCTACAAAATTTTATATGCTTTATTTATTATTATTATTATTATTATTATTATTATTATTATTATTATTTTACTTATAATAAATGATATTAAAAATTGAAATAAATAATTTTATAATTCGGTTTTTTAAATCTTTTAATCTTCTTTTTTACTGATTGTAAAAAAATAAAATAATAGCAATTTTCAAAAACAAAAGTTACGAAAATGGTGTGTAAGAGAAGACGATCAAAGAGGGCTTCTATTAGAAACTTATGAATTTGCTGCCCCAATGAACTAGAACCCTGCATGCTTCTTGATGAAACTTCTCTCACAAAGCATTATGTAAGTATTTTTTTTAATTTGTCTTTTAAACGTTGTTACCGCATTATTTAAGTAACTAAAGTAGTTGTAGGTAGGATAGAGAGTTAGCCATCTTGACTTACCTCAAATTTGAAATTCTAGTAATAGGGGATTTCAAATAAAGCTTAAATATTTCAAAATTGAAATATATTATATAGGCGTTTCTTTTTGAAATTGAACACCCAAAAAAGGATCTATAGTTTTTTGTGATGCGGTACCGGATTTAGAGTTAGGTTTCTGGAGGCCTATTGGGTCCGGCACTTCCTCACTCCAAAAGCAAATTGGAGCTGTGAAACGGCTATTTTTATAACTTAATATTTTTTTTTGGAATCAAATATGGTGGACTAAAAAAAATTTTTTAAATAGATTAACATTTTTTTTTATTTATGGCTTTTCTAGAAATTAGTATAAAAATAAATGTTAATTCTTCGATCACGAATTAAATTTTCAGAAAGTGAAGCTGTCAACCCTTTATGGGTAACTTAACATTGAATTTGGAATCAGAAAATAAAAATGCTGAGTTAAAAATCTATGTAACTGACTTACGACATCCCTGTTTATATAAAATTGCTAATTTCATATTTTTCATATAGTTATATGGGCAAATTTAAATGAAGTAAGAGTGAAACTGATTGTCAGGTCTCCGAAACTAACTGCCCCAAACTATTTTTCCCTGAAAGTACTACCAAAAATAGCTCACCAGCCTAATTTTGAGAGTTTTAGAGCAAAATCTTAATTTTTTTGAGATACAGATTTGCGAGAAATCAATGAAATACGCTGTTTTTTTTTTCAAAAGTCGATGTCTTAAGCTTAAATTTTTTCTTAAAAAGAGTAGTTTCGAAGACCCGGCCATCAGTTTCACTTTCGCTTCATTTAAATTTTCCTTTATATGATATATTTAATTCCTAATTTTGTTCATTTTTCTTAGTCCCCCATCTAGGATTCCCGAAAAATTTTTGTGGTCAGAAAAATAAAATATTTTGGTAAAATTCATTTTTACCGTCCCCGAATAATCTAGTCAAGAAAAGATTACTAAATTTGAAATTAGCGATCTGATAATTTCGTAATTTTATCAGATTTTTATAGAATCTGCGCATGCCTAATCAATTATTGAAGTACAGAGCATAACAGGATTGAACAATATTGATCAACAAAATCAAGCTGTTGATTCACCCTTGATCATATATTTAAAATCTTTTCCAAGAGGTCCGCATTACTTTGTTTTCTTTGTTTTAAATAGCAACAAATTTCGAGACAAAAAAATAAAAGAAATCACCATCAACCCTTTTTTTTTCTAGTCAATTCGTCATTGATTTATTTACTTTTATCTACTTTGGTAATCGTTGAAGTTCGTAAATTCATCAACTATAAGCGGAATTTCGCTCAAAGCCAGAATTAATAGTCAAATATACTATTTACTCCTTTTATGAGAATCAAATAGAAAAGTAAATAGTAAAAATAATTATACTTGTAATTGTCAAAAATGCCTGAGGTAAAATAACAAATTAATACTAACACCAGATAATCTGAAAATAACCAAATATCAAAACTAGCTTGTTACCAAATTAATCAAATAAAAAATATTTTTGTCTGAACGATTGTAAATATGAGCTAAGATGTTGCCTTTTTAACAGATAAAATAAATATTTTTTATACTTTAAAAATATAGATATATTATTTGTAATAAGATTTGTTGAAAATTTCAATTTCAACATTCACATGTAGAAAAAAAAAGTTAAATAAAAAGTAAATACTATATTTTTTCAGGCTTATTTATACTTGAATTCACTTTCTCAAAAAGATAAAGAAACAATTTTTTTTTTGTTATAAAGTTTTTGTATACATAAAAAGGCGTAAAAGAAGATAACAAAATAAATACAAATCTTAAAAAAAGCAGGGTGTATATAGCAGGATTCTTTGGATAAGAAAAAAAAAATCTTTTTCGCTAAATAATCAAGTACTTTCTTCTTGTGGAAACTTGTAAATTTAATCTTACTATATATTTAGAATGTTTTGTTCTTTTTCTTTTTCTTTCTTAGAATTATATCTAAGATAGATAATTCATTTTAATTTTTTTCTTGGCATCTTATCTTTACTGATTTAAATATAAAATTTCTTTTCAGAAAAATAATTAAATTTACTATATAATTATTTTTGTATTTTATAATTTTATGGGTTGAGTGTGGAAAGATTTCACAGACAATGTTAAAAGTGAAATGGGATTTTGAATAATCCAGTTAATTTACTAAAAATAACTAAAGCTGAATTGCAAGCTGGATTTCTTCAATTTTTTTATAGTTGAAGATGCTTTATGCATTTCACTAGGTATTCGAATCCAGAATTATATGCAATTCAATCCTTCTGAGATGCACTTTTGGGTCAACTGATGGATACGTTGTACATAATTAATAAAAATAAATGAGTTAATGTAAAATTCACGTTTACTTATTTAGCTGGGAACCCTGCTCAGTTTTACTCATGTCACAAGACGTATATAGAGAGAACACACTATTGTGCTACAACAAATCAAGTTAAATTTTTAATTTGAATTTTATTGCAAGATAATAAATATAATATTTTATAAAGGAAATATTATAGTAATAATTTTTAAATATCAGTAGTCTAAATCAATATTTAACTCCACATCAAAAGAAAAATTCCACTTGCCACAAGCGAATTTACACTTAGCTCAAACAAATTTTTTCTGCTTGGATCAGACGAATCCTGCTTCAGATAACTAGAAATTTTCACTTGCAGCCAACGGAAAAATATTTCATTGTACTAAAATCAATAAAACTAAATTTTAAGAGGATAGCGTTGCGAGATCAATGGAAGGTATCATTTCAGCCTTAAAATAAATAATAAATTCTTTTTAAAAATATATAATTTTTTGTTTTAAATTTTATAAATGAGTCAAATAATTTTTAAGTAATTAATTAAAAGTTATTAAATATGAAAACAACGAATTTATTCGTAAAATTTTTAATTTTACATAGATTGTGTTCGGAGCACGGAGAGGCGTATTCTATTAATTTTTTAATTTTTTTTTGAATTAGCCTTAGGGCAAAAATGTTCATATAAAATTATAAAAATTTTTTAAATATAATTGATTGCTTTCATGAATTTTATAGCAAACACAATTTAACATACGGCGTTGCGCCACGTTAAAAGGCAATTCTCGAAAAAGGTCATTCAAAAAGTCTAAACTTTTAATAGCTGAAATAACAATTTCCTAAATTTTCATAAAGTTTTCTTTGTTTTTACTATGAGTTGTTGGAATCTTTAATATAATAAGATAAATAAATTATTGAAACAAATGTTTTTTGTATTTTAGTATGCTAAAAAATTCTTTGGCAAATTTTAGTGATGAAAATCAATATTTAGTCAGACCAAAATAATAATAATAATTTAAAAAAAAAATATGACAATAAACAAGTTTAGCTTCCAAGTGGATTTACTAAAATTTGAAATTTATTGAATAAACAATATTATTCTATGAAAATGAAGTTAAACTAAAAGTTAGTTGTAAATCAAAATTATTACATTCTCGTAAAATTTATATCATGCATGAAATATAGAAATTCCAACAATATACAGTAAATTCAAATTTACATATAAAATTTAAATTTAATATTTTTTGAATTAACTAATTAGGTACTTTTAAAAATAAATTTAAAATTTTTTGCCTTTTATGGATATTTTATTTGCTCAAGGGTACCTTCTAATTTATTGCTATTTGTTAACCCAGTGATAAGTAATGAGTTTTGGTTTATTATGTCTTTATAGAAAAATATTTTTAATGTACATTTTTTTTATTTACATTAAACGGAAAATACTTCATTTTTACTCTTATACACATAAGAAATCGTTAAAGTCTTTTATACTAGAGAGAATAAATTTGTGGTCTATTAAAGTATTGTGATCTTATTTTATACCTGATGTAACCTACTTACAAATAAGATCCTTAAACATAATACAACCTGTTTGCATCTAAAAACATTATAACTAATAAAAATTGTTGACAACGAAGTACTTTATATCTAACCTCAATTTTATGCTTTTAACAATCTAAAACCTAATATTTATAAACTTTCGCAGAAATTTTAGCTGCTATCTCATATTAAGACTTCTGAAATATCGACGCACTTAACTAACAAGCACACTGTCAACTGTTTGGGAAGCCGACTTGCTTGTTATTTTACCTCCCATACCCTCAGTTTACCCAAATATGCCTCCTGTGCCTAGAAATTAGATTCTCTAGCAGGGTTCTATGCTATGAGTTTTTTAGGCTATATTCTAAATGACGCTGTTATTTTTTTTGCATGCAGGTAGGGGAGTGAGAATGCATTTCGCACGTACAGAACCCGGTGTTCTGAACAGTGTGGGACTACTCCTTTTCCGGCAGCTACCCACTAAACTCACTCCCCATTTCGTTTATACTCTAGCAGAGTTCATCAACTGATTTTCTTTGAAGATCGTCTAATTTGTGTGCATTCCCTGAATCGTTGTTAATTTTGCCAAGGGCCCTTTAGTTAAGCCTAAGTTTAAAAGATCTTCAAGAGAACATTGACCCCATGCGCCCCTATAAGATATCGTATAAGAAGTGAACTTGATACTATCAGCGGGGACCTTCCTTTCATTTGCTATTACTTCGCAAATCTCGTCCTTCTTGTATTTGTTCGCTTTATCCTTATCGAGTTTCTTCAAGGGTTTATAGAACCTGTAAATAAATATTAAAATTAAAGGAAAGGAAAAGGATAGGAAATTTGAGGTTATTTTATTTTATTAAAACTTTATTAATAATCCACTTAAAACTAAATAAACCTGACTTGAGTCTTATTCTGAGCAATCGTCCTTACGTATAATTTAATTGTGCCCGCCCTGAAAAGGGCCTGGACTTATATTGTTCTTGGTGACGCTGCTCAGTAAGATAATAACCTAACACAAACACACACACTCACATTCACACTAAATAAACAAAAAATACCTGGTATCCGCACGAAACGTCAACTGGACCACGTCCAGTCGCGGCCTTTCAGCCCACCTTTTGCACACTGACCGGAACTCTTCCGGTCACGGTCTTAAAATAAAGACCCACTTTTTACCACCTTGGCCAAGCTGTGATATTCTCCACCAGGTATCCTCGCAAAATTTATCTTCGACAGGCACACACACTCGAAAAACAAGAAATTCACCACCTCCTTGAACAGCGTTTGCAGGAACGGAATTCTCGAACTCGGTCAATGAAAATATATGAAGCGTCTTTTCACCAAGAACTCTGAGTAGAGAATGAACTCCGCCCGCGACGTTAAAAACGCGTATGAGTCTCGCATCTCTCTGTCTCTTTCCACGCGCGCGCTAATTGGGCGAAAATAAAGTTACTATACTAGGGACTTATTCTTGTAAAACACGAATTTATTATTTTTTAAAATTTAATAAAATAAATAGACGCGAATATTAAATATTTTTAACCTGAATCGCGAAATAAAGAAATTATACTATGATTAATCGTAATTAAACAATTCATGTTATTTTTATTGTTATAATTTGGTATAATTCTTATGGCATTACCGGTCGGTAACGCCATCTTCATGATCCAACGAGAAGTCGTCTTTCGCGTCCACCTGTCGTGAAATCGAAATACGTCTTCTAGAAGATCATGGAAATATTGAACGAAAATCCGCGAGATTAATTAACAGAACCCTACTACTTGTATGTCAATGACCCAAACCTCGTTTTGCCTCTGACAGATTTTATCTGGTTTTTAAGGCTTTCTGATGTAATTATGCGGCTTTCTTCGCTTACCTTCCAACGTTTTTGCCTTCTTGTATACTGCGTCGTATCTCTTCACTGCCTCCATGTGTTCTGATGCAAATCTATACAAAATGTGTTGCTGTCTCTATAGCATTACAACCAGCACGGCATAACCTGTCTGACCCCTGCGCTCTTCTACGTCTACTTGTTCTACTCTTATTAGAGAGAGGGTTAATCCTGACTCAGTGATACTGGATATAATCTCTACCAGGAATACCATCCAGTTATTATTTACTGAGGTCTTAAAGCACTCTTTTAAATCAGCACCATCAATAGATGAAAATTTTTTGAAAATTTTTTAAAATATTATCAATTAATTTATATAAAATAAAATTCTAATATTGCAAATTTATCTTGTAATAATTGTAATTGGAAATAATTTTAGTTTTAATTTTTCTAGTCAAAATAATTTAAGGAATTAAATATTTAAACAGTTTATTTAAGCAGTTTGCTCCATTGTGGGCAGTGTTAAAACCTTACTTAGATTCTTATACAAGTAGTTTCAAGAAAATTGATAATGAACTTATTAATCATAGCAAAATGTTTGATGATATGGTTGATAGGATTGATGTTAACGATGAGAGAATTGATGCCATAACTGATGAACTACATGAAATTAGGGGTCAACTTAGTAACAATGATCCACTTAGAGACCAGCGTATTATCCAGGAAATGGCTGAACAGAAGAAGAGAGAAAGTAATTTTCTCCTATTTAACTATCAAGATAGTAAAGATGCATATAAGAGTGATAGTAAATCCATCAAGGATCTCCTGTCTAAACTTAAAAGTAATGAAATTCCATTTAATAAAAATAACATCAAAACGAGAAGGATGGGAAGATATGCTGAAGGTAACTGTAGACCTCTCCTTGTGGAGCTTAATGATAAAGAGCATGTTCACTGGTTCTTTAACAATAAGAAAAGGATTTTTGATGATGCTATACGCCTCAGTAGTGATCTTACTAAATCACAAAGGGATTGCTATAACATTGTTAATCAAGAGAGAAAAGAGAGAATAAAAAAAGGAGAAAAAAATTTAGTCATAAAAATTGTTAATGGTTTTCCAACTATAGTTACCACTAAAAAAAGTACTGAAAAGTCAAATACTTCTGAATCACCAAAAAACTAATTAACTCCAGTAGTGTGATTAATGTATTCTACCAGAATGTTCAAAGCATAATTGGTAGAATATCAAAGTTTAAAAGAGAAATTTTGCTTCTTCCTCATTATGATCTGCTCTGTATTACTGAGACATGGCTGAATGAGTCTATCGACTCCTCAGAACTGGGCTTACTTAATGACTACTATGTTTTTTGAGCTGATCGTACAATATTTTCTAGTGTCAAGGGTTCTGGTGGAGGAGTCATCTTAGCTGTGAGTAAAAAATTTAATTGTGTTCAGCTTAAAGGTGACAATTCCATTGACCAAGTGTTTGTAAAAATCTGGTCAAATGATTTTTGCATGTTGGTTGGTTTATTATATATCCCACCACTGTCTTCGCTTGAAAAATATATTAGTGCTTATGAACTTATTCAAGATCTTATTGGTGACTTTGAAAATATTTTGATAATTGGGGATTTTAATTTGCCTGGTTACTTGTGGTATAACTCAAGTTCATACTCGTATATGTCTGGAAGCAATTTGAATTGGGTAGTTCGTGATGCAGCTCAACATATGAACAATTTGTGTAGAATTTTTAAACTTTTTCAATTTAATTTAAATTTAAATAGTTTTGGCAATATATTAGATTTAGTCTTATTTAATAAAAAAGTTATAAAAGTGAATACTGTTCTAGGTTTATTAAAAGATAGTGATAGATCTCATTCTCCTCTAGAGATTGAAATAAATGTTAGTCATTCTAAAATTTATTCTGAAAAAACCAAATATTATAATTATAATAAAGCAGACTTTGCAAATATTATTAGTTTTTTAAAAAGCCATAAGATCGAAAGTATTATAAATACTGAATGTGATATAGATTTTAATCTTGATAAGTTACTTGATCTTATTTATAAATCTATAGAACTATATGTTCCGTATGTTGCTAAATTTAAAAGTAGTTATCCTAGGTATTTTTCTGAGGATTTAAAGGTAAAAATGAGAGAAAAAAAAGAGCTCAATTTATGTATAAACGCTTTGATAAATCAAAATATTATTATGACTTATTCAAAGACTTACGCTCTATTTGCAATAAAATGTCTGCTAAAGATGAAATTTCCTATAAAAACAGTATTGAAACTAATATTAATAATGACTCTGTTAACTTCTTTTCTTATATTAGATCTTTAAATGATAAAAAAGAAGTTCCTCTCTCTATGTATCTTGATGATTTTAATGTTAATGGAATTGACAATATTGTTAATTTGTTTGCAAGAAAGTTTGGGAGTGTTTATACTTCTAGTGATCTGCATTATCGACCGATTCCCAGTATAATTAATGATTGTATTAACACTATGTCATTTACTGTTGATGAGGTAAGTAAATGCATTGATGAACTTTCTGATAAGTTGAGTGAGGGCCCTGATAAAATCAACATTATTTATATTAAACAATGTAAAGAAGTTCTTGTTGCACCAATAACTGCATTATTTAATCTGTCAATAAAGTTGGGATTCTATCCAACATTATTTAAACAAAGTTTTGTGTCTCCTGCATTTAAGAGTGGTGATCCTCATGATGTAGCGAATTACAGGCCATTAGTAAAAATTAACATCTTAGCAAAATTATTTGAAAAATTGGTATTTGGCAAATTATATAACTATTTGGTTCGCTATATCATTGAGGAGCAGCATGGCTTCTTTTCAGGTAGATCAACAGTAACAAATTTAAATGTTTTTTTGGATAGTGTTGTTTATGATTCCTGTAAGGGCTGCAATTCAGATGTTGTTTACACTGATATGCAACGGGCGTTTGATAAAGTTGATATAAAAATACTGTTGAATAAATTGGATCATTATGGTGTTCATGGTCCACTCTTAAAATGGTTCTCAACCATGTTAAGAAATAGGACCCAAAGAGTTAGAATTGGGAATGCTATCTCTACTGATGAAATAGCAGTTACTTCTGGTGTTGGTCAAGGGTCGAATCTTGGCCCTCTATTGTTTTTAATTTACATCAATGATGTAAAGTTTTCCATAAAGTACTCTCGATTCTTGCTCTTTGCAGATGATCTGAAATTGTTCAAGAGTATTGGTAGCAATGATGCACTTAGATTACAAAGGGACCTAACTGCAGTGAATGAGTGGTGTAAAAATAATGGTATGATACTAGAAGTCAAAAAATGTAAAGTAGTAACATATGGTCGGAAGAGAGTTGTTGAATATGATTATTTTATTAATAATGTTGCTTTAACTAGAGAAGTTGTTTATAAAGATTTGGGAATCTATTTTGATACTAAACTGAGTTTTCAGCAACATGTTGATTACATACAGTTTAAAGGTTTGAGAGTTGTCAATTTTATTAAGAGAAACTCTTGTGAGTTTAAATCGGGTGATACCTTTAGGAAAATTTATTTTTCCTATGTTTATCCTTGTATTATGTATGGTTCTCAAATCTGGGGTTGTTTAAATAATGGTCAGTTTAATCAGATGGAGCACATCAATCATAAATTTATGAGATTTGCTGCATCTAGAATTGGTACTCCAATGAAATTTACTGATCATGATTTTTCTGTTATATCGAAAAGGCTTGGGATTTCTTCCATACAGAGTGCTGTTGCAAGAATTAATCTTTTGTATGTTGGAAAAATTTTTAACAATATGATTGACTGTAGCACCATTGTGAATGGAATGAGTCTTAATGCTCCTAGAAGATTATTAAGGGGTCTTAGCTATTCATTTAAGCTACCATACTCGACTGATCTATATTCTACCAAATCGGTAACAACAAGAACTTGCCAACTGTATAATAACAACAATTCTCTTTTTGACCTATTTTTTGATCGAATGGGTACGGTTAGAAGGTTAACATGCAGATTGCTGGAGTATAAATAACTCTGATTTTTGTGTGCTTTTTATATTTTTATATTTTAATTAAAAAATATATTGATATTTTGCCTTATGGAATGTTGGAATTGAAATTTTTATAAAAATCTATTAACCTCTTATTATGTTTATATCTATTTTTTGATTACTCTACTGATTAATTTGTATTATGATAATTATCTACTTTTGTATATTTTATATTGAAATGTATTTGAAGGATTAATATCCTGTTTATATAAAACAAAAAAAAAAAAAAAAAAAAAAACAAATGTATCTGTTATTTTTATAAAATTTTTATGAATTTATATTTTATGTATTGGCCTATTGAGGCTGTTAATTGCAATAAATAAATAAATAAATATAACTTGTTACGACAATAAGTATCGGTGGCGCCTTTTATAACTCTATATTCGACATTTAGATATAACCTGCCTTGTGCCCAACTTATTCTCTTTTGTACCCAATCATTTAGATATACACTCCTCACTATTCTTGCACTCGAATCCTTAAGCGATTCTATCCTTGATAAAATGAGGTATGGAATAGCAGTAGCTAAAGATGGTATACCCATGCCATCGGCTTTACAACTCGCATGGATATAAGCAATGGGTATATCCTTTGGTAGAATAATCCATTTTTTTATATACCCAAGCATGCTTTTGTCTATCACTCTTAGCGTTTTAATATTGATCCTTGAAAGCGATAATTTATAATACCATCTAAATATTAGGAAGAATCTCAAAATCTTCAATCTCTGTTGCGGCTTTAATGAGGCTTTGGTAATTCTCATCAACTCTCTATCAAAATTACCCATACATCTTTTAAAGCCAGCTGGGTTGAATAGTATTCCCAACATCTTTATATTTTCTAATGGTTTTATCTGCTTAACCATGAATCCATCAACAAACTTAAACTGACGTTCTGTTATTACCTTCTATTTTTTTCACAAATGATATTTAAGCACACTTTTCTCTATTTAGTCTAAGGCCTCTTGCCTGACCAGTCTTCTCCAAAGCTGTTAGGGCTTTCATCCCAACATTAGAACACGTAATGATGTTAATTTCGTCAGCATAAGCTGTCGCATTAATTGATGTGCCATTTAGAAGATACCCAACCTCAACGGTTATAGCATTAAGTAGTTCGTCGGCTACTATGCAAAAGATAGTTGATGAAAGAGGGTCACCTTGTCTAACACCTCTTCTAACTTCTATGCCCTCTTAGAATTCATCACCAATTTCTAGGAATGTTGTGCTCCTAGAGTACATATTAGAGATAAATGATATAAAATCTCTTAGAAAGCGTTTTTTCTCTAGAGCTTTTACAATTGCATAACGCGAGGTGCTTGGAAAGGCTATTTCTACATGAATAGACGTAATATGTAGCTCTTTAAGATGTTTTCTCGAATCTTTGATAATTGCAGCTATAATGGAAGTGTTCTCGACACATCCATCAACGAGGCTCCTTTGCCTTTCGTCTATGACCTCAAAGTCCATCAATCTACTTGCTACAGTTTTATGGAGATGGCGAACAACAGCCGAACCAATCGTAATTGGTCGAAATTCTGAAAGATCTTCAGTTTTGTCGTTTTTAGGAATGAAGATCGTCCGACTACTTAATAACTCCTTTGGAAACTCACCAATAGCTATTATTAAATTGAAGAAAAGAGCTTTTATACATTTGGGGACTTAAGCCCATTTTTTAACTAAGTTTCCATGAGGACCAGGTGCCGAGTTTGATGGTATCGAGATCTTATCAACCTCGGCTTCAGTAACTGGGCTAAGATGTCCATTAGCTCAGTCGCTTCACGCTCCAGGTCAAGTCCATCCATAAAAACAGACTCCTCGTTAAAAACGGGGCTCCAGTACTCAATCATTTCATTCATTGTTGGTAATTTTGAGCTTATTCTGCCATCTATTACCTTATGTGCAGCTTGACACATGTTCTTCCTGAATAAGCTTTGCATGATTGCATATTCTTTCTTTCTTCTTGAACCCCTAGCTCTTCGTGGGCTTTCTGGCGGCGGAGATCTTTTTCTCCTACTTCGTTTCTTTGGAAACACAGATTCAAGCTACTCAACTAAATCGTCATCAATAATACCTCCCTCGATAAACTTATCAGCAATATCATAAAGTTTATCACTCTTAAACGATTTAATCTCCTTCACCTCTAAATAAGTAAGTAAGTTGTAAGTCAACCGAATACCTTCCCGTTGGTATAATTGTTTTGGCGTAAATTTCAACTTTGAATTCCCATAAACCTTATCAGTAATTATCTTACCGCTATATTCAATAAACCATATGGCAATAACTAACCAAAAATGACCAATGAAAAGACTAATTTTTAAATTGCTGCCAAAATTCTAATTGACTAAAATGGATTTTGTAGGTCTCAAAAATTTTATGCAAGTTGATTGATTTTCAATTTGCACATCTGGTAAACAAATAATTGGTGTTAAAGGAGTAAAGAATTTTTAAAAACTGGGAGTTTGTAAATAATTTTTGAGATCTATAAAACCCATTTTAGTTCAAAATTACAATTTTGGCAGCAATTTAATTGACTATACCGATGAGAGAATTAGTAATAAAAATAGCAGCTTACAGGGATTAAAAGTCGATACTCGCTTGAAAAGAATGAAACCAAATAGAAGGTATGTAGTTGACTTACAAGTTAGCAGCGTCATTTAAAAGATAGTTTAAAAACCCTTATCTCATAGCATAGAACCCTGCTACGGGGGTTTGATTTCTAGTTTTAGGAGGCCCATTCAGGTTAAATAAGTGTATGGGGGATGTTTTTTTCAACTACTACAACCTGAATTGAAAATTAGAAGCAAATGAGATTCCCAAACAGTTGGCACTCCCCTTGAAAATGCAGTGCTTCAAATTCTGCGCTAAGAATCTTATTTTTTTTTGGTAAATCGCATCCTAATTAGCGAAATTGGTAATCGAAATTTTTTTTATAACCCCCAGGCTAAGGCACTTTATGTTTACAAAAAGCAAAAATTGTAAACCATCTAATTATGGACGAATTCTCCCATTATTATAGTAATATACCACAAAACAAAATATATATTTTGGTAAAAATTAAGTTTAAAAATAATAAATATAATTGTACCTGTTGAAAATTAAGATTTAATATTTTACAACTAAAATTGTGACTTAAATTACATACGCTTATAATTTAAAAAAATTCATTTGAATACTTTATTTCAATTTGTTATTCATTCATGCAACTATAAAATATATATGTTATTTATATAATTATTAGCATATATGCATAAAAAAGTTAAAAATAAAAGACAGAAAAAAAAATGAGTTGGAAAATGATATCATAAAATAAATGAGTTTTTTTTCTTTTAATTTACATATGTGACTGTTTTATTTGAAGTGCTTTTTAAATGCAAAGTTTTAAGATAAAAATATATATATATATGTGTATACCTATATATAATTTCTCTTTTCCAAAAAATCCTTCTTTTTTTATATTTAATTATTTTTAAATACTTTAAAGATAAAATATGCATTCCGAAATTGTTAGTATATTTTATTTTTTTTAAGAGGAATTATCTCTATATTATATAATCATATGCATATGTATATTTATTACTTATGTTACGTATATTAGCTTGTCAGTTAATAAAAATGTAAGTTTAAATTTTTCAAAATTTAGCTTTTTATTTAGGTGATTCTTAATTACTGTTTACCGAATCTTTGGTTTCAGAAAAAATGAAAAAGTTATTTAGTAACAAATTTTAAACCACTCGCTAGATGGTCCACTGTAGTGGACACAAGCTAACTTTGTTTTTTTTTCTAAATATCTCAAATTTTACTTAAAATAATAACAATTTTTAAGTCATGTTTTTTGGGTGTGAAACTTAGAACAGGGGAAGGGCACAAAGCCTCCAGCTTTGCAAGTATAATATACATTAGAGTGGACCTATTTTTGGACTTTGTGGAAAAACTTTGCTCCCCGGGTTTTTTTGTGAAGTTTTAGTCATAAAAAGTTCCCAGTTCCAAGGATTTTGCTTTAGCCTTGCAAAAACACGTGACTGTAACCACCTCAATTTTCCCATTTAAATAACATGGGAATTTTGAGTTTTTAGCTATACAAATTTTCACAAAAGCCAAAAAGCGTTTTAAAATGCTAATTTTTACTAGAAAACATACTTTTATATGTTGTAAAGACATACAAACCACCCTGCATTCATTCCAAAGGGAATTTTGGGGCTAGAAACGCAAATTTACTGAGTCCCAATTTCAGGGTTTTCAAAAAAAGTCAATTTTTATCATTATCTTTGAAAAGTAATATCTTAAAAACTAATTAAAGAAAAGAGACGAGTAAAAAATTTTTGGAAACTTGAAGCTTGTAAAAAATTATTAAGGCCTTTAAAACTCAATTTCATCAAAATTTACAATTTTGGTAGCAATTTAAATAAATTTAAAAATTGGTCATTTCGGGTCAAAAATTACCAGTAGGTTAATTGACTATAGCGCTAAGAGAAACAGTGATTAAAATATACGGCTTACGTCGTTTGAAAGGTGACACTTATACCAAAAAAAGTGAACCAACCAGAAGTGTTTTGGTTAATTTTTGAGGTTGTAGCTATTTATCGAAAATTACCGAAAAACCCTGTTTTATAAGATTGAGCAAACATGTAAATTTGCGTTTCTAGCCCCAAAATTCCCTTTAGAATGAATGCAGGGTGGTTTGTATGTTTTTACAACATATAAAAGTATGTTTTCCAGTAAAAATTAGCATTTTAAAACGCTTTTTGGCTTTTGTGAAAATTTGTATAGTTAAAAACTCAAAATTCCCATGTTATTTAAATGGGAAAATTGATGTGGTTACAGGCACGTGTTTTTGCAAGGCTAAAGCAAAATCCTTGGAACTGGGAACTTTTTATGACCAAAACTTCACAAAAAAACCCGGGGAGCAAAGTTTTTCCAAAAAGTCCAAAAATAGGTCCACTCTAATATACATTATATGATTAATTTTGATACTTTATATATTTCTTTGCCCTAATTAATAATGTTTCATCATTAATTGTACTTATTTTTCATATTAGAAAAAAAAGTAAAAAAAAAAGGATAAATAAAATTATTACAGCCATAAATATTTTTGTTATTATTTTTAAAGTGCATGTAAAGCTTCATATATAGTAATAAAAAAACAGAAAGTAGGTAGTATTAAGGCTTGAAGGAAATATAAAATAATGACTTGGCAGATATGTTTAGATAAGAATTTTATCCGGCTATCGAAGCTCGAGTAGATGCAAGATGCTACTGCAATATGTTTGTATGTATATATAAAAAGCTAAAGTAACTTTACTATAGTCTTTCCGAAGTAAATCGATGATAGCTAAAAGTAAGTTCTGACGTGTAAAATAAAAAAATAAAAATAAAGCTTTCGAAACAGTTTTTCAATAAATATAAAAAAAAAGCATATTTTTTTTAAATAAAGGATGAACTTGATAAATGTATCAAACTTAAATTCATGTAAACAATTCCTTAGACGATTGTTGTATTTTTTTTTATAGGTAAATAAATATAAAATTTTTACATAAATATATATGTTAAGAATAATATTTAGTAAATGAATCTACCGCTCATTTCTATGCTTAAAATATAAATAATTATTCGATACACAGATCTAACAATTTGGCTATTTCGTCTCTGGAAAAATAGTATGAGCTGTTAGTTGTATTTTATTTATTCATATTATAAATAAATGTTATTAACTTGAAAATTTTTTAAACTGTTGTACAATTACTATAAAATAATAGAAGTTTTCTGTTTTTTCCTTTAACTTTTTTTATAAAAATAAGTAAGCCTTCACCGAAACGAGGCCAGATGAGGAGGTTTAACTAATTTGTACGAGAACAAGGTGTTTGAAGAATCAATTCCGCCCTGCCGTTTTCTCGAGTAATTTTTTAATATCATAGTCTCGCTCTCGCTTTATCTCATTATTGACTTAAATTCCTCGTAAAAATACAAAAATATATAAAAACAAATTATTATATTCTTAATGAAAAAAAAATTTTTGTCTATAATTTGTATATATTTTTATGAAAAACTTTGCCTAGTATTCTCGGTTCAGTTTAGTTTTGCTGAGTCCAGCAAAACCAGCCTTCATATTTTAAGATAATTAAAAATTTGTTTGGAACGACCAGTTATCTTGAAATTTTAATTTTTTTGAAACGACCTTTCTGGACAAATAGTAAGGAAAATAAAAAATTCAAAATAACTTTTTAATTTTTTTATTGCCAATATTTCATTCTCAATCTGAAAACCTCTTCAGGACCTTTATTTAATAAAAGTTTTACAAAATTATTATAAAAATTTTTTGTTGATCTTAATTATATTTTTTTACATACCATTTAAAACTTAAATTAATATTACAAGATACACTTAATTTTTTAATTAATATAAATTCTTACAAATTATTTTAAAACATAAAAATTCAATTTTAAGTGCATGAACTCTTTTAAGTCTTGTACCCTACTGATTTAAATAAAAAAATTAAGTGTATCTTGTAATGTTAATTAAAGTTTTAAATGGTATGTAAGAAAAGTGTAATTAAGATCAACAAAAAATTTTTATAATACTTTTGTAAAACTTTTATTAAATAAAGGTCCTGAAGAGGTTCTCAGATTGAGAATGAAATATTGGCAATAGGAAAAATTTTTAAATTATTTTGAATTTTTTATTTTTCTTACTATTTGTCCAGCAAGGTCGTTTCAAACAAATTAATTAAAAAGGTAAAATAATCATTGTTTTTGTAAGAAACTCAAATCTGAATAGAATTTCCCAAATGACGAATAAAATAATCACACTTAAACCAAGCGCTTATACAATTTAACGAATTTATAACATCATCCTTCAAGGATCTTCTACTTTGTTGGTAAAATAATGCAACATTTTAAAACGAATCCTACAGAGTATCTCTTATGAAAATTTTTTATGTTCTCTCCAACTATGAAAAATATCAGCATTTTGCATGTCTGTGTTACTGATAAACAGTCAGTAGTTGCGAAAAATTGTATGTAAACTAAATACGAAGCATGTCAAGGTAAGAAATGATATTTCAATTTTTTCTATTATCTCCTAGTTTATACCGAGAACGGGGTAATTGAGAAAAAATATGACCCATGCTACAATAAAGGTGTTTAAAATTTCACAAATTTTAAAGCTTTTTACAAAATAGTTTTTGCTTAAGCTCATTAAAGCTACTATTTTAGCACTAAAAGTATAACCTTCAAATAATTCTCGCTCATAAAGAAAAAATCCGTGGTTAAGTAAAGTAAAAAAAGCAATTGAAAATACGTTTGCCTGCAATTAAATGAAAGCAAATAAATATATATGTACCCATAAAAATCCACATAAATTTTTTTTCGCACATAAAAATTCTTTAACGTTTATAAAAAAAAAATAAAAATACAAACGTAAAGGAAAGATTAAATGAAATAAAAAAAAATCCTTTACAAGATCTCATTAGAAGATCTAAAAAAAAAAAAGATCATTAAATGAGAATTTTCCATTTAAAATCTAAAGATCCATGAAGAGTATAAAGCTGTGTTCATTCTGATTGTAGATAATTTTGATTTATTTGGTGTTTGATAGCGGTGACTTGAAATTTTCTTGTGTGAAAATGATGTATAAACTTTTTTTTTTAAGATAAATGTTCTAAAATAAAAATAATCTTTATAGTTAATAAAAATGTATCCTTTAATCATAAATAAAAGTAAATACTTTTTTTATGCAAAATGATAATAGTTTTAAAATGTAATAATTTTTTAATACTTTTCTTTTTGCGATAAAATAAAAAATGAGAAAGGAAAAATTAACTGATTAATTAATTTTAGAAATTTATTTGTGCATAATAAAAATATTTTTCGAATATTCAATAATTTAAAAAAAAGAAGTAATTCCTTTAAAATTCATTCAAATCTGAAGTAAATCAAATAATATCACAAATTGATCAGATTTCATACATCTCATCTATTTATGTTTACTTCTTAGTATCACTGACTTCGAATTAATATTCGTTTTAACTGATAATAGTCCAGTTGCCTTCATTAAGATAATTTAGGTTTTTAAATAACTTTTATCGGTTAATTTTGTTTTTTGGGTCCTTGAATATGAATGAGTTACATCCTAAAACTCTTCAGTTGTTCACAATAGAAAATACCAAATAAATTGCAAAAAGTAAACTAAACTCACTGATTATGGGTAATTGGGTTATTTAAGATAAAAAAAATATCAATTCATGTATTCATGCAGCAGTTGAAAAAACATAAGTAACTGATAAAAATTTTGAAAAATCCACAAAAAATAAACTTAAAATTTGTATTGTGAGCAGGATACCGGACCTGTATCGCAAAAAACGGATTTCATTTTCGTATTTGAAGACTCAAAAAATTTTCTAGAAAATTTCATGGGACTATCAGAAAAAAATGACGAAATAGGGGTCTCCGCCTAAACTGCTAATCCAATACTCATACACTAATCAACCCCTAGAATGTTTTGAATGAAGCAGAATTTTTATTTTAATAAAGTAAACGATTTTGTAACGAAAATTATTAAATTCCCCAATAAAAAAATAATGCACTAAAATCTTCATAAAGCTTGCTTTCTATGCGTATTACAGAAGTATTTACGTTTTTGTAACTTTGCTCTACATTAATATACACTGTAAAAAGTAACTTTCTTAGATTCAAAAAAAAATAGATTATTTTCGAAAAATTAGTAAATTTTCGAAAATAATCGTAAATTTACTAAATTTAGTATATTAACAACAAATTCGAGAATTCTCGATTTTTTTTGTGAATTTACGAAAAAATTTGTGAATTAGCAAATATTTTTTGTAAATTTTCGAAAAAAAATTGTAAATTATCAATTTTTCTCGTGAATTTACAAAAAAAATCGGAAATACTCAAATTTTTAGTTAATATACTAAATTTAGTAAATTTACGATTTTTATCGAAAAATTACTAATTTTTTGAAAATATTCTATTTTTTTTGTGAATTTAAGAAAGTTACTTTTTACAGTGTAGCTTCACCATTGTAACAGTCATTGTAATCCGTTATTCTTTTTTAATATCTTTTCTTTTCTTTCAGTTTGATTTAAACTGTTCAAAGTGGTATACAAGTTATTTTTAGTAACCCGGGGAAATTGTAACTTTTTACTTGAATTTCAAATTAAATTTACTAATATATCTATTTTCAAGAAAAGCAGGTTGTTTTCTTACTTTTATTTTTATAAGCTACATATTAAGTTATATCAATGTACCACGAAAATGAACATCTTAGTAAAAGTATTTCTTTTATCCTTAAATTTCAAGAAAAAAAAATAGCAAAGGAAAAGAAGTGCACTGATGCATAAAATTGGCAAAAAAAGTAGTGTATTAGAAAACTTTGTTCTCTCGCATGCTGCAAAAAGATATATGCTTAATTTAAACTCTAAATTTTTTTTTTTTTTTTTTTTAATAATAATTCTGTGTAATCATCCATATTTAAATGATCTAAAACTATACAAATTATGATATATTTACTTTATTATATAAAACTTTTTATATAATAAATTTCAATCTCACAAAGTAGACAAAGCGTAATTGAACTTCAAAATTCGATATAATTTTAAAACATCTTGAAGTAAATTACATAAAACTCTGCTGAATATATATGAGTCATTTTATCTAAAATGATCTTTTTAAAAATAAAAAATGTATTTCTGTTAAAAAATGTCCCTAAATTTACATAAATAGGTACTTTCAGATCAGTTTTATGAAAATGTTCAGCTTAATATGAAGATAAGAAAAATTGAAACTTATTTAAGTATTATGAATTTTAAAAAATTGAAAAACTTAAATTTTCTTTTAAAATGTAACATCCCCTCAAAAATTTTAAACATGCGAAATTTTCAAAATTGGATTTAATTATGGCAAAACTTGTTTGAACTGTTTCTTGTTTTATATTCGTTCATGTGTTTTATTTTTGATTTTGGGTGTATTGTAATAGCCCGTGCTCAAAATTGCTTTACAAACCTGTATACAGATTTGGACACCTGAATACAAAAATAAAACTAAGCTAAAAATTGTAGTTGAGCAATTAAATTGGAATTATTCATATATATTCATTTTATAAAGTAAATGAAAATAAAATTTTTGATAGATTTTTTATATTATGCACAGAATATTAATATTTATGATTTATAAAATAAAATTTCTGATTATTAACTTACAATTCAGTCAAAGTTATCCTGAAAAGTCTCTTTAAAATGACCTAATAATAATTAAAAATAAAAATATGCTTAAATATGCTTAAATATGCTTAAAAATTAATAAATAAATGTTTTTTTATTTTTTAACAGAGTACTTATAATTTATAGTATTTACATTTTTTTATCTTTTTAAATACGATTTTTTTATTTAATTAAATATAAAATGTCATTAAATGAAAAATTGTCAAATAAAAAAAAAATGTCATTTAATGAAAATTCATTAAACATTTATTTAATTTATAATAAAAATTGTTTTTTACTTTTTCCCTAGTAAAAAAAAAAAAATATAAAATCTACCACATTTCTGGAATCTGACCAGATTCTAGTCCAGTTTTTGAGACCCTCGTTTCTGTCGCCAAATAAAAATTTGAAAAATTTTGACTTTATTTTCGGTTTCTCAAAAAAATTTTATTAAAGAACTCTTTTTAAGACAAATTCTATTCTAGATATTTATAAAGAAACGCTCTACAGAAAAGAAAATAAAAAACAATATTTAATAAATATTTTTCAGTAGCTTTTTAAAATTTGTCTGAAAAAAGGGACGCGTATAAAATATTCTGAGAAAAAGCATCCAGTCACAGAAAAATGAGTCTTGAAATTCTAGCCAGAAAATTTGTTGCTTTTTTTTATTTTTTTTTACATGGGTATGTAAAGTTTTTATAAAATTTTAAAATGACGTTTTTACCCGAGAAATTAATTGTAATGTAATGTTTATTTTTAATGTAATTTTGTATTTATATAATTTATACATTGTACACAATTTCGATAATCCATTATTTTTTTATGGTTACAAAAATAAAACGCAAATGATTATTTTTTTTTTAATAAATAAATTCACTAAATAAAGTTAATATCTAGTTACACTTTTAAAAATGTTAGTAAAACTTTGTAATCAGATTTGTAGGCAATTTGCATAATTTTTATTACACTTTTTAAAAAATAAAAAAAAAATTTATTAAATTAATTTTAAAATTTCTTTTAGATTCTATACGATTTTATCGGCAAGGGATCTGATCAACACAAAGTTATTCGACACATCAATGATTCTACACAAAAAAGTTTTGCGGAATCGTTCTACACCAAAAATCGTTGTGCTGAAAAGTTCAACACAAATTTTTTTTAGTCAAATTATTCAACACGCCATTTTAAATATTAAATAACTTATTTCTTTCATAAACTAGCATAATTAAATATCACTTAATACAGTGTGTTGAATATTTTGATTAGAAAAAATTTGTGTTGATCTTTTCAACACAAGGATTTTCGGTGTAGAACAATTCCGCTAAACTTTTTTGTGTAGAATTATTGATGTGTTGAATAATTTTGTGTTGAACAGATCCCTTGCCATTTTATCCGATCTATACTACAGGAATACGCAGTGTGCGGGTCGTGTACGGAGAACCTGACTATTGTAGATGGTGAACATAAATTTACATATAGTAATAGAAGGTTTGCATGGGTCGGAATTTTAATGATGTTTTTTCATAATTTGAAAGTCGATAAAAAAATATTAGACACGTATTTTTTTATTTTTCAAAAAAATGAAAAACAAAAAAGTGAAGAAGTCACTTTCAGCGTATACAAATACATTGTGGCTATATTTCCGTTAATTTTCGTAATTTATTTAAAAAAAGAAAAAAGTCTAATACTTTTCTATGTAATTTTAGATTATGCATAAAAATTATCAAAATTTTGAACCTTGCAAGCCCCTTATTATAAAATTTTAAATGTATTTACCACACAAATTGTACAATAAATTAATATAACCAGTTGTAAGCTGATCATTTATCCCAATCGTTTGCGAGATATTTTTGCAATATTTACAATTCGGTTGATAAAAATTTACTGATACCTAATTATTCAGAAAAAATCTTTTCACAACGTCCAATGTTAGTAAAAGCTGTTTATTTTTTGAAATTAAAAAAAAATAATTTTCATAATTTTGGGTTACAGTTTAAAACTATTCTATAAAAAAAACTACTCTAATTTATGAAGAAACTAAGAAATAAAAATATAAAAGACAACCTTTGGATTAGTTTAATTAAATAAAGAAAATAGTCTAATAACTGAAAACCAGAAAAATACTTAATGGGATATATGATTATGCATGAAATAAAAAAGTTTTAGCTTTTTTATGAATTAGAGCGACTTTTTTCCTTAATTTTGCAATCTCTAAAAAATGTCTCCACTAGACGAAAACACTTAAGATCGGAAACCCTGCAGCAAAATCTGATTTTAAAAAGTTTGCTTCAGGGGATTTTTGATTCATCGAGTAGGTTGGAATGAATCGTGTCAAAAACGGGATTCATTTTCAAATAGATTTTTTGTCGAATTAATGAATTTTAGTATTTTTAATCGATTTTATGCCTTTAATGTAAAACTCGCAAATAGCGAGTAAAATTTATTGATTTTATTTAATCAATAATGTTAGATGAAATTGTTTTGAAAAATCTATAAATTAATTATATAGATGGAAATTATATTAAATAGATTGAACATAGTTAGTGTGTATGAATACAATTTATTGATCAATTATTTTTGATAGAAACTTTGAATATATTACTTCATCCGAGAATATATTAAAGAGAATCTCTCCTATAAAGCTTTAGAGTTTTACTTACCTTTTGGTTGTAAATAACCACAAGAAATGTTCCTGGCTCTTAAATAATCTTGCTTACTAAGATATTTTAAGCTCGATATTAAGTAATCTTCTGTAGCCCTGCTGTTTGTTTGATGAAAATTTTATAAAATATACTGATTATTTGAGAGTTTATTTGGTACTTTATGTCAGTAACATACATGAAAAGATATATATTATAGGCTCTTTGTACAAAGTATGTACCAGGCTCTTTGTATATATCGGGTGGTTCGTGTCAATTCATTAGCTCAAAAATTCATTTTTTATTTTTTAAAGTAGGAAAAAATCCTCTCAAATTACTATAAATAGCACGCAAAAAAAAGAATAGTAAAATTAACCTCAACGAATTTAGTAAAGACAAATTAATAAATATTGGTAAATATAACCAAAAAATTAGTAAATTTTTCTAAAAGAATTGAGGTTTTAGTTTTATAAACAAATTTTATTAGTAAATTTTACCAATAATTTATAGTGACTTTTAACCAAACTGAATTTAGTAAACAACATCGTAATTTTTGTTTTATTTACTAATTTTTTGTATGCGTGAGCTTATTTCCCTCATTTTAAAAATTATTTAAGTATGAAAGAATTAATTACCTTCCGATCCTTAAAAAAGAAATATCTCCGAGTTATTAATGTACATACTTACAATTAAGTTTTTAAATATAATAAGGTAAAACTCTCATGGGTTATTGTAAAAATATTAAAAATATTATATGTATTTACATGGCCAGGGGTTGATTCACAATTACTAATTTTTCACTGGGCTTGCAGTTGGACCTCCTTTTACGGCGTTTGTAGAACCAGCCATAGGAGTATATACGGACGTAAAGATATAAGTTAAGTAACTTATATCTTTACTTTTTCACATTAGCTCTGGAACCGAACTAAAAAAAATCCATTTCATTGACTTGAAACGTAAAAAAATTTTTTTTTTAGTTTTCTTTACGTTTCAGATCATTTACAATCGTTTGTTATAAGAAAAAAATCCACTAGCCACAAGCGGAGTTTCGCTAGCATTAACCGGATGCTTTTTTCAGTGCAAATATTAGAAAGTCGAGAAAAATGAGTAACTGAAATTCTACTAGGAACTTAGGCAAAACCTATATAATTTATTGCAAAAATAAAGAAAAAATTGTTAGCTCAAAAATCAAGTATTTTTATTTAATATCAAAACCTATATAGTTCGATCTGGACTTGATTCATAAAAAATATTATTTCTACAAAGTATTTATTCACTTTCGGATATCTTGTTATGTTACGATTTAGTCCTTTTTTAACGTATATAACATAGACAGGGGAATTTCGAATTGTTGGTTTTAGAAACACTAAAAGAGTAAATTTTATAAAAAATCTTCCTTTATTTATATGCTCCTGTTAATTCCATTGGATATTATAGAGATAATTTATGATTTCAAATTATCCATTTAATCGGTAAAAAAAGTTTAAAAGTGATTTCAAGACTAAAATTATTTTTTTTTTTTTAAATAAATTATACTTTATTTTTTTTTTGGTAATAATGGATTAAAAAAAGTTCCTGAATAATTACCAGTTTAATATATCCTTATTAGATGCAAAGTATCATATTTATGTTTGTGCAAGTAAAACTTTTATAAACATTTTTTTCAAAGGGAAAACTTTAATAACTTATACAAGTGCTATAAGAAGCTTATATGATTCTTTTTTTTTTACTTCTTGAAACTTTAATAAAAAATTTTAAATTTTCTATTTACTGTATCTAGTATGAATTTTTTAATAATTTCATGTTTTTTTCTTTTGAATTTTAATAAAAACAAAAATTTTTTGAAAATGATAACTTTTTTAAAAATTTTAAATTCTATTAACTTGAAACATATTTGATAAAAAGTAAGCCCTTTTTTATGTTTTTTGTTCCCAAGTTGAAAAGTTGCATACAATTTAGATCCCAATTGTATCCAACCTTAGGTATCCAATTTGGATACAAAAATATAAGATTCCATTTTGGATACAAAAAAAGATAAAGATAATTAGCGAAGTACAAATTAGAAAAAGAACATAAAAGCATATTTTTAAATTCTGCTCCACGTGTTGTTGCAATGTCTTACCAGCATTCCTACAAATCCTAAAAGTAAAGAAAAGAAATCATAGATACTCTTTGTAATTTTTCAATATAATAATTTATCAAGCTCCAAATTATTAAAAAAATTATTAACATGGAACATTTTTATAGGGAGGGGATACTTCAGAACTTGAAAATTAAGGGGGGGGGGGGTCAAATTTGTTCTATTTAAGGGGGGTGGTCAAATTTGTCCTATTTAAGGGGGGTGGTCAAATTTGTCCTATTTAAGGGGGGGGGGAGCAAATTTGTCCTATTTAAGAGGGGGGGGTCTAATGAGACTTAGAATAATTAGGAGACTTTGAAAAATCTGGGATTAAGGACTTAGGATAATACAGGTTTATGGACTTAGAATAATATCGATTTAGGGACTTGGAATAATT
Source organism: Anagrus nilaparvatae (assembly GCA_022575985.1). Taxonomy (NCBI): domain Eukaryota; kingdom Metazoa; phylum Arthropoda; class Insecta; order Hymenoptera; family Mymaridae; genus Anagrus; species Anagrus nilaparvatae. The sequence continues at coordinate 3,143,567 of JAKSXM010000156.1, read as the reverse complement.
CAGGTTCAGGGACTTATAATAATTCAGGTTTAGGGAATCAAAAAAGTTTGGGTTTGGAATCTTAACAGCTAGTAAGGTGATAATTACAAATTATAAAATTAGAAAATTGTATTGTAACGTTGCGTAAAATTTGTTTTATACCTAGTCCTCAGCTGGAAGTAAACATGTTCCATGCATTTAGGTTGAGTTTACACAAACCGGTTATAAGTTTTTAAATTTGAGGTTAAAAATTTTAATTCAAAGCGACCCATCAGTGTGGCTTGACATAATCGACTAGTTTTTTTTTATTTATCAATTTTTTGTTATCAATTAAATACCGATGCTTAGTGAGTCAATAAATGACTGTAAAAAAATAAAAAGAAATTATTCGATCATGTCAAGTCACAATGATGGGTCGTTGTGAATTAAAATTTTTAACCTCTTAAATTATATAATTCTTTAATAATTTTGAGCTTGATAAATTATTTTACAAACGCGATTTGAAATTTATTTTCGAAAAAATAAGTTATAAAATAAGTGAGATTCAAAAGAATTTTCAACGATTCGAATCCATGCAGAAAATAAAAAAAATTATAATATTTCAATAAATCAAATTTTATTTTTATATGTTTAAATAAAATTTTTTATTTTTTTATTACGGCAGTACTGAACACTGAAAACCTTAAAGTGAGTTTTTAAAAAGTTTTTTAAGATGATATTTTAAAATTTTAACTTAGTATTAAAAATGATGATGTCAGGAAGTATTTTAAAAAGAATAATAAATTTCAATTATTATTTTACGTTTTAACTTCTTATGCATCTCAAATATTATAAGAGTTTTATATAATTGTAAAAGTTTTTTACTAACTTGACTTTATATAAATGCAATGACATGCAATTAAAATAATTATGCCACTTATATTTGAAAGTATTGTTAATGTTGAGTTGAAAAAAACTTATAAAGACAATTATTAAAGTTATAGGTGTCTTTAAAAATATTTTTTCGCTTTTCGTTTTTCAGATTATAATATTTAAATACATGTAATAAAAGATTATTAATTTTATTTTTTATTCGTTTTAATTCCATTTTTTTACTGTGTTCAAATGTATATTTGTTCACGCATAAAATATTCTACACTGTAAAAAGTAACTTTCTTAGATTTACAAAAAAAATAGAATTTTTTCGAAAAATTAGCGAATTTTCAAAAAATTTTGTAAATATTCGATAAAAATCGTAAATTTACTAAATTTAGTATATTATCGAAAAATTCGAGAATTCTCGATTTCTTTTAGTTATTTTACGAAAAAAGTTGTCAATTCACAACTATTTATCGGAAATTTACAACTATTTTTTGTAAATTTTCGAAAAAAATTGAAAAGTATCAAATATACTAGATAGAATACTCGAATTTTTTGTTAATATACTAAATTTAGTAAATTTACGATTTTTTTAGAATATTTTTTTTTTTTTTTTTTGGAACTGACATATACCGACGTAGGGTATCCCATGGAGGCTTAAGCCTGTGCTGGGGCAGTTGCGGAGCAGCCGACTTTAAGATGTTAAAATTTACTAATTTTTTCAAAAATTTACTAATTTTTCGAAAATATTCTAATTTTTTTGTTAATATAAGAAAGTTAATTTTTACAGTGTATGCTAAGTAAGTAACTTATGTACTAAGCACATAACATGAAAATATTTAATGTAACATTTAATTAATTGGGTACTACTAACTACCAATTCGACACAAGTATTATTATGGAATTAAGATTTAAAAAAACAATTCAAAAACATAAAATTTGTATAGTTTATTTAATATTTTAATTAAAAATTTTTTTAAAGGCTATTGCCGGATAAATATAGTGATTTGGCCCCCCTCCCTAATCTCAAAAAAATTATTTGCATCCGAAAAGTATTATAAAAACTAACCGATCGCCGTTGGAATTAGCTTCCTAGCCCATCTTAGGCGCCCTTAAACCTTAAAAAACCTTAAAAATCGTGTTTTTTGCGTTTTTTTTTGTTTCTCCGCACTGTGTTGAGCTATTAATCTGAAAGTTGCGTAGAAAAAAAGGGCACAGAGTGTATTTTCAATCTTCATTGGTTTTAGACCTTTGAGACCATTTTAAGACCCCGAAAATTTATTTTTAATTTTCGAAAAATTGGTTTTTTGAGCATAAAAAAAAATAACCAGCGTTAAATTTCTTCAAACTGACCTAAAAAGTTGAAAAAAAGTATATTTTACTGATACCAGTCTTGTCCTAGAGGGGGAGCTCATCTCCACACCTTCAAAACTCAAAAAACGCGTATTTTTGCCTCTACACGATTAAAATGCAATAGAATTGGAAAAATTCGTTTTGGAACCTTCCTAAATCTTTTTGAGCATCTATTTATACGTTTTAACTAAAATATATTTCATTAATTATTGTTTTTAGACCCTTATGACCACTCAAGACCACCTTAAGAGCCCAAAAATTGATTTTACATTTTCGAAAAATCAGTTTTTTTGAAATTAAAAAATTATACCTGCCTTTAATTCTTTCAAATTGGACTAAAAAGGCAAAGAAAATTATTTTTTAACGATATCAGTCTTGTCCTGGAGGGGGAGCTCATCCCCACCCCTTCAAAACTCAAAAAATGCGTTTCTTTGCCCCTACACGATTAACCCATTGATTCCTAAGAAGAAACTGCATTTGAAAGAGCTGTAAAACCTATTCCATTTAGAGCATTAGACTCAAATTAGTAAAATAAAACACAAAAATTTTCAAAATTGCGGACATTTATAAATAGCGGACTAATATTGTTGCGGCCAATAGCTATAATAGAAGATAATATTCTTTCCCACGTCTAAGTATGTTTTTTATAAATTAGTGATAAAGAATTTATCATTATTTATACAGGTACACGTGTAACAAGATCAAATTTCTATAGGACTTTTAAATTCTGACAATAAAACGTCAACCCCATAGCACCGCTGTTAATAATATACGTTCAATCCCCTCTCCTAAATATAAAAACAATGCCTAGAAAGCGATCGATAATTACATTCTTAACTTTTGAATAAGCGTGTTTTTGTACCTTTTTTTTTGTTTCAAAGCCGTGGAAGAATGTGAAAATTGAATAATAAAATATTATATGCTAATGCGCACGCTTATTGCAGGATTTAAAAGTACTATAAGAATATGATCTTTTCCACGTGTAGTTGTGTATAAATAATGATATAATTCTATGTTACTAATTTATAAAATTATATTTTTCTATTTTTTCATGTTGAATATTCGCGGTAAATAATGTTTTACGTGATATTGTAATTATTTGATTTATCGGCCCCCCGTTTTAGGGCCCCTTCTCTCACGTTAAACTTTCACCGGCTCTATAAAACCGATTCATGCTCTCATTCTGTGGTCGCGTCGGCGGTCGCGCTCGTAAGACAATTTTAGTCATGCACCGCCCAGCGTATTAAACATAAAGTTATCATAGAACTAAAAACAGTGCTTAAATTTAATTTAATTAATTCAAATCAATTCATTTTTCTTTAACGCCAGCGATCAATAAGGCTGATTCCAGACGGAGCGCTGTTAAACGTGCGGTTAGCTCAAATCTGTAGTTATACCTGTGGTTAGATTTTGTTGCCAACCTATGCGTCAGACCTACGCGAGATAGCTTCCTTATCGATGAGAAGTTTATTTAATTATTTTCTGCTCCTAAAAATACGTAAATAAAACTTTAGAAATAAAGAATAAGAAAAAAAAATAATAAGTTAAATTATTTTGTATTTTTATGTAGTATATAAAAATAATTTTAATATTATTATGAATAATATTATAATAATAAAAGTATAATTAACTTTTTTTTCATATAAATAAAAAAGAGTAAATATAACTTTTTCAGTTTTATTTACGTATTTTTAGGAGCAGAAAATAAATTAAATAAACTTCTGGTCGATAAGGAAGCTATCTCGCGTAGGTCTGACGTTTAGGTTGGCAACAAAATCTAACCGCAGGTATAACTACAGATTTGAGGTAACCGCACCTTTAACAGCGCTCCGTCTGGAATCAGCCTAACTATATTTATACAGTCCACTAATCTAACATTTAATTATTTGTATATAATACATTCAATAAGTGCGTTTTAATAATTATTTTATTATTTTAATCACGTGTGAATTTATTTATAAACCCAAACCAATTTTCCTACAATTTCCCCAAATATTTCCTCCAAAATATTACAAATATGGTGGTCAGAAAAACTTAAATTTTTATATTTTTTGATAAAAATTTGTGTGAATGGTATTTTTTTGGGTGCTAATTACGAATATATAGTTATTTATCAAAAATTTTTAAATGGCGGAACCAATATGGCAGTTTCAAAACTCAAAATTTCGAGATTTTTGACGATTTTAAGCCTGAGCAGAAACTGTAAGTTATATAACCATAAAACCGGTTTCAGTTAGGGCATTTAAACATTTTATGTGGAAAATATAAATTTTTTTCGAAAAAAATTCAAAATGGTAGATAAAGATGGCGGACACGAAAAACTAAATTTCGTTATTTTTTGGTCAAAATTTGTGTACAGGGTATTTTTTGGATGCTCATTACGAAGGTCTATCTATTTTTCAAAAACTCAAAATGGCGGATCTAATGTGGCTACTGAAAAATGCGAAATTTCGAGATTTTTGACGATTTTGAGCCTGAGAAGAAACTGTAAATAGTATAAGCGTAAAACCGGTTTTATTTAGGGCATTTAAACATGTTATATGAAAAAATGAAAATTATTTATTAAAATTCAAAATGGCCGATCAATATAGCGGACACAGAAGAAACTTACAGTTTCTTCTTAGTCTCGCCATTTTGAGTTTTTGAAAAATAGATAGATAAATAAATATTTTTTCACATTACATGTTTAGATGCCCTAAATGAAACCGGTTTTATGGTTATATAACTTACAGTTTCTGCTCAGGCTCAAAATCGTCAAAAATCTCGAAATATCGAATTTTTCAACGAACATATTGGTTCCGCCATTTAAAAATTTTTGATAAATAACTATATATTCGTAATTAGCACCCAAAAAATACCATTCACACAAATTTTTATCAAAAAATATCAAAATTTAATTTTTTCTGACCACCATATTAGTCCGCCATTTATAAATGTCCGCCATTTTGAAATTATTTTTGTGTTTTATTTTACTAATTTGAGTCAAATGCTCTAAATGGAATAGGTTTTACAGCTCTGTCAAATGCAGTTTCTTCTTAGGAATCAATGGGTTAATCGTGTAGGGGCAAAGAAACGCATTTTTTGAGTTTTGAAGGGGTGGGGATGAGCTCCCCCTCCAGGACAAGACTGATATCGTTAAAAAATAATTTTCTTTGCCTTTTTAGTCCAATTTGAAAGAATTAAAGGCAGGTATAATTTTTTAATTTCAAAAAAACTGATTTTTCGAAAATGTAAAATCAATTTTTGGGCTCTTAAGGTGGTCTTGAGTGGTCATAAGGGTCTAAAAACAATAATTAATGAAATATATTTTAGTTAAAACGTATAAATAGATGCTCAAAAAGATTTAGGGAGGTTCCAAAACGAATTTTTCCAATTCTATTGCATTTTAATCGTGTAGAGGCAAAAAAACGCGTTTTTTGAGTTTTGAAGGTGTGGAGATGAGCTCCCCCTCTAGGACAAGACTGATATCAGTAAAATATACTTTTTTTCAACTTTTTAGGTCAGTTTGAAGAAATTTAACGCTGGTTATTTTTTTTTATGCTCAAAAAAACCAATTTTTCGAAAATTAAAAATAAATTTTCGGGGTCTTAAAATGGTCTTAAAGGTCTAAAACCAATGAAGATTGAAAATACACTCTGTGCCCTTTTTTCTACGCAACTTTCAGATTAATAGCTCAACACAGTGCGGAGAAACAAAAAAAAACGCAAAAAAACACGATTTTTAAGGTTTTTTAAGGTTGAAGGGCGCCTAATATGGGCTAGGAAGCTAATTCCAACGGCGATCGGTTAGTTTTCATAATATATTTCGGATGCGAATAATTTTTTTGATATTGGGGAGGGGGGCCAAATCACTATATTTATCCGGCAATAGCCTTTCAATATAATATTTACAAATATATAAATATTGAATAAATAATAATTTAAAATGAACAGTATTTATTTTTATTATTTTCTTTTAATTTACAGATGGTTTTCGGGATTATCCGATTAAATGTAGATTCATTAATAAATTTTATTTATTTTTTAATGCATGTATTATAAAAATATTTATTATATTTTATATTAAAATGAAACTTTGCTGACATATACTAACTTATATATTAGAGAGTCCCACAATTTAAAAACTCACGTTTTTCGCAAGTTTTACCCTGCCAAGTTGAAGCTTTTTATGCAAAAACATAGGTACACAAACTTTTAATGATAAATTATTTTATTTTAAATAGTGTTAAAAATTCGAGGAATTCCATTTAGGAACTAAAAAGTATAAATATATTTATAAACAGGGTTTGGAAATACGGGTGATTTTGACGCGCGTTAACCGTATGCCGTATTTACGGGAACAGAAAAATACGGTCGCTATTTTTCGTATCCGTATGTATAGAAACAAATTATACAAACCCTTATCCGTATGTACGGGTAAAGTGAATACGGGTACGTACAAATCTTTCCGTATGCACGGGTAACAAAATACGGAACCTTAGGGTGGTTCTACAAACACCGTAAATGGAAGTCGCAACCGCAAACGTAACCGCAACGCAATGCGCACAACACAACACGCATGTGCACTTACACGGTAACTGGGGTAAAAAAGGCCAAATTTACCCCTTGGAACCTGTTAAATGTAATTTTTGACCCCAAATTCTTATTTTCCGACCTATATAACCACATAGCATCGTTAAAAAGTGTTAAAAAATATTTTTTTACTCCTTTTCAATATTGGGGGGAAAAGGGGTGAAAAATGGGTGGGAAAATCACCCCCTCGGCATACTATACAATTTTCCTAGGGGACGCTTTCTCGGCATTATTTTTCTGAAACGAATGCAAAAGGTTTCACCAAAATTCATCCACTTTCATAGGGACTTCGAGGTGAAAAACACATTTCCCCGGACTAATACTTATATTTCGTTTAATATTAAATAAAAATAAATATAAACAATTTGGTTAGTACAAAAGTGTAAATTTTTGGTTATAATAATAATAGTAATTTCAGTTTTAATTAAATTTTTTGAAAATAAAAAATTAAAAGTAGAGAATATTGTGGCACCAAAAAATAAAATTCAAAAACGAAATAAAAATGTTACGGGCCTTGGTCAAAAACGAAATAAAAATGTTATGGATCTGGGACAAAAACTTAAAATACTCGATTTTTAAAGTCAGAAAAAGTAGCAACAGCCGCGAAAAAATTTAATGTGAATGAGTCAACAATCAGATCAATACGTGCTAAGGAGATGGATATTAGGAAAAGCGTTTCAAATTTAGGCTCACAAGCAAAATTTCGTACAGATTATTTTAAAAATTAAGGGAAATTTTTTGTAAAAAAAATAAAATATATTCGTAAAAATTGTGTCTAATTTTTCTCTTGGAACGTAACTCCCTAATTCCCATAAGACTAAGGTCCCGGTATTCGCGGTACTTTCGTGGAACGCATTAACCGCGAATAGCGGGGGATTCCTGTAGGTGGTTTTGTATTAGTTTTTGTCGTACGGTTTTTCATATGGCATAAATAAATACGGGAACCGTAGGTAATATGCCGTATTAATGGACTATTTTATACGGCTCCCGTATTGATTTTTTCCGTATGAATTTTCATACGGCTGAAGTATATACGGGATCCGTTTGAAATTTGCCGTATTAATTGGCGAATTTATACGGCTATCGTTTTCAGTTTACCGTACATACGGCTAAATACATCTAGTAACAGTTAACCGTATGCCGTATATACGGATAACAGCGTGTCAAAGCATCCCAGCTCTGATTTAGACTAAAATATTGTCATATATACAGATTTTGAAAAATTAAAGGGTCACTGCATGAGAAAAATTACTTAAACATTTCTCCCAGTAAATTAAAATTATGAAAAATAAATACAACAATTAATTTTTACTTTTATAAAAATAAATAAATGTTTTCTAAGTTTATATATGAGTTCTATTTTTTTATCATTAATTTTATAAACATAATCCGCTTATGCATATTACCATATTGGTATCTATAATTGGTACATTTTCTAAGATTATCTCTGATATTTTCTTATATTGTATAGATTTAATTAAACTTATGACTTAATAGATAATATGATAATATTATCTTATAAGCTTGGTATAATTAAACCACTAATTTTAAAATACAAGAATATATCAAACTTCAAAGTACCTACTTTTATAGATAAATTTTTACTAATTAATAAGTTTATAACTTATCAAAGTTTTTTCACTTTCTTACATCGAATGAACAATGTAAATGTAAATGTAAATATTCTTTATTTTGCAATTGAACAAAAATACAGTAATCAAATAAAATATACATCATAGTAAATAATTGATAATTAACATTGATAAATTATAATAAGTTTAAAATATAAGTGATAACATTATTAAATTTTTATAGTAAAATGAAATAAAGTAAGTAGGTAATAAATACTTATAGTCTAAATAGTTTAAATTTAATAATTTACCATAGGTATCACAGCCAATTAGTTAGTTGCATGTACATGGTAAAGTTAATTCTAAATAAATTATTAAAATAAGTGAAATATATTAAAATAAAATAATAAAATAATAAGTAATAATTGTCTTGTAACAAAAGGGTGGCATGACATATTTAAGAAAACACCCTTGCTAGGGATAATGTGTAAGGAGATATTTGTGCATAGCAGTTTTAAATGAGTTAAGTGAAGGAAGAAACCGAATTTCTGCAGGTAAGGAGTTCCAAAGTCTAGCGCCTCTGTACCGAAAGGTGTTTGTCCCACAATTGTTGATATTAGGTATGGTGATTTCTTTTGAACGCAGAGTACCCCTAGCATTCTCTTTAGGAATGTACTTGGTAAAAGATTAGCTCAGATATGAGGGTTGATGTAACCGCAGGATTTTATAAATTATTATGGCCAAAAAGTAATACCTGCTTGAATCAGTGCATAACCATCCCAACTTACGCCTAAAAGGGGTTATATATTCATCTTTGCGTATGTCGTAAATATATCTCAGTCCAGAATTGCATAGTCTTTGTAACCTCATTTTTAGTGTGTTGTTTGCATTTAAGTAAACAACTGAACAATAATCAAAATGAGGTATAATTAATGCCTGTACAAGTCGCGTACGTAATGTCTCTGTAGTGCAGTGTCGGATAAATTTAAGAGTGTATAGAACACGGTTTACTTTTTTCTCAATTGTTGTAACGTGACTGTTCCAGTTGAGTCTGCTGTCAAGTATAACACCTAGATTAGTCACCTCATTTACAAAAGGAGTGATGATGCCATTTCCTAAGTCTATTCCCGATAAATTTAAGCTATTTAAACGATTGACAAAGGTACTTGTGCCAAAATATATAGCTTTCGTTTTTCCATGATTGAGCCGAAGGGAAATACCGTCAGCCCAAGCAGAGATGTTACGAGCTGTTTCAGATATTAAAGCTGTGGCCTCCAGTACATTTTCAGGTGATACTTGACAGTAGACCTGTAAGTCATCTGCGTAAAGTATGTGTCGTACATTAGATGGTAAGTGTAATTTTACATCATTAATATATAGACAAAACAGCAAAGGTCCGAGTACCGAGCCCTGGGGAACCCCAAGATTAATACTTAGTGGATCAGAACGAGATATTTTAGAGATAACTTGTAAACTTCTACTTTCTAAGTAGGATTTGATCCATAATAGTGACATCCTGGAGAATCCCATTTTCATCAACGTTGGTAACAATTTTGAGGTCAGAATCGTATCAAACGCCTTGCTGAAGTCAAATTGTAGTAATAATATTATCTGTCTATTGTTCATTCCTTGTTGTATATCGTCAGTTAATTTTAGTATTACTGTTTCTGTACTACTGTGCTGTCTATAACCAGTCTGTAATGAGTCAACTAAGCTGTTACTTGTTAAGAATGCAGTAATTTGATCGTGTGCCAGTTTTTCTAAGACCTTAGACAGAAAGCAAAGCAGAGCTACTGGCCTAAAATCAGAGCACGATAAAGGAATACGAGTTTTCTTAATTGCCACTAGTAACGAGCTAAGAGGAAAAATGCCTTGAAATAGAGACTCATTGAAGAGTTTGACAAGGAAGGGGCCAAAGTAGGTAATGACTTAGCTATTACTTTTTGAGGTATACCATCGTCACCCGTAGCCTGAGATGAAAAGTGAGCTACTGCCAAAATTAAGTCATTGAGTGAAACCTGCGAGAATTGAAAGCCTTTTTTAGGCGCGTTAGCAATTAGATCTTCGATGTTGTTGAGATTTGAATCTTCAGATGACGAATAAGACACTCCCGCAAACAATTTATTTATTTCATCTGGGGCAAAACCGTGAAGATCTGATTTAGGAGTGGGTAGCAGCCCGAGATGCCTAAGTTCTAAGAACAATTTTCGGACAACTAATAATAATTTTGGGCTAAAAGACGATTTTAAAATGTAAAAATTGGAGAGTGAGGACATTTTATATATATAAATTAGCCTTACATTTTTTATTTTTTATACAATTTAAAAAAAAAATAACTGAAAAAATTTTAATAACTTACGACCGGTTTGTGAACTCCGAATCAACAAACATGGGAAATGTTTAAATTTATAATTTGAATCTTGAAGCCATTATAATTTTAAGCTCCTAAAACCTTTTTATCGAAATTATTATAAATCTCTACTTAGAAATTATTCTAAGTCCATTTGGCCCCCCCTCCAAATGATATGCTTAAAACATCCCCCCCCACCTGCTTATAAATATGTTCCATGTTAATGTAAATAATTATCTCTCTATATTATAAAATTCTAAACGCTGCCGCCGACATGGGTCATTTGGGCACCCCTCATTTGGGCACCCCCCATTTTGGCATGGTACATGTGAACACAATAGGGGAGAAACGGGTTGGTTGGCGCAGCGGGTCATTTGGCGCACCCTTATTCCTTAAAACACGGTTATTTTTTTCATAAAATTTTTGTTGCAAATTAAAGATAATAACATTATTATCTAAGTTAACAACAAAAAAATTAAATTAAGTTGCATAATTTTTATAAATTAAGTAATTAAAAATATGATGTGTTTTTGTGTTTGTATGTGGGATCAAAAACTTGAGGATTTATGAATGAAAAAATATCTTTAAAAGTTTTTATTTAGTTAATTACTAAATTATATACGCTTTAATTTAAAAATACGTCGTAATTTTTTTAAATAATTAATTTAAAAAAACAATAAATAAAATTTTTTAAAAAGTGTAAAATCGGGTTGGTTGGCGCACCCCAGACGGGTTAGTTGGCGCAAGAATAGAAGGAATTGTTTTGCAAAACAGTTTAATAATTTTGTTTATATTTCTAAAAATTCGTGAAAAAAATGAACCTATTAACTATTAAATTACATAATATTATGATAATTGTATAAAAATAATTAATTCATTCATTAATTTTTGTGAAAATATGTAGGGTCCAAGTGTGAGGTTATGTTTTGTGTGTTTGTTTACAAAAAATAATTGAAGTGGATAATTTGAAAAATACGAAAAAAAATGTATGTTTTTATGTAAAAAAAGTGTTAAGGATTAATTTAATGATGAATTGAATTGTTTTTATTTACTTTCTTTATAAAAACATAAACATTTTAATGTGCGCCAACCGACCGAAAAACTTATTTTTTTTTAAACAAATATTTTCCATTAAATAAAAAAAACCTTTCAAAAAAATAACTGTGTTAGTAAAAAAAAAAGGGTCCAAACTTTAATTTAACATAAAGATTATCTTAAAAACTTGATTATTTTAAGAGTTAAAATAATTTGAAATTCAATTTTTTCGCGTCTGCCAACCGACCCGCTTCTCCCCTACTGTCAGGCACTTCTAAATTGTTCACTATTATATCACTATAACTGTATTTGATTTATTTCTTCATTGAGACAGACTATAGAATTGATATATTATTGTGTAACGTATAAAATCTATTAACTCTATTTAACTCTATTAGACATAGAAATAAAAGGATATTTAATTAACAAATGAAAATAAAAATTTATTATACTCTTCAATAACTGACAAAAGATATAAAATTGATGTATACACTAATAATGCATCAGATATAAATTATGATGAAGGTACATTTTTAGAAATAATAGGCGAATTAAGGAAAACAAGTAAAAATAAAATTATTAAAAAGCATAAAAAATTATTAACTTAATATAATAAATAAATAAATAAAAAACGTACAATATATTTAACTTTGATAACAAATTAATACGAGTTATATCTGACGAAATACTAAGTTTAGAAGAATTAATGGAAGGCCAAGAACTATTAAGAGATGGAGGTATAGATGCTTTTTGAAAATTAAAAAAAAAATTAATTATTTATAAAAAAATAATTTTATTTATTTTTCATAGATGATAAAAAATTAAAATTTAACAATGGATTTCATATTATTGCATTTAAAATAAATTTTTGTGAAAGAAAAATTAAATATTTAAATAAAAAAATAAATTATTAGCAAATAAGCTTAAAGTTTTTAGAAAGAATAAGACTTAAGGAGGTACACTCGCGGAGCTATTACAGAACAAATATTGTTCAAATTAAGGGTAATTAATGTTTTTAATGTGTAAATAACACTGTAAAAATTTCAAGATAATTAGGAGCTTCTATGAAGAGTAATTAATAAAAACATTTAACATAAGAATCAAATGGCGGACCTCAAAAAATCGTATATATTTTAAAATTTCTCAAAATTTACAGAAGAGATTTATAATGCTTATTACAGTTAGAAATAAACTATTAAGGAATTTTTTTAAATACTTTTTATATTATTTTGGAGATGTTAACAATATTAAATAAATGAAATAAATAAAGAAAATAACAATTGTCGTATATCTTTAGTAACTTTAAGAACACGTGGGCGGAGTCGGTATCGCGCGCGTTTTAAAATAATCGAGTAAAGAAGAAAATATTTAAAAAAACTTAATTGATTTTTTTTAAATACATTATAATTACATTTATTAATATTTTTTTAAATATTTTATACCTATTACACTAATTTTTTTTTTTGCTTTTGTTTTTAAAAATATTTAATGGGGAATAAAAATAACTATATCTAGTAAATCTTAGTACGCTAGTCAAACGAGAAAAACTTTGATTTGTATTGTAAGGCTTCAACTTCGTTAATTGTCTTTTAATTTCTAATTCTAAACATGGGTCTTTTCACCACGCTTCACGCTTTGCGGGGGTTGGCGCGCGGAGCGCGCAGGGGGCGGGGCCCCCTAGTATTTTATAAATATGTGATGTCTGTGTAAATATTCCAATTTTTTATTTTTTATATACCAAAGTTAAGCGTTTCAAAAAAAAAAAAAAATTTTAAATTGTAGCTTTAATCAAAAAATTTTTAATTGTTTTAATTACCGTATAGGAGCCAGTTTTCGAACGTATTGGCTTTCGATCAAATACACACAAATTAGCTTTTATATAAAAAAGTATGCATCATTTATCTAAAACCGAATTTTCTTATGAAACTACATACCCTAAGGAACTAATTTCTACGTTACCGATATTAAAAAACAACTTAAATTAATAAAAAAAATAAGAAAAATGCTCTCTTGTACAACCTTAGGAGATTTTTCTCATCGTTTTCACAAAATCTCGTGTGTTATTAAAATCGAGTTTTAGGGATACCTACTCTATGCTGAATACTAAAAATGCTTTTAATTACGTTGTGATGCTTTAATAAATGAAGGGAAAGGGTTATATTCACTTATTTATTGTAAATTTATTTTAAATAGGTATATCGATAATCGAATCCGAACTTTTTTACACGTATGGGTATTTTCGATATTTTTAATTTAATTACACTTTTTTTAATTTAAACGATATTTATTTAATAATAATACACCAAATTTGTCATAATTACATTATTTATACTATATTTTATAATAATTAATAGAATATTTAATAAACTAACACACATAAACACAATTTAAAGTACTTATATACTTATGTATCACTTTGTTTATAACACAATAAATGCTCGTAAATGCTTTGATTTTAATAAAAATTACGTATACACGCTTTGAAATGAAAAAAAACCTTTATTTTAATATTATAAATATATATTCCAACACTTTTTTCATAAAATTTATGTCGTTTTTACTTTTAAATACACAAATAATTAAACAGGTAAACGACCCCTAATAAAGTCGCGCCTAAACTGAACGTATACAGCAGGTTGCTTACATAAGGCGCCTATTTTGTTTCCTTGAGTTTTAAAAACATTATATCAACTATTATCTTTCGTTAATTAAAATTAAAAAGCAAATTTTAATAAATAAATGTTTAAAATACATGATTATACAAGTGTGTAGTTCATCTGCTGTTTACTATATTTTACTCTTATTATAGGTATTTTATATTAAAAAAACAATAAAAAAGAAGTGAAAAGGGAGTTAAGAAATAGGTATAGTTATACCTATAAGAATTCTATTAAAACTCGCACGATTTTAACTTAGTTGTAGCGATTTTCAAATTATCGAAAATTAATTCGATCAAAATGATACTATTATCAAAAATAGAATTTGCATTATCGAAATTACCTTACCTTGCACACTTGTAATAAATGTAAATTATAAATTATCCATCAATAAATTTGACATTTTTTTAATTGGGATAGTAAAATATAGGATTTCCCTGATCAAATGCAACAATATTTAACTCCAAATATTAATTTTAAAGTATATTTTTCAACAAATAAAGATACAGCTAGGTATAAGAAAGTGACTTTTGATCGAAAACCGGCTCCTATACGGTATTTTAAAAATAATTTTTATGGTCGAAAAAATCGAAAAGAAAATTATTAGTTATTTTATTGTAACTTGTAAAAAAATTGTATTACTTCGAGGAATTGTTTTAATTGTTTTAAAAATAATTTTTATGGTTGAAAAAATCGATAATAATAATTTTTAGTTATTTTCTTATATTTTTTATCCTGAAATAATTAAAGAAATTGTATTACTTCAAGAAACTTAATGATACTAATAAACTCTTCATTATATTTAATTTAAACTATTTTAGTGAATGCGTAATTTTTTATCGCAGTTCAACAGTGTACGAAAAAATTAGATACAAAAAAGAATTTTTACATTTTAATTTTACACTAGAATAATTTTCATCTATAAAGAAAAGTTCAATTTTTTTTTTTTTTATTAAGCATTTTAATCTTACAAAATGGAGATTATTATTTGCATTACATAAGAAAAATAAAAATCATCATTCTTAAATTTATTGTTAACAGAATAATTAATACATATACTGATTGGATAGGTAGTGAAAAAAAAATAATTCACAAAGGTGTGAGTCAAGGGGGTGTGCTAAACCCTCTTTTGTATATATTATATGTAAGAAAAATCATGCATAATGTCCCAAAAGAAGTGCAAGTTTCACAATTTGAGGATGACAGGAATCCGCTCTAAAGAAAAAAAATTACTAGAAATGGCAATAAACGTTATTAGCAAAAATTTAAATTTGCTTGGACTCTCCCTATCTTCCCAAAAAATTGTATTCGTTCATTTCAATAACATAAATACTAGATACCGTCAATGACGGGTAGAGCAAAGCTAATCAAGTTAGGAAAAAGTCTAATTAATTTTTTAATATTGGGATTTTGAAAGTTTTGATTGGATTGAGTTTAATTTTAAAATGTAAATATAAGATATAAAAATATGTTAAGAATAGTAATAACACTAACCAGGGGAGTGTCAAATGTTTGGGCAGCCGATTTGCTTGTAAGTTTCAGGACAAATTGTGGTAGTTGAAAAAACATCTGCTATATCCTCAACATACCTAAATGGGCCTCCTGGGCCAAGAATAAGATACTTTTGGTCCCCATAAAAAGCATTTGTTTATCACTAATTCTCTTACCATTATAGTCAGTAAACCAAATGACCATATTTGGTCAAGAATGACCAATCTTCAAAATGCTGCCAAAATTGTAATTTTTGACTAAAATAGATTTTAAATTTTAAAAAAATTTTTCACAAGCTTATAATTTTCAGAAATTCTTTACTCGTCTATTTTTGATCATTTGTTTGCGAGATAAGAAAATTTAGTCAGAGTCCTGCTTCAAGGTTTTTTAATAAATACTAATTTTAAGTACCATCTTTACAGAGCTATATCACGAAAATAACTAAAGCACAGGAAAGGAACAAGAAAAAATTATGAGAGCTATAAAATCCATTAGAGTTTTAACTCAAAATTTTAATTGCAATGTTTGCAGCCGTTTAAAAACTAGTATTTTGGACAAATATGGCCATATGGTTTACTGACTATAATGGTAAGAAAATAGGGGGTTTAGTTTCAAGATCCAGGAGGCCCATTCAGGTAAATTGAGAGTTAGGATGGTGTTTTTTCAACTTTTACAACCGGTCCTGAACGTCAGAAGCAAATCTGCATCCCAAACAGTTTTAAGTCCCTTTTAAGATTGGCCGGAAAAAACACGTACAATCCACCATTTTTTTCAACCTTGTTGTTTGTGTGCTGAGCAGATCTCAACAAATTTTTTTACGGTGTCTTTATTTTTTTTGCGTGATTTTCCCATAATTCTTCAAAAGAAAAGAAAACCGGCAACTCTAATACCTCTCAACCCACTTGATTACAAAGTTAATACTATACTCAAGTCATAATGCAGTGAGTAATTTTTTTTTTTAATAAATATGCTGTTACACGAAACATTGAATGGCATTTTAATCCTCCAGCCACCCCACATTTTGAAGGTCTATGGGAAGCTGGAGTTAAATCCTTTAAACACCATTTTAAAGGCCAAAAATCTTCACTTTCCATTAGTCGAATTTCAAACACTTGCGATTAAAATCGAAGCCATTATAAATTCACGACCCTTGACACCTATGTCCAATGATCCTAACGATTTATCCTGTTTAACGACTGGGTATTTCTTAAATGGTTAATCGCTGACAAATCTTCCAGAACCTAGATATACAGATGTACCAACAAACAGGGTATCTGTGTGGCAACATCTTACAAAGCTAAAACAGGATTTCTGGGATCATTGTTGCAAAGAATCTAAACAAAATTAACATTCGGAAAAAATGGGTTTCTAACGGTCAAGAAGTAAAGAAAAGCATGATGGTAATTCTGAAAGATGAAAATTTACCACCGATGCGTTAGTCTTTTGGTCGTATAATAGATACGCATCCCAGCGCAGACAGAATCGTAAGTGCAATTACTGTTAAAACGGCTGGCAATCAATTAAGAAGAGGAGTTCAGTCTACAGCTATATTACTAATACAGGGTGACACAGTGAACGATGATAAATAGGTAAAGCAAAATTTGAGAGTGACCCTCTCAAGAGGGGGGAGTAGGTTACGTAGAGGCATATAATATAAATAAAACTAGATGTGTTAATGTTTAAATAATAGTAAATTTTTAAATAATGCATTCTATTTAACAGCTAAATAGCGGTATTATTGAACTTATGTAAAGTATTAATCTGACCATTGTTCATTATAGGAGGCGGGTTCCTTCAGAGTCGCGCGCAATATATGCATTATTCATTGTAAACATCATCACATTAGAATGTCTTTTTGTGTGTATTTTTGATATATTTTTTATGTAATGTTAGAAAGAGAATTTGTAATAAAATAAGATAGAACATTGTTTCAGGAAAATCATTGTATAATAAGGAGGGATAAGCAAGACTAGTTCTTGGTTGCACCTCGATACACGCACATCTTTCAATATATTTATCTATCATACATATTATTGTGTTATAATTTATTAGAATATCCTGCTTCCTTGGATCATAATTCTATACAACTTAGTAAACGCTTTTAATTAAGAGTTTATTACATCATACAAAATAATCCGTGAACCAACTAATTAATAAAAATAAATTCTAAAAAAAAAGAGATATAAATTGATTATAAATTTACATTCAATAAGCATGTAAATCATGTTCAAAAAAGATGTCTTAAAGCATTAAGCATAGCAAAATACTTAGGTGGTACATGGTGCGGATCTCCTCCTGATACTCTAATAACATTTTATAAGAGTTTCGTGCGTACAATTATAGAATTTTGCGCTATTATATATTTTCCAAAAACTAACATTTTAATCGATAAACTTGAAAGAATTCAATATGCAGCTATATGAAAGATAATTGGATATAGAAAAACCACCTCTTTAAGTATACTTTTAGCAGCAAGCAAATTTATTACCATAAAAGATTGCTCTAGGCTCTTATGCAATCGATTTCTTAATAAAGCTATCTGTAAAATAAGTACAATAACTGTAGAATAAATAAAAAGAAGCGCAAAAGAATAATTGAGAAATGTATAATTGAGAACTGATTCCTTACATTCCTGTAATAAAAAAAACAAAAAAGATAAGTTGCTGTAAAGAGCTTGTAGTATTTTTACTTATGGTAGTAAAATTAAAAATAATAGAGCAGTAGGGTATGCTGCTGTGTGTCCTGAGCTTGGTATAAGAATTTCTAAAGACATGTCTAAGGAATCTTTCACTTTTTCAGCCGAATGAGCTGCGATATGTGAAGCCTTAGACATTGCTTTGATAAATCCTAATCATAACTTTTGTATTTTCTGTGATTCCTATACTGCATAGCAAAGTATCAATAATAATGATTTTAAACCTTTAGTGCATGAGTAAATTCCGGTTTTTAGCTTCCAAAATGCATGCGTTTTTTGGCAAAGGATGCATAAATTGAAGTTTCCATTTTAGTTAATAGCCAATTTTTCGAGGCCATATTGAATTTTCATTATTTTTTGACATCATATTCATAATCAGTGACCCCAAGAACCCCTTACCTATGTGGATTTTTAGAAAATATTGATATAGAGCACGAAAATGGGAAAAAAAAGTCATGACGAGTATATTCGTCATCATGGAAATAGTAACAACTGCGTTTTGACGAGTATACTCGTCATACTGCACTAAAGGGTTAATATAAAAAGTCATGTTATTTATGAAATTAATAAAAAATTTAGTGAAATAAATGAAAATAACTGTAACTGTAAAAAAAACTTTTACTAGACTCCAGTACACATAGGAATCAGAGGAAATGAAAAAGCAAACACGCTAGCAAAAAATGCTACAAAATTTGTTATTAAAATATACATAATTTTCCGAAAGTTCAAATTATTAAACATAATTTAGATATAAATTACTTTTTTATAGATAACTTAAAACTAATTTTTCGATAAATAATTTTAAAGCAAATATTTAACCTTATTAAATAAAAATACTTGATTTTTAAGCTTACAATTTTTTTCCTTTATTTTTGCAATAAATTAACCTTTGAATCCGAAGGCCTTATTTACTTGGATTTAAAAATCGCTTCAAAAAGTATCATATGTACCCAAATTTAATTTAAAATAATAATATTAGTAAAGAGAATTGGTTAGAGTTAAGATCAGATTTTTTCTAAAGCATTATTTTAACTAGATTTCGCCCCCTTCCACCCCTTTAATCGGGAACTCCATATATTAATATAAACATGTTCAATATTAAAAAAATAACTTGTAAGCTAATTTTTGCTGATTCTAAAGACCATGAAACTAATTTATACATTAAAATATTAATAATACGCTTGCTTAAGTATTTATTTTAGATGTTAAAGGCACATTGAAATTTTAAGAACAAGAGCCCTTTCATTTTCATTCTACCTTATCCAAAATTCAACCAAAGTATTAAAGACAATTTGTATCAATACAATATCTAAATTTAAAATATTTCTCAAATAGATTAAATCATGGCATTTAAAAAATTTTAATAAAAAAGGAAAATTGTATATTCCGTGTCAAGTTAAAAATATCCGAAATCGTATGTAAATTACGTAAACTATGATTTTTCATTCATTTTTTTTATAGATATAAATCGCATACGATTTTTTTTTCATTAATAACGAGAAAACACGTCTTTGCAAGCAGCGTAATGACCAAAAAATACGTGATTTTTGACAAGTAAAATTTATAAGTAAAAATTAAATATTCATATAAAATTATTTTACTGACCATAAAATGTAGAATATTATTTTATAAAATTTAATGTATAGAACATAAATTTAATGTTATTCTTGACATTTTCTGTATCTTATTTAACCAACTTTTTATTAAATCAAAACTATACAGTTTCAAAATATTTTACGTGATATTTATTATTCTTATACAAAGATTATATTTTAAAATATTTTTAATTATTCAAAAATATGGTTTAAAAAATAAGTTATATTAGAATGTTTTTAGATAAAATTAGTTTTCCTTTATTCAGTTTTCATCTTACTCTTAGAGTAATAAATCTATTTAATACATTTATATGTAGAAACGTGACTTAAATATATAATTAAAAATTTAGTTATTTAAATGCTAAAATAAAAAAAAATCAATTTTTTTATTTTATTCAATTTACTTTTAAATTGTCAATACGAAAATAATAACAAGTACACTGTAAAAAAACTTGAGGCAAAATATACCAACATGATTTACAGTTACAGCAATAGTAAATTTATCTAAAAATTTTATCAAAATTTTTTATAAAGGAATTTTCAAGAAACATTTATAAATCTGTTTGTAAATTTATACGTTAGTGAGTTTACTGATCGTTAGTAATATTTGCCGCAAATTTTTTTCCATCGTTCGTATAAAAAAATATAGTCAAAGAATGCACAAGTAAATAAATATTTACGGTTTTCTATTAAAAGCATTTTTTTTTAGCTTTTTATGTTTACTTAAAAATGAACATGAATATTTTAAAATTAAAAAAAATAATAATTATCCTTTGAAATTTATAAATAAATATGTTAAAAAAAGACTTTGATATCATTTTAATAAAAGTACTGGTAATATAGGTCAGACCAGAAGTGGAACTGATTTTAATAATTTAAATAATGAGGTGAAAATAATAAGTTTAGCTTATTATAAGTATGTTTCCCTTTCTCAAAATAAACATATAAAAATGGTCAAATATATTCCGATTAATACGACGAAAAGTGTATGTTAAAATTAGGCAAAGACAAAATAAACAAAAATGAAAATTCAGGTGTAGTCTATCAAATAAATTGTGAATCATGAGATCATAAGTATATAAGTCAAGCATTTCGGAAATTGGGTATCAGAGTTAAAGAGCATGAAAAAGATGTTGAGAAAAATTGTAGTAGCAACTTTTTAAGGTCTTTTGATGGTTAAACAATTTTTTTTATCGCATTCTAAATTATTGACGCTACATACATATGTGAAATTGTACACGTATTTGTATAATTTCATGTAATTTACATAGTTTTTAACTATTTATTTAAAATTAAAGTCTATAAGGTGGGGAAAATAAATTGGAAATTTAATCTTTGATTATTTATTTATCATTTCCTGCTAATTTTAATCTCCTGTGTCAACATTTTTATATTTTTTTCAAAGCTCCAAAGTATTGCTTCAATAAAATCAATGTCGAAACTCGGATTTTTATTTCTTAATTAAAAAAAAGTTAATGCTATAAAAGCGGTAAAATAAAGTTTATTTAAGTTTTAAAATGTTTTATTTTTAATAATTTTCCTATTTAATTAAGCTCTATCATCATTGTTTTCAACCATCTAAATACTTTAAATACACGCAGCAAATTTTTTAAACATAAAATCGATTTTGAGAAAGTCATCATTTTAGATAGAGAAAAAAATTATAGGAAACTGTTACATTCGGAGATGATGTTTATAGAGTATAGCAAATAATATAGAAAATACCATGAATATAATAGAAGACACTTGTTTTTTAAAAGGACATTTTAAAAATACTATTCGCCTAATTAAAAAGAGCAAAAAGATTAAAAAAAGAATTTTTTATTAAGAAAAAAAATAAGAAAACGGAAATAATAAAAATTAAAAAATTTTTTTTTTAAATCTAAAGCATTTGAACATTTTTTTATATTAAAAAATTATATAGAAAAGTTGACTGATCGACAAAAAATTTGTTGTTGTTGAAAATTTACAAATTCAGAGTACTTAATAATGAGTAATAGGTTTCATATTCAAAATAGTCGTTAAAAAATATACGTTATAGTTATAATCTTTATTTTTTATTTTTATATTATGTTCTTTCACGTAAAAAAATCTACTTTGGCACATGGTTTTAAAGAATCACAGATTAGTATAAGAAGATCTTTACTCAGTGGAGAGTATTATATATTTTTTACTTAAGAATATTCAATAAAGTAAAATTAACTAAAAAGTAAAATTATTTGAAGAAAGGCTAAGAAGATATTGGAATTCAATAATTACAAGCTCTAATTGGGCTATAAGACTAATTATAGGACGTGAAAACTAAAACTGTAAAAAGGACTAGTTATAATACATAAATTCTAAGCAACATTCCAATAAAATCGCTATTCTTATAATTTGTAATTATCACCTTTACTAAATGTTAAGATTCTAAACCCAAATTATTTTGATTCCGTAAACCTGTATCATTCTAAGTCCTTAAATCGAAAATATTCTAAGTCCTTCAAATCGAATTATTAGAAGTCTCTAAGCCCGGATTATTTTAAATCCTTAAATTTGAATATTTCTAAACCTCTAAAAGTCAATTATTCCAAGTCCCTAAGTAGAAAATTATACTAGATACCGTCAAAGACGGGTAGAGCGAAGCTGAGCATGTTAAAAAAAAGCAAGAAAAGAGTTTCAGTAATTTTTTAATTTTGATTTTAGAAGTTTTGTTTTGATTGAGTTCAATATTAATGTTTAAATAAGACGTAAAAAAATGTTAAGCGTAGTTGGAATTTTTAAGTATTGGCCAAAAAGGACACCAAAAATCCGCCCTTTATTTTTTAACCTAGTTATTTGTTTACTGAAAAGATTTGAACCAAACATTTTTTTGAGGAACTTTGTTATTACGTGCTTTTTCCAGAATTCATTTTTAAAAAAAAATTCTCTGAACTCTAATACCCCTCAATTAACTTAATTACCAAATTAATATTATACTTAAGTCAGAATGCGGTGTAAGGGTTTCCGAATTCGACAACCAGAATTAAAGTCTTCTGTAGGTTACTCGGACAGGCTGCTTTGCTTGAAAATTCAAGCAAATTGCTTGAATATTCAAGCAATCAATTAAATCAGATAAAAAATACCGTAGGAAAGCTTAAATTTTATTCCCCCCTTTTTTTAAAGAGTTTTTGTGAGAAAATATTTGGATTACCTGCTTTTGTACCTAATTGCCTATTTCTTTCTTTTTTTAGTTATATAAATTTCTGGTTTGTTACTGCTTTTATGTTATCCAAAGGGGGAATGGGGGGGGGGGGGTTAGGTATAGTTTAAACAGAGTCGCGTTTAAAAAAAATTCAATATTGATTTTTAGATATAAATTAAATTTTTAAATAATTATATCTAGTTTTTATCTAATTTATTTTAATTACTTAGTTTTTATAATTATTTGAAAATTTAGTTTTTATCTACAAATCAATATTGCATTTTTTTTAAACATGACTCTGTTTCATCTTAATTTCCCTACCACCCATTCCCCCTTTGGATAACTTAAAAGCAGTAACAAACCAGAAATTTATATAACTAAAAAAAGAAAGAAATAGGCAATTAGGTATAACAGCAGGCAATCCAAATATTTTCTCACAAAAACTCTTTAAAACAAGGGGGGGGGGGGATAAAATTTAAGCTTTCCTACGATATTTTTTATCTGATTTCAAAATTCAAGCAAATACTTGAAAATTCAAGCAAATTGCTTGAATATTCAAGCAGGTTTATTTGTTGCTTGAAAATTAAAGCAATTTGCTTAAATTGCTTGAAATTTCAGCAAACTGCTTGAATTTTCAAGCAAAGTAGTCTGTCCGTGTAATATTTGTATATATATAACCTACAGAAGACTTTTTTTAATTCTGGTTGTCGAACTTCCAACGCATTTTAACTTGAGTATAATATTAATTTGGTAATTAAGTGAATTGAGGGGTATTAGAGTTCAGAGAAGGCTTTTTTTATGAATTATGGAAAAAGCATGTAATAATAAAGTTTTGCAAACAAAAGTTTGGTTGAAATTTTTTCAGCAAACAAATAACAAGGTTGAAAAATAAGGGGCAGATTTTTGGTGTCCTTTTTGGCCAATACTTAAAAATTCTAACTATGCTAAACATTTTTTTACGTCTTATTTAAACATTATTATTGAACTCGATCAATTTAAAACTTTTAAAATCCCAAAAATAAAAAATTACTGAAACTCTTCACGGAGGAAAAAAACTGCTAAATATAACCAAAAATGCTAGTTTTATTGACATTAAAATGTTTGTTTATTTTATGTTCAAAAATTTTAGTAAATATAACCAATTTCAATACCTATTACTAAAATTCATTTACAAACAAATCAAAATTTTTTTGTAAATTTTACAAACAAAATTTGTAATTAAAAACAATGTTTTTTTTGCATTACTCTAAGTAAATAAAAATATTTTAAAGAAATAATAACAAATAAGTAAATAAATAAATATTAATCAGGTCCCACGCTGACAAAATATTTTTCACAAAATTATACATAATAAAAAACTGCAATACTTTATAACCTTTTTATTTATTACTAGTATTAAGCGCGCGTCGCGCGCAAAATGATTTAAAACTACCTATCAACCTTAATTATTTTCTTAAATACCAAAATTTATTCTTACTTTAATTTTTTTATTCATATCAACTACTCGGCGTACTATAACTAACCTCAAAAATAATAAAAATATAATATAAACAATAAAACAATTAATTTTAACCTATTAACAATGAAATTTATATGAGCCAATCAGAATGACTCTTTAGCTATAACAATGTACATAGTTACTGTTGCGATCAACATGTCCTTTTTAAAAAAGGATTTATTTTAAGGTTATATTTTCAAATTTTCATTTTTTGATAATTATGACTGACATGATATTTCTAAAATTTACAAAATCTTTTTTTACTAAAAACTAAACCCCTGTTTACAAAAACTAACCTTGCAAAATGTACAAAATACTTTTCTCCGTGTTTTCTTGCTTTTTTTTAACATGATTAGCTTCGCTCTACCCGTCTTTGACGGTATCTAGTAAATAATATTTGTTTATTCTGCATATCTTCACTCTGACTATTCATTATTTATAATGAATTACTAGTATTATAAAAGAAATAAGCAATTTGGTAATGAAATGCTCTAAAAAACTTAATAGCTCTTAAAATAATTTTAATCGAAAAAGACCAAACCTTACCTAATTTTATTTAAAAAAGAAACAAAATCAGAAAATAAATAATAAAATCAAGTATTAAAAATGGTACATAAAATATAATAAAACTAATATAATTTATTACTTGTTATCAGTTTGTGAAATTTCGAACCATATACTTCACTTTTAAGTCTTGAAATTTCAAGAATTTCTTCTAAATATAAACAATTTGATTGGAATATTAAGCAAAACGTAAAGTTTAGCAAAACTTGAAACCTCATAAAATTATGTTAACTTCAGAAAAGTCATCGGCTACATAATATATTTAAATACCTGATGGTAACATCTGCAATCTAAAAATTAAAAAATTTCAAAACAAAATTAAATATTCAATCCAGTAACCTAAATAAAAAAAATATAAATTTATTTATTACATAAATATAAAGCAAAATAGACCTTTATTCACCTTTTTTTATTAAATTTCTTGAAGTGCCATAATAACACAAATCAAAAACTTTAAGATACATGTTTATATATATAAGTACAAATACACGTACAAAAAAAGAGATAAATTTTTGAAGTAAAAGAAAAGAAAGTAGTGTATAGAAATTGCTTAGTTCTTTTATATCATATATAGAAAATCTGTCATAAAATTTCTTTCTTGATATACCAGTCCAATCGTCGCCAGTACTTATAAAAGATAGGAATACTTTGAAAATGCTTCTTTTTTTTTATATATGTTTTTGCAAAAAGTTTCTTATGTTTAATTGGAGAATTGTCAAAAGTGACATTAGTCATTAACAGAAGCGAAGAAATATTGTGCTAGTATATATATATATATATATATATATATATATATATATATATATATATATATATATATATATATATATATATATATATATATATATATATATACAGATAAAATAATGCCAACATAATAAAAAGTATCGAAAGTAAATATATCTGATATAGTCTTAATAATAGGAGATTAAAAAAGACAAAATTGTATTGTCAAGCCAAGTTTTTTTATACTTAATGCATTGCACGAAATAATATTACAGTAAATATGGTTACAATAATATTCATTAATAATATTAAGTATATTTTTAAGTGAAATATATGTGAGACTACGGAGCAATCTATGTAAGGCTGAATCTATGTAGGCGTTTGAATGCATATGCATACGAATATTCGTATATTGCCAATCTATGCTTATTTTCAGTAATGCTTTTGTTGCTCCCTAGTAGCCCCTAGTAAGAAGGATGAATAGAAGCATAGATTGGCACTGTAAAAAGATTCGTATTAAAAAACAAAAATATACGCTATAAAAAATATAATATATGCTATATCTTTTGCCTCTATGGACAGCAAAGCCTTATTTATCATATAAATAAAATAATTTTTTCTGCATTTATAAATGATCCCTGTCAACAACTTTATTAAATGTTTATTTAGTTTAATAATGAATGAAAAAGTAGCTTGTAAATTAAAATAAGCATAGATAATTGAAATATCATTTGTATGTTAATATTATAAATAAAATCTATTTATCAATTAATTTATAAAGCTTTTAATAACAATTTAAAAACATATTAAATATTAATAATTATTATTTTGATTTAAATATTATATCATACGAATGTGTTCTATAAATTATTTATTTTATTAATATTATATTTTAATTACTTAATTAGTGAAACTGTATATATTTGTGAAATATATATATGGGCATATCCATTACTTTTCATACAAAAGTGTGCGCACCCATGACTCCGATCGGGTTCAAATTTTCAGGGGTGGTTTGAAGTAATAAAAAACTCAGCCAGCCAAAATTTCAGCCATTTTGCAGGACGGGTTGCCGAGATACAAGCTCTAAAAGGTCCAAAAATAGCTGTTTTTAGCCAATTTTCAAAAATTTACTGGGCTTCAAGGATTACTCTAAAAAACATCCGGCTGGTCTCATTTTTTTCCTTGAACTTTCAACTTTTACTAAAAAAATGTTCAAAAAGTTTCATGGAGTTGATTTTTACTGGCATTGATTAACGTAAGATTTATTTTATCGAAAAATGCTGGTTTTTGAACTTGAATTGTGACTTAGCATCATTAGTTAAAGATTTTCGGTTGGTTTCACTAAAAGCGTCTATTAAAGACCTTTCAAATGAGACCTTAAACGTTAAAAAAGCTAATCAGGAACCGGAGATATAAGCAATTGAAAGTTTGCTGTTTCCGAAAATATCGATTTTTTAACAACTTTAATCGTCTGCAAAATTTTTCTCTGAGTACTTTAAGGGCTGAAAATTTCAGGAAAGCTTCTTTTGATATTAAAAAAAAATCGATATTTTCGGAAACAGCAAACTTTCAATTGCTTATATCTCCGGTTCCTGATAAGCTTTTTTAACGTTTAAGGTCTCATTTGAAAGGTCTTTGATAGACGCTTTTAGTGAAACCAACCGGAAGTCTTTAGCTAATGATGCTGAGTCACAATTCAAGTTCAAAAATCAGCATTTTTCGATAAAATAAATCTTACGTTAATCAATGCCAGTAAAAATCAACTCCATGAAACTTTTTGAAAATTTTTTTGGTAAAAGTTGAATTTTCAAGGAAAAAAATGAGACCAGCCGGATGTTTTTTAGAGTAATCCTTGAAGCCCAGTAAATTTTTGAAAATTGGCTAAAAACAGCTATTTTTGGACCTTTTAGAGCTTGTATCTCGGCAACCCGTCCTGCAAAATGGCTGAAATTTTGGCTGGCTGAGTTTTTTATTACTTCAAACCACCCCTGAAAATTTGAACCCGATCGGAGTCATGGGTGCGCACACTTTTGTATGAAAAGTAATGGATATGCCCATATATATATATAGACGAGTATCAAGTTTTATAACATTTTCTAAATATTATGATGATTTCAAGCATTAACTTGATGGATATTGCATTAGTGATTATTATCCATTAAAATGAAAATAATTTTTATTTTTTTTATTATATAAATTTTATAATTTTACTTCAAAATATATTTCAGCAAATTTTTTTTTAAAAATCAGTACAGGCTCGGTCCATAAGGCTTGTGTGCATTATAGATTCCAAAGGAGTATACCATTGCAACTTTAGTTTTTTGGTGCTTATTCTGGAAAATGATTCTTTTAGTATTTCAAGTTCTGATAACAAAAAAAAAAATTAATCCTAACCATCGATTTTTGGTGCGTAAAAAACGAAAAAATTACATTTTGGTCCCCTTACCAGGAAATGATCAGTTTTTCAAAAAAAAACATTTAAACAAACCCATTTAAAAACATGTAACATTAAAAATGGCTAAAATATATAGGTTGTAATGAAAAAACTTTCTTTTTGAAAAAAATGCCCTGAAATTGGATACAGCATAAAATCTAACAACTTTCTGGCAAGGGAACTAATATTTTCGTAATCTACGTCCCTAAAGATAATTATAATTATTTAGGAAAACTTTAGCAGAAAACTGCAGGGGAAGAACTGGCAATTTTCTGACAAGGAGAACAGATTTGTATCGAGATAACTTTTCTATTGTTATTTTACACGTAGTTAAAGAATGATATTATGACCTAATTTTTTTTTCAAAATTTTTTTTACTAAAAAATCTTAAGTTACTTTTTTTTTTTAATTTTTGTCTTAGCTTAATAGTGTAATTATATCTTTTAAGATATAATTAATTATAAGATATAATTATAAGATATAATTACTTATATCTTTAAGATATAAGTAATTATATCTTTAAGATATAATTACGCCAGCTACACCAAAAACTGTCTATATAACAGACATAATTATCATAAAATAAGATTATGTTTTAGTGTAGAAAAATCTTTTTTATACAAAAAACCTGATTTTTTCCATGAGATTTTAAACAGTATCAAAGAAAAGATCATTCTCAGTTTTTCTTATGATATTATACTTTGTTAGGTAAAATAGAAAATTAGAACATTTTTTTATTGCTAATGAGGAACCATAGAGTCAATTACTTGGCAGCATTGTTTTAGGGATGTTACACCCTTATTTTTACCCTTTCAACCCTAAAAATATCATTATTTAAAAAAAAAAATTTTTTAATTTTTTCGATTCTAGTACGTATTTTGGGCTGCTGAAACTAAATGTGGCGTCAATATTTATTTTTGCGAGTTTACCACCCTTATTTATTAAAAGTTTTATAAAAATAAAGCGACACGACAAACCTTGCACCCACATAACCTAAGGAAGTGGAATCACAAAAGTATACCACAAGCCTTACACCCTCATAACCTAAGGAAGTGGTTTATAAAAAAACTACAGGATACGTCCCTCAAAAATAGTTTTTGACCCCAGATTTAGATTCAGTGGCCCAAAATACCTACTGGAATTCATAAAAACTGAGAAAATAATTTATATTTAAAAACGATATTTCAAGGGTTGTAAGGGTAAAAATAAGAGTGATACATCCCTCAAAAAAATGTTCTGACGCTATATTTCGATTTAGTGACTTCAATTAGATAATTATCTACACGGTAGAATTGCTTTGGTTGAAAATTCAACCAAAAGTAGTAATTTAAGTATTAAAATTTAAGTAGTAAAATTCATCCAAAAGCTAAAATACAAAATAAAAATGATGTAATTATAATACAAAGTGAAAAAATGATATGTGCATCCATTAAAAGTAAATTAATTTTGTAATAGATTATATAATTAGTGATTTTTTATGTATTATTACTTCATTTGGCTCAAAAGCTGAGGAATGACTAATTAAATTAAAATGGAATCTAAAATTTCAAGTTTTTCAAACACAAACTCTTGTTTATGTATTACATATAGGTAAAGTTTAAATTTAAAAATTATGGATAAATTAAATTAAGTAACCTTTTTAATTAGTCATTCCTCAGCTTCTGAGCCAAATGAAGTAATAATAATAATATATAAAAAATCACTAGTTATAGTGATAGTCATATAATCTATTATAATATTAATTAATTCACTTTTTATGGATGCACAGATCATTTTTTTACTCTGTATTATAATTACATCAATTTTATTTTGTATTTTAGTTATTGGTTGAATTTTCAACCATTTTGGTTGAATTTTACTATTTTTTGGTTGAATATTCTTGGTTGAATTTTACTAATCAATAACTAACAAATTGGTTGAATTTTCAACCAAAGCAATTCTACCGTGTACTAAGACATTCCAAAATTAAAAAAAAAGATAAAACTAATTATTTTGGCTTGATGGTACGGAAATGGGGATGGTTATCACTGCCCTTTCACTTCCCCAAGTTTTTTTGTTATGGATAATGTTGCTGAAGACATTTCACGAACTTTCCACAGGAAAATATTGGTTTCATTTTACTTTCCTCCCACATCATGGATACGACCTGACTAAAAGCAGTTAGTATTTAATAATTTAAAAAATTTATTATAAAAAGTATTATCCTGACATTTTATTTTTTTTTTCATAAATAAATTTTATTTTAATATTCTAAAAAAAAAATTCAAAGAATAAAATAAACAAAAGAATTTTTTGATATATTTAATTTTATAAAATAAATCTAAAATCTATTATATTTATGATCAATTTTATATCTGGAATTTACACGACCTATATTATTTTAGAATAAAAAATTACATGTAAAAATCAATCCTTTTAAAATCTCCTAAAGTATTACCAAAAATTAAAATAGAACAAAAAGTTACATACTGAAAATAAAATATTATAAAAAAAAAGAATGTAAAATGTAATATTAAATTTATTTTAAATAAAAGTTTTAAAAGTTTTGCATGACTTCACTCAACTAAAAAAAAACAATGTAACAAAATTTTCAATTATTTTTCAATAGTTTTTTATTAATTAGTAATTAAATAAAATTTTTCATTACCTATATTAAAATTATAAACTTTTATTATACTTCGTACCTTTACCACTTTTTTCATAAAAAGTTATTAATCTAGAAATAATTATGTACTTATTATTTTAATAAAAGTACCCATTTAATTTGTAAATAAAAAGTTCGAGTTAGAGAAAAGATACATAATTATCGAGTTGTGATATTTTTTTTCCTCAATATTACTGTGAATTTACGCTCTATTTTGTATTAATATAGTAAAATCACTTTTTTTTACTGGCATTGGTTTTATAATTGATATGAAAGTTTCTATAAAAAAATGTATACAACTAAAATCAATTTTTCTTTTCACATAATATTAACATAAAACTTCATCTATAAAAGTTTATACTTTGCTAGTTTGGTAAAGTTTACCTAAATCTCGTAGCAAGAAAAGTTAGTCTTCGGATACATGAAAAAATGAAACACAACTGATTAGTTTTATATTTAAAAAATTTTTTTCTTTTTCTATTTTCACTCTGTAAATCAGAATTAATTTAGTGTCCAAATCTAAGTGATTAAATCCATATTATTTTACATAATATTTTTATAACCACGAAAAATAAATATATACTGTAGACTTGCAAATTAGAGCATGTAAGGAATGATTTTTTAACCCTCTATGGTAACACTTCCCGCAAAAACCGCAATGGTCACTGTGGGTCATTATGACACCAGCCGGTTTTTGGACTGGGAAATGAACTTAGACTTACCCTAAAGATTCGAAACTAATTAGGTGTATACTTGGATATCCAAATTACAATAATTCACAGGTATTTAGTAAAAATTTAAAATTGTAGTATGTAAAAGTTATAAAAAACAAAATAAAAATCGAAAAATGGCCATTATTTAGAAAAAGTGGTCTAATTTTTTGTTTTTTGATATTTGAAAAAAAACCAACTTTGTTTTAATCGTTAAGGATACTGCTTTCATGTAATTAAGTTAGTTTTTTGATTTGCTTCAAAAAGTATATTTATTTTGAAGAATGAAGGAGCGTGCGAGGAATCGGTAGGCGTATAATTTAGTCAATTTTAAGTGAAATGGATAATTCTTTGTTAAGAGTAAAAAACAAAACAATTGGGTCATCGTACATTCATCATTGGTATTAAGACTAATTTTTTAAGTTCACGGCTACGAAATTCTATTTAGCGACTTCAAAAATATTTGAAAGCCAGTTTTTAAATTTTTAATTAAATATATATTTAAAAATACATTCGAAATTGGCCGAAAAAATACGTTTTTTTGTTATTAAGGCTAAGTTTTTGAATAGTTTTTGAAAGTATATAAATACACTCAAAAAAAAAGAATAAAAAAAATAATTTCAATGAATTTAGTAAACACAAATTAATAAATATTGGTAAATGTAACCAAAAAACTAGTAAATATTACTAAAAAATTGAGCTTTTAGTTTTATTAACAAATGTTACTAGTAAATTTTACTAAAAATTTATAGTAACTTTTAACCAAACTGAATTAAGTAAACAAAACTGTATTTTTGATTATATTTATTAATTTTTTGTATGCGTGTAGTATTGTACAAAAATGTGATGAAAGCTTATACATTTAACACTAGATACCGTCAATGACGGGTAGAGCGAAGCTAATCATGTTAGAAAAAAGTCTTTTTTAATTTTGGGATTTTGAAAGTTTTGATTAGTACTATCTTTAAAGAGCCATATTACGAAAATAACTGAAGCAAAAAGTACGAGTAAATAACTATGAGACCTATAAAACCCATTTAAGTTTTAACTCAAAATTTTAAATGCAATTTTTGCAGCCGTTTAAAAACTAGTCTTTTTGGCCAAATCTGGCCATTAGGTTTACTGACTATAATGGTAGGAAAATTACAGATAAAAAATGCTGTTTACGGGGATCAAAAGGTGATAGTTATAAAAAAATGAGACCAACCGGAAGGTATTTGGTTGACTCACAAGGTAACAGCAAACCCTATCTTATAGCATAGAACCCTAATAAATAACATGTTGATGATTTTTAGTGGACAACTTTGACACGAAATATTGAGTTTATTTCGTTTTATCTTAATTTTGACATCGGGTTCTGAAAATTGAGACTTTTTTACACGGGGATACATTTTTGAAGTATAAATATTGGTTTTAAAATTAATTTAGTGTGCGAAGGCAAAACGACACGTAAACATTTATAAGGTTTTTCACTTGTGTGAAGCAAAAATACAGGAATAAACACGCCTTTAGAAATACCGAATTGGGTCCAAAAACTATAGGTATCATCAACTCAATGAAAAAAACTTAGTTTTAAAAAATGAAAGCAATCCGATTGATCGTTTTTGTTGCATCGTGCCCACAAGGTGTCGAGAGCTTCTCTCTATAATAATATACAGCTTCCACTTTATAAGTAAAAATTGGTTAATTCCAAAATGTCTTGTTTACTTCGTCTTGATGATATACTTTAATGATATTTTATTTCCCCTGAGGTTTATAATAATAAGTAAAAAAATCATGCTTATATAATTGTATAAGCAACTCAAGGAATTTTTTATCTCTGCTTTTATTATTTTTTTGCTTACCTCCATTTTGGATACCTTCGTCTGTCACAGATTCATACTTATTTATAGCTTATTTTACTAATGTTGATTGGAAAATAACTTCAAAAAATTAAAACAGTTAGTTGCAGGATTCCTGAAGTATTGGTATAAATCATAGAATGTCTATGGTATAAATATGGGAGTTTTTTTCTAAATAAGATAGCCGTAGATAAAATAGTGCTCTGTAAGATCGATAGCTCAAAAAATGGAATATTCCTAAAAATGTCTAAATCCTAGAAAAATTTTGCATGCATTATACATGCTTATATTGAATGGCTGTGTGCAGTAATTTAAGTTACTAGTATTAATTAATTATTATTTATATTTTGCGTCGCGCGCAAAATGATTTAAAACTATCAACCTTAATTATTTTCTTAAATACCAAAATTTATTGTTACTTTAATTTTTTTATTCATATCAACTATTCGACGTACTATAACTAACCTCAAAAATAATAAAAATATAATATAAACAATAAAACAATTAATTTTAACCTATTAATAATGAAATTTATATGAGCCAATCAGAATGCCTCTTTAGCTATAACAATGTACATAGTTACTGTTGCGATCAACATGTCCTTTTTAAAAAAGGATAAAAGGGATATATTCTGCTTTTCAGAGTCTATTCAATAAACCATATCTCCCCTTGAACATATTTTTTGAAATCAGATCTATATGAAGTTGTGAGATTTCCAGTATGAATAAGTGGGGGGGGGGCACTATGTATATTATTCCTGTGAAAAGCACCCAAATACTTGAATTTTTCAGGGTTATTTATACTAACTGTAAGTTAGATTTCAATCACTTAAAAGTTTAAAGTGCTACCGCAATGTAGGAAAAAATTTACAAGCTAATAAAAATTTTGAAATTTTAGGTTAGTCATTGCCTAATAAGAGCAAAGATTTTTAAAAAAATAATGAATCAAACTGTATAGTGAAAAAGTTATTAATCAAAAACAAAAAATATTCTGTTACGATAAATCGTGGCAAAGTTATCGTCAAATCAGAATGTTTTAAAATTTCACAAAAACTCTTGAAGTGAGTTTAATTTAAAATGATTATTTTTTAACGAATGGTATATGGGGTATATGTCACGCGAAGTCGCGCGTATTATAATAATACATATATAGTAAAAAAATTAGCTTCATTTATTCTATTACCTGTATGAGGAAGACGAAAAAACAAATACAGTTTTTAAAATAATCTTCTATTAAAATTGAGAAATGTCAGATGAATTTTGAGGCACTTAATTCCGATTGGTCTAGAAGTATATATATTGACGCGCGCCCATATGCTGTGTTGTTCAGAGTGCGTCTGGTGTTGTTTATGTTTTGATCTGTTATACGTATGTAGAGGTTATAAAATAAGGAAATATTTTATATTTATTATTTTTTATTTTAAAAAATAAATTTAATTTAATAGGGAGTTAATAAATATATAAAAAAAAACATTACATTGAATTAGAATTTATCATTGAATGTTTTAGAATGTATACATAGGTATTAGTACACGTTTAATAAACTCCGAAAAAGTTTTTCAAAATTAATTTTTATTTTTTGTGAAATTTTTTTATGACTGATATCGGTTGAAATTAAATTTATATGAAATTGATATAAAAAAACATTGTATAATAATATAAATAATTTATAAAATATATAATAATTTTTTAAGTATGCAAAAATGATGAATTTTAGAGTTCTAAAATTTAATGAGATTGTAGTTGTATACACAACAATAATAGTAATTAAATATATATAAGTTTTTGAAATTATAAACTCAGTTGTGTACTTTACAAGAATTAAATTTTTATATATTAATTGAAGTTCCCCTGCAAGTCATTGTTAACACCAAATCTACTTGGTATAATTGAAGAAGATGGAATATGCAAAAAGTTTTTCAATATTAAAAGCTGGTGGATGTTCATTAGGCATGTTTATTTACATACAGGTCAATAGAAAAACGTGAATCTAGAGTCATAATAGAAATTAAGGTTCAAAATCTTAATCCGAGCATTGCATAAATAGCTTGAACTGTCATAGTGAATACAAGATTTGTATCAACTTAACTCGCTATAATATACAGCAATCAAGAATACAAATGTCCACATAATATATCTATTGAAATTTATAATAAGCTCAATAGTAATAGTAGTTCAACCAATTATTAATTTAATTATTAATTAAACAAAGTAAACATTTACTTTGTATTCACTGCCACTGTGCAAGCTATTTACAGATTGTTTGGTTCAAACTGATATAGCTAAATTTCAGTTTCAACTCCATATTCACTCTTTTCTACTGATTTGAATGTAACTAAACATGATGAACCAAATAGCTTATAATATTGAAAAGATTTATGAATTCCATTATCTTTTGCAGCGAACTTCAAAATTATAGATAACATTTTAATATGGAACATGTTTATAGGGAAGGGTACCCTAGGAATCCGAAAATCAAAGGGGTGGTCATATGTGTCCCACTTAAGAGGGTGGTCAAATGGGACTTAAATAATTTCAATATAGCGACTTTTATTGAATAATTCAAATTTAGGGACTTAGAATATTCAAGAGACTTAGAATAATCCGAGTTTGGGAATTGTAATTTGGGTTCAGAAGCTTAACATTTAGTAAAGGTAATAATTACAAATTATAAAAATAGCAAATTGAATAGTAGTGTTACGTAACATTTAAATATTATAAATAGCCCTCAGTTGCAGTAAGCATGTTCCATGCATTTTGGTTGTGTTTACTCAAACGGGTTATAGGTTTTTTCTTTTATTTTTGTGTAAGAGGGTGATTTTCATATTATTAACATGTAAAAAAATTTGACAAATGCACTGATTTATGGTCCCGAGGGACAATAATTGCACTAGATGTGGTAAATTTTTTTTAAAAGTAATATGCATAAAAGTATCAGAAAAGAATTCCGGTTGAAAAGCAGTCATTTTCTGCCTTCGTCAAAAAAAATATAATTATTATAGCGAATACCATTGATTAAAAGAGCCGAGAGATTGTCAGAAAAAAAAACATATGCTTTCTTTTTTTAAGTTTTCAAAAAAAATTTTTTTTTTAATTTCTTTTGAAAATTTTTTTTTAAAATAAAAACTAACTTGTCAATAAATATAGACAAAAGTTTCTTTTTAATTTTCCTACACAGCATTGATTATTTTTGCTATTAACGCTTATTTTAATATTTATACTCCAGTTAATATACGCGGGGAGGGCGGGTAGTATAAACACCTACCACCACCAGATTTGGTCTACTTTAGGTTTTTGGGTCCATCACGAATTTCGGAGTTTTTCCTATGAGAAATGGGTGGAAAATCCTTAAATTTTCAAAAACTATACTCCTAAAAAATTATTATTTAGGTATTTTTGATGTATTCGAATTTTGGGCGGTCAGATTTGGACCATAAGAGTTTTTGGGTTGCTGGTCAAGAATTTCGACTTCTTTATTCATAAATAATTAAAATTTCTCCCATAAATTGGCTACAACTACTCCTGAAAAGAAGGTGATTTTACTATTTTGGCACTTTAAGTGTTCAGAAACGGTTTAAATGGATTTTTTTGGGTCGCTGAACAAGAATTTTTGGGAATTTTTCGTTAAAAATTAATTTCTCACCCTTAAACAGAAACTACCCCTAAAAGGGGTGTTTTTGCTATTTTCGCATTGTCAGTGTTAAGATTCGGTTTTTATAGGTTTTCTAGGTCGGGGATCACGAATTTCGGAGAATTACTTATTAAAAATTAATTTTTCATCCTTAAATTAGCAAAACTACCCCTAAAAAGTTTTTTTTGCTACTTTCGGTCTTTCAGCGTTCAGATTCAGTTCAAATGGGGTTTTTGGGTCGCTGAACAAGAATTTTGTGAAAATTTTTGTTAAAAATTAATTTCTCACCCTTTAATTAAGAGAAGCTACCCCTAGAAAGGGTATTTGTGCTATTTTCTGAATCTGAACGCTGAAAGAGCGAAAGTAGCAGAAACAACGTTTTAGAGGTAGTTTTGCTAATTTAAGGGTGAGAAATAAAATTAGTTTTTAATAAACAATTCGCTGAAATTCGTAATCCGCGACTGAAAAAACCTGTAATAGACCAAATCTGGTGGTGGTAGGTGATTATACCATCAAAATAATTTAAAATAATACACCATCCGTATACTGACTGGAGTATTAATACATAGCTTATACATAACGACACTTATATAAAAAAAATAAAATTTGTTTTTTAAATTATATAGGTTTTTAGTATAAAGATTAAAGTTCTAACTGTTTCTAATTTGAAATTAAAATTGAGGGGGTTGGCGCGCTTTAGCGCGCAGGGGGCAGAGCCCCCTAGTACAATAAAATTAATTATTTAAAATTAATTTCCTTTTACTATATTTTATTATTATGTATATAACCTTTAATATAATAATCAAAAAATAATTAAAAATATTATGTAAATATAAAAATATATATTTATAATTATTTAGTTAAATTTAATAATATGACTATTAGCATAAATATAAAAGAATCAAAA
Organism: Anagrus nilaparvatae; assembly: GCA_022575985.1. Taxonomy (NCBI): domain Eukaryota; kingdom Metazoa; phylum Arthropoda; class Insecta; order Hymenoptera; family Mymaridae; genus Anagrus; species Anagrus nilaparvatae. The sequence continues at coordinate 3,105,292 of JAKSXM010000156.1, read as the reverse complement.
TTTTAGGTTATGTATGCCGCAGCAATCTCCGTAAATAATTTAAATAACAAAATATAATATAGTGTCCAAAATTAATTTCTTTAAAAAATGTTTCCATTTTAAATAAAAAAAATTAAAAAAATAACAAGAAAATCATTGATATAACCTTGATAAGTTTTTTGTTTAAAAATGCATATTTCAAGCTATATGCCTTCTCGCATATTTGTGTGTCGCACTGTTTTTTTGGGGAGTCTAATGCCCGGAAACCGGGAGTCGGACTTATTTTAGTTTAGGCATCTGACACTTGGCACGGGCGTTCAAATCAACGTCAAGTTTATCAGTGTAGGGCTATACAAACCACTTAATGAACTGCGCAGAGATAAGATAAAGAAATATAAGAAGGATGAAATACGTCAAGCGATAGTAATAAAGTACTACAATCAGGATATATTTGTACTAAAGGAAAATATAAATTTTTCATCTCGCACCATCTTATCGTGGAATATGGAGTCAGCATTCAGAAGAAGGCTTGTTGAGTCTTGACTTAACAAAGGGGTTACTCATCACACTACTATGGCAATACAAGGTTTGCACACCAACTGGACCAGGTGGAATAAAATGACAGAAAGATTACCAAAAAGGAGACCCTTGGTCTGAGGTGTTTTGATAATTTTGAATTTCAAAGATAATTTGGAACATCCGCTTTCACGTCAAAAGAGTCAAGTCCGCTGCGGAAAATATAGCGGCAGTACATCCGTCAATCTCAGACCAACGAGAGCGAAAAGAAATTTCAGTTAAAATCTATGAAAGGACTTTGAGGATGGAGTACATACAACGGGGGGTGAGTTTAGTCGGTAAACTTTGGGCAAGGCATTCTACCTTTGCAGATTGCCTTGCTCCATGGAGTCCGACATAACCTAAACGATCGGGGTCTAGGTATGCGTAACGCATTCTCACCTCCCTGCCCGTATGCAAAAAAAAAACAAATAAATACACAAAATATTGTGCAGGGAAACATAACTCTTTCTAGTTACAGGGGGCAAAGATATTTCTTAGAGTATCCTGAGTAGAAAACCTCAAAACAATTCTACACTGTAATATGCATTTGATCTAGGGGTCGTACGTCGTACGGGTTTTAATTACCATATGTCGCCAATTTGAATTAGAGGACGAAATGGCACCATCCGAGACTGCTGGAGGCTATATCGTAGGTTTTATCAAATTAAATATCAAGACCCAGAATCGTCTGTAAATAAGCATAAAAAACCCTGGAAAATTTAAGTATTTCGGTTACCCAGAAAAAAAAAATATTTGAAAATTTTCAGGGAATTGTAATTTTTCTCTTTTTCCCCGTGTTATTTAAATAGAAAATAAAAGAGTCTCGGGGAACAATGAAAAAGCGATTTTTTAATGACAAGATTATTTTGTCAGTTTTGAATGGAAAAAGATTGATTTAAATGAGTAAAACAAATGCATATCGATATTTGGGAAGTAACGGACACCCTAATGTATAGTTTATTTAAAAAAAAAAACTTAAAAAAAAAAAAATTCCGTCTTATTAAAATTAGGGTCTATACTTTTTTTTTTTTTTTTTTTTTTTGTCAAGGGAATCTTGTGAATCTTACATCAGCCATGGAGTGTTTACGGGCCTTAAAGGCCCGCAAATTTCCATGACCGCCCAGTTGCACAAAGTGTACAACTGGGAGACCACCGGCGAACGCGGTCGCCGGCTACGCCCCAGATTCTTACTGGATAAACACACTATAAACCCCCCTGCGCTTGTTTGCCCCAAACCGGAACTCCCTTTTCAGGTATAACTTCAGTTTGGGACGCGCAGCCTAGGCAACTGGCCGCTGCCTTCCCCCAGCCTAGTGACAGGAGAGCAATCTACAATAGAAAGCCCTCCTCCTTTTTCTTCAACAAGGTGGCCCTTACGTACTCTGCTACTTTGTTCCAATTTTCAGAACTCCGTAGCATTTCCGGAACCACCTTCTCTGGCCTCCAAATCGGGAAGGGCGGGCGCCCTTCCACGTAGCGCATACATCCGAAGAAAGTATGCTCCACTGTATCCTTCTCGCCTGGGCAGTGCAAGCACTCCTCTGTTGCCACCTTATGCCAATGTTTCAACATTGCACGGAAATACCCGTGTCCAGTCAAGAATTGGGTGAGGTTAGGGTCTATACTTACTTGTTGATATTGTTAATTTCAAGTTGATTTGTAAAAGAAATAGAGTTATTATTTACCTTTTATCAATATATTATTAAATAATTAATTTATTTAAAAAAATTAATTTTCCAATAAAATTTATACGTTTTTTATACTTACTTTTAAATAAAAAAAAACAATAAATCAATCATTTTTAATATTAATATCTACATTTTTAAATGTTTCAGCAATAAAAGAGGTATACAATAAAAATAAAGAAACAGTAAATATAAACCATTTTATAAAGTTTTTAAAAATAAATTATTATTTATAAAATGAAAACTGTAATTATATAACAATTGTTATTTTAATATAGAAAATATTGTGAATACTTAGTAAATACAAATAACACAGCTGCACAAAAAAAAAAAGTTCTGATCCTGTAACTAGACCTACCTACAGGTAAGTTTTTCGATGTCCTAAAACCGAATCTGAAGTCAGAATTTAGCCTACACCCTCAGATTTTGCCCCAGCTACCCTCAGCTACCCTAATTTATAACTTTTGCACAAAGTAAAATGTTCACCCTCTGGGGCAGATTAAAGGGTGATTGGGGTAGCTGCGGCAAAAACTAAGGGTGGTAGGTAAATTCTGACTTGAAATTCGTTTTTAGAACATCAAAATACGTAAATAAGGTACTTTTATTTTTAACTTTTGGACAAAGTAAAATATTTGCTTTTTGGGGCGGTTTAGAGGGTAGCTGGGGCAAAATCTGAGGGTGTAGGCTGAATTCTGACTTCAAATTCGATTTTAGGACCTCAAAATACGTTACTAACGTACTTTTATTTTTAACTTTTGGACATAGTAAAATATTTGATTTTTGGGGTGGTTTAGAGGGTGGCTGGGGGTAGCTGGGGCAAAATCTGAGGGTGTAGGCTAAATTCTGACTTCAGATTCGGTTTTAAGACACAAAAATACGTAACTAATGTACATTTATTTTTAATTTTTGGACATAGTGAAATATGTGCTTTTTGGGCGGTTTAGAGGGTGGCTGGGGGTAGCTGGGGAAAAATCTGAGGGTGTAGGCTAAATTCTGACTTCAGATTCGGTTTTAGGACATCGAAAAACTTACCTGTAGGTAGGGCTAGTTACAGGATCAGAACTTTTTTTTTTTTGTGCAGCTGTGTAATCAAACAATCAGAAAAAAATTTTATATTTTAGATGACACTAATAAGTACAACAGTAAAAAAAATAAAATTTTTATTTTATAATTTATATAAATATCTAACATTAAAAAAAAAAGTTTTTAATTAAATAAAAAAAAAATAAGGATATAAATTATAGAAAAGCTATAATATTATGATAAAATATTCTTATATTGATTTTATAAATTTATATATTTTAATACTTTCTGAGGATAAGTAAAAAGCACAAAATGCATATGAAAAACCTCTTGCAGCTTTTTATCCAATTTTTTTTTAATTCGTGGTATACGTTCGTACTGTAGTAAACTTAATAAATATTTATTTTTTCTAAGAATTCCTTAACTTTGTAAATATAAATTGAGAGATCTTGAATTAATCCAAAATAAAATTTTATTAGTTTTTTTTTATCAATTTAAAACTCGAATAAAAAATTATTTCAAAAGAAAAGTCGATGTTCAATTTTTATTGCACAGTTCAAGAATTGAAAAATTGTTAAAGAAGTTAATTGGTGTCATCAGTTTCTCCTGAATTAAAGCATAATTTTACCAGTGCTGCGCTAAATACATATGCTAAATACTTCCATTACAGAATGTGCCTCAGTATAAAAAAAGATGTAATTACAAACTCATTATTGTAAATTTTTTAAATAAATCGTCATTTTTTAAAAATGTTTTATTTATTTTTTTACGTAATCAAGTTTTAAAAGAAAAACAAAAGTTTAAAAAAGAAAATTAGAGCATAGTAAGCTAATATATATAGAAATGTTTTTTATTAAATTATAGAAGTTTTAATTAAGAATATGAATATTAATATTGCAGTCTGCGCATATTTGAAGTTATACACACACACACACACACACACGCATTTCTATATATATTTTTCTTGAATATTAAAAAAGAAAAATTTAACAGACAACATATTATGAATAACGAATTTATTAGATGCTTTTAGAATATTAAATAAAATTCAATAATTATTTATTAATTATACAAAAATTTTTTTTTATCATATAAAAATATTTTTTCTTAAATTAATTTTTTTTTCTGAATAAAGATATTTTTTATTTACATTAAAAATTAATTAATAGAAATATTTACATCACGATATATTTAACAGTCATAGAATCGTTAGTAGTAGAAGAAAAATTATTTCAGTTTAAAATTTTTTTTTATACACAATATTTATTTAATCAACCATTTTACTAAAAGCTGGCTCGCCATCAGGTTTTCGTCGTTTTGTTGTACTATTAGCAATATCAGGCATTTTAAGTATTTTCTTTTCTACTGTTTTAATTTGTTCCGGTTTGGCAAGTAATAGTGGTTCTTCACTACCAATAATAGCCAATGTTACATCCGGTAATCCACCAACTTTGCTTAAACAGCTTTCAAGTGGAGCATCACAAAGTGTTGCTGTTATAAGGCGTTCTGGCGACGATTGGACGGGTATTGCAAATTTTACGACAGGTTCCCTGAAAAAATTATAATTTATATTTTTTTTTATTCTATATTTTATGAATTTTTTTTATTATCTTTCGTTTATTTGTGCTTGTTTATGTATTATAAATGTATATTATATTTATTGGTTAAAAGTTTTGATTTGTGATATTATTGTCTGGAAAAAATGCTTCGTGCATTCGTACTATAAATTTAAATAATCTTTATGTCAATAATTCAATAAATGATTTGTATAAGATATATATATTTTAAATTTTTAAATTATATTCGTATGCAAAATTATTACATATCATTTTTTTCTTTTTTTTAAATATTTTTTATCTAGGATTGGCAGGATTCAAATCTAATTTATAAATTTTTTGTAAACTCAGATTTATAGATATGTTGATCTGAGTATTTTCAATAGAATGAAATTTTTCGCTGAATTTCTGATTAAACTAAAATTTTAAATTATCTAAGATTGAATTTAAAATTTTTTTTGGGGGGAGGGTTTAATATAATATCTTTATAATTTACAAGGTTGAATAAACTAGAAATGTCGTACGTGTATTGAATATCACCAATTTAATGAGCCAAATAGAGAAGACATGAGTTCTATACCTTTGGTTATAATAAATAATTAGTAACAGCGCTATCATAATAAAGTACGATTTCTGACTAAAAATATATTACATCAAAGTGACTAGAATGCTTTTTGGTTAAAGAAAATTCAACACTTGAGCATATTCAAGGAAAATTTACAAACATTAATAATTGCTTCTCCGAATCGAAGGTTCTTAATGGTGATTGTTTTTGAATAAAAAACTCAAACTTGACAGGGTTTTACACCATAAAATATCAAGAATTTTTTTAATTGTGGAATAATTTAATAAGATATTTTAAAAGTCCTGGAAATCAATAATAATAATTGCCTTTAGTAATACAAATTTCTTGAATATCGCTGGTAATAATATATTTTATAATTTTTGATGCTTTATATATAAAAGTAAATAAAAAAAAATAATTAAAAATATAAATATCAAGACTTTAGTAAGCAGTTTCTGAAATGTGGTTCTCTTTTGGCATGTATTTCCTTTGTAATCTCGAATATTGATGTGAAGTGCAAGCATCATACAAAGAAATTAACATAATGGCACAAAGCTTTAAATCTGCTTGCTTTCTTTACAAGAAAATATTCAAGCAGATCAAAGTAAACTTTTTAATTATTAAATTAAGAAAAAATAACATTAATATCTATCTCACATATAGAAATGCATAAAATTATTAAGATAATAAGAGTAAAGAACAGATTGACGTATAAATTTTTTTAGAATTATAGTAAAAATTAATATAATTATATATAAATATTTATGTTACATTATATTTAAGAAAATTTATAAAATATTTAACTCTTATCCAGAAAATCGTGTAATATCACGTATAATCACTTAATGTTATATAATTATATATCTCTCTATATTATAAAATTCTAAACACTGCCACCGCTGCCGCCGACACGGTACATTTGAGCATGGTACATTTAGGCACCCCTTAATTGGATACCGTATTATCTCTATATTATATGCCAATTTGCAATCTCTGTGTTTAATTTATTTCAGGCTTCATTAAAATATTTAAAGTTACATCGATACGATAAATTTAGGTAAAAAAAGTAATCTAATAATTCTATAAATAGGTAAATAAAAACTACAAAAATATTTTTAATTACAACGGGGCGGACCCTCATTATTTAAATTTATAAATTTATAAGGAAAATTTATATATTATTTTATCCTATAAAAATTTAAACGCTGATCAATGGACATAATATTATTCTTTACCTTTTACGGGGGTTGGTGCGCAGAGCGCGCAGGAGGCGGAGCATTCAAGTAAGTTGAATATTTCATCACAAAAGAACATTGAAATTTATATTGCAAGAACAATATCAAGTATATGAAAGCTCATTTTGAAATAAACTAGAATTTCTTTTATTTATATATACATGAACTATGCGTGACGTTTAATTTTAAGGTTTATGAATAAATGGCAAAAGTTACTTTTTTATTTAAAAATATAATTTATCTATTTTAAAAGTTTAATTATATATTTTTTATTTTTTTTATTTTTTGAATTATTTGAAAAAAATAATAATTAACTTATAATTTTATAATGTCATTTTGGTGAGTACATTGTGTGTTTTAAGTATGCTATTAAAAGGGATGGGACAAAATGGTCCAATACAGTTTAATGTTTATATTTATTTAAGTACAGCGTAGTATAGTTTGATGAAATAGTTATTTACTGGTGAATAGAGGAAAATCACCCTCCAGAGAGAAATGAAGACAAAAGTTTATAGTAATATTTCATAAGTATTATATACTTTATCTTTTTTATTTTTGAGGAATTTAAATGTCGATGAAGTTTTGAACGTTCAGCGAATTATACCTAACCTAAATATGTAAAAAAAGTGTTTTTATATTATTTTATTCTTTTTCTGTGATTTTACCCAAAAAATAATAACATTTAAAAATAAAATATTAGTATAAAAGACACAATTTAGCAAAAATTTTACGTGGTTTGATGCGCCAATTTTGAGAGAATCAATTTTGAGAGATTTGCGCTGTTTCGATTTTTGAGACTTATCCAGGCATCCCATACAAATATTTTCGTATATTATTTTGAAATTTTGCAATAAAAAATATTATATTACATTGATTATAAAGCATAGGAAAGTCATATAAAATGAAAAAATATAAAATATTTATAGGCTAAAAAATTTTAAAAGGTTTTTCTATTTTTTTCAGAAAACATCACTTTCTCATTAAAATTTAAAATTAAAATGTAAAATTATATTTAAAAAACTTACAACCAGAACACAGAATGTGTTAACACAATCTAAGTGCATAGAACATGTTTACTATAGCTGAGAGCTAGGTATAATACAAATGTTACCAAACGTTAAAAAACAATTTGCTATTTTTTTAAATTTTAATTATCACCTTTATTAGATGTTAAGATTCCAATTCAAAATATGATAATTACTCCAGTGAAAATACGGTTTTGGTAGTATAATCACCTACCACTACCAGATTTGGTCTACTATAGGTTTTTTGGGTCGTTGATCACGAAATTCTGGGTTATTTCTATGAGAAATGAGTGGAACACCCTTAAATTTGCAAAAACTACCCCTAAAAAGAGGTATTTTTGATGTATTCGAATTTTGGACGGTCAGATTTGGTCTATATGGGTTTTTTGGGTCGCTGATCAAGAATTTCGAGGACTTTTCTATGAAAAGTTAATATTTCACCCCTTAATTAGCAAAAAATACCCCTAAAAAGGGGGTGCTTTTGCTATTTTGGCACTTTAACCGTTCAGAAACGGTTTTAATGGGTTTTTTGGGTCGCTGAAAAAGAATTCTTGGGAATTTTTAACAAAAAATTCCCCATAATTTTTCTTCAGCAACCCAAAAAACCTACACTGAAAAAAAATTATAGACCCGACGCCTTGAATTTTACAGGCCGAAGGCATCGACTCTAAGTCTAGGGGCAGTGTCTTGTTTAATCAAGACGTATGGCAGAGGAATGAACGCGCGTTTTGACTGAATTAGAAGCACAGTGTCCGCGTCTCTACCGAACTCGGGAAACGCGCGTTCGCATCGAGGCCCAATGAACATATGTTTGCCACGTGTCGGAGCGAACGCGCGTTTCGCGAGTTCTTAGAGAGGCTCTGGGCCGATTTTTTTTTGAAGGCGCATTGAGAGTCTATTATAAGGGGCCATTTCCATGTTTTCGTAACTCGCTTGACGTCTGCATATCGATTCTAGGCGTCGGGCCTATAATTTTATTTCAGTGTATATAAACCGAATCTTAACACTGACAATGCAAAAATAGCAAAAACTCCCCTTTTAGGGGTAGCTTCTGTTAATTTAAGTGTGAGAAATTAATTTTTAACAAAAAATTCCCCAAAATTCTTGTTCAGCCACCCAAAAAATCCATTAAACCCGTTTCTGAAAGCTGAAAGAGCGAAAGTAGCAAACACAAGTTTTTAGGGGTAGTTTTGTAAATTTAAGGGTGAAAAATAATTTTTTAATAAAAATTTTCCTAAAATTCGTGATCAGCGACCCAAAAAACCTATATGAACCGAATCTTAACACTGACAATGTAAAAATAGCAAAATCACCCCCCTTTTAGTGGTAGTTTCTGTTAATTTAAGAATGAGAAATTAATTTTTAACAAAATTTCCCCGAAATTCTTGTTCAGTGACCCAAAAAAACCCATTAAAATCGTTTCTTAACGGTAAAAGTGCCAAAACAGCAAAAACAATCCTTTTTAGAGGTGTTTTTTGCTAATTAAGGGGTGAAATATTATCTTGTCATAGAAAAGTCCTCGAGATTCTTGATCAGCGACCCAAAAAACGCTTATGTACCAAATCTGACTGCCTAAAATTCGAGTACATCAAAAATACCCCTTTTTAGGGGTAGTTATTGCAAATTTAAGGGTGTTCCACCCATTTCTAATAGAAACGACACCAAAATTCGCGATCAGCGACCCAAAAAACCTATAGTAGATCAAATCTGGTAGTGGTAAGTGATTATACCGACCCCCCCCCCCCCCCCGTATTTTGACTGGAGTAAATGTTTTATAGCATTTATGTACTCTACGTAGTCCTCAGCTGAAGCATACATACTTACTTTTGTATATTATTAGATACAATACATTACAAAATATTAAATATTATTAAATAAAAATTATTACCTTTTCTTACGAGTCAAAGTTTGTGTATATTCATCATGAATAGGTGTTGGTGATGAAACATAATCTCTAAAATCAACTGGTGCTGGTAATGAAAAATTAGAATCAATAGTTGTAGATGTAGAAATATTTCTTTGATTTGCTTTATTATCATTTGTTAAATTATTTATTTTATAACAATCTAAGTTAATGTCATCTACACGATGTACTTGAATTTCAGGTAAATAACCAATAATTTGTTGTGGAAAGATTTGAGTTATTGTTCCAATTGAATTTGAAGCGTGCATTCGACCTAACATAGTTTCTGTAGATAATTCACGTACGTCAACACCCACTTCCATTCCTCTTACTTCAGTATATGCTTCTGATATAGATGAAGATGCTGCATCTTTTTCGATTTCTCGCTGGTTTGAACAACCTGTACAAACTATATATTGAAAAACTTTTATTATATATATCTGTATTTCTGAACTATAAATTATTCTTACAGCTATATCTTATGTTTATTAAATTTCAGATAAGGTATAACTTTTTTTGCTGTCTAATTAAAATAAAAATAATAATTTGAAATATCAATTATAATTGAATTGAACATATGTAGTATTTTATAATTGATATATTTTTAAAATTTTACAATTGACTTCTTCGTATAATTATTATTTTACAAAGTAGTCCAAAGTAGTATCTGTAAATATTTGTTATTTTCAGAGTTGGGCAAATGACAGATATGGATTTTTTTTTCCATATCCATATTTCATATTTTTTATATATGATTAATTTTTTTCAAAAATTTGTTTTTTAAGTCTCACCATGCCGTGGTTGAGTAAAACTCATTTTTAAGAAATTTTTTTGCGAAATCAAAACGTTTGCAATCGTTAACAAAAAAAATCCGGCTGCCATAACCGGCAACTAAATTTTTTTTCAGTGTCTATATTGGTATTTAATATTATAACGTTTTTTAAATATATTTATTAATGACTATATAAAGCTTAAGAAGTAACTAACGTTATTTACCCTGAATCGATTCTGAACAGTAAAAGGTAGTTATAGAAATTGTAATATAAGGGAAAACCAATAAAATAGCTGAGACAAACAAATTAATATCTGATAAATGTTCATTACATTTTAAACAAATAGGAATACTAAGGGTTTTATCAATATAATACGTGTGTATTATGTTTAATATGTTATATGTAAAGGAAACTATCCTGAGGACATAATTATTACTTCAATATTTTAAAATCTTAAAATCATTTTATTCTCTGCTATCATTTTATTTACTTAAATGTATAAAAATTAAATAAAAAATATACAGAACAAATAAATATAGTACTAAAACCAGAAATCCAAAAAATTTTTAATTATTTTATAAAAAAGTGTAATGAAAAAATATTACACAAGAATTTAATTCTAATGCAGGTCAGTAGCTATGAATTTAATCTCTCACATGTAACAGGTTTAAAAAATTATTTCTGATTAAAAAATTTAAAAAAAGTAATATTTAACCAAAAAAATAAAATTTTATATGTATTTGTTTACATTTTTTTTTTTTGTATATCTTAAACTGTTTTTATGCATAAACTTTTTTTTTCTTTCAGTTGCACATATATATATATATATGTATATATATATATACGTATAATAAATAAATGATAAATATTAAAGTTATGCACTATAAAACAGAGATTTTCACAAAGGTATATAAATAATATAAACTGCATCTGAAATATGACTGTAACAAGTGATATGAGTTTTATATACTTTATTTATTTTATTTTATTTTTTTTGTTAGTTTTTTTCACAACAATAAAAGCTTCAAATGGAAGTTTCATAACTTATTATTATTTATTTTAAAAATAAAGTATAAAAATATATTTTATTTTATATTTTATTCTTTTTGATAAATAAATTATTTTCTTATATAGGCATTTCTGCCTGATCGTTACTATTTCTGTAATGCAGCGCTTTAAATGAATAGGCTTTTAAAGCCTATTCATTTTTATGTATTTTAATTTTTTTTTTTTTATTTGTCAAAAATTATTAAGCAAACTATATATACCAACTATATCAATTATTTTTATAACAATAAATCTGTTTATGACGTAAATGTAGAAAACAATATCAGTAAAATTATGAAAATCAGCTCTGTGGAGATCGCGATCTTACTTTTAATAGTTAATGCCATTTCTATACCATTCAATGTAATAACTTACACTTAGAGTATGTGATAATTAAGAAATTGAATATTAAATTTTCACAAAGGAAAATATTGTGCTATCAATCGTACTAAATTTATACTCGATTAAAAAGGCGTAGCTCGGAATCCGGTAATTTGAAAATTCCACTAGTTTACGTTCTTTTATATTCTTACCCTCTAATATAATTTCAATTTAGTTTTCCTGAAATATTTTATAGGTAATAGTGAGTAAAATGAAATAAACTTGATGATTGGACGATTTACTTTTAGCAATTAAATAAACGCGAAATTATTAGCGCCGCATGCTTAACTTTTTAAAAAACTCATATTTTTTAAACAGCACGTGACATGTAATAAAATTTTTAACTTTACAAATATTGTGATCGGTAATAAATATCATATTTTTTCTTCTTATAGTTTTCACTACAAATTTTATAATTCTGATAATAAAAAAAATTATTTAGTATTGATATGACTATTTTGTTTGTTTACACGTTTATAGGTTAAATTTTAAATCTTATCAGTTTAATTTTGAAATAGCAACTGGATACTGTGAATACGTTTAGAAGCTGATTGAGATGTAATTTGTATAATTTTATTGATGGAAAGTTAATTTTTATTTTAAGTATCATGTGAATAAATTCAAATTTTCTGAATCCTTATTCTTGGATAATATTTAAGTAAACTACACAAAATACAAAATTTTATCAGGAATACCAAAAAATAATTATTTTTTTAATGCTTTTAAACAATCTTTGGGTGAAAAAGTATTTTTTTTTTTTTTAATTTCTTAAATCATATAAAAATAAATAAAATGATAACAATTTTAGGGATAAAATAACAAGTAATTGCAACAAAAGTGAAAATTTGATTTGTGTTTTACATAAATTTTGCTAACAACATCTAAAAATTTTAATAAAATTTTTTAAAATTATGCTATACTTTTTTTCCAGTATATTTTATTTTAAAAAACTGTTCAAAAAATTTACGTTCCATATCATAAAATACTCAGTACAAGCATAAAGTCTCAGATTTTTTTAGTTACTGAAGTATAATAGCTCAGGCCTCCTAAAGTACTCTTTATAAGACTTAGATTACTTTTAGAAGTTCATTTTGATCTAAGGATAAAAAAAAGAAACAAATAACTTCAAACCTAAAATGAATTAGGATTAAAATTAATATTTGGAGTCGGCTTTAACCTAAAATGCAAATAATTATATGAATGAATTTTTCTCTTATACCGTCTGTTAAATAGCAGTTACAAGATTATTTGTTACAAATATTTAATATTATGAATAAACTGTATAAATTTTACAAGTGTGCCTAAAAATTTAAGTTTAAAAAAAAATCATCGAAATAGTTACGATCAGGTAGAAATATATATATTTTTTCAAGATAAATAGTAAAATAATTTACCTTTAACGTTATTATCAGTATCAGTAAAATTATCTCTTTTTAATTTATTTACATCAGGACTCTTGAGAAAAATTTCACCATTTATAACATAAACAACAAGAATAGTAAAACCCTAAAAAATAGTAATAAATCAATAAAATAAACAAATTAAAAATTTTTTTTTTACATAATACTTACCAATAATATTGAATGTATTGCAAATATATAACTATATATAATTAATTTATAATTAATATATAATATTGATGATATTTCTAATATTATTATACCAATAACAATAAATACTGATTTATGTAACATTCTTACTCTGTAAAAAAAAATTATTATTATTTTTTTTTATTGATGCTTGGGTTTAAAAATAAAACAATTAGACAATTTTATTTTTCTGCAAATAGTTAGTCCTAATTTATGATATATTAGTATGCAGATAACCTAATCCTTTAAGAATCTTCTTAATTTTTATTTTTGAATCAATCAATCTGAAGATTAACTGTCAATTAATTAATTGTGCAAACATCTGTATTTCTACTCCACGGCGGACTCTTCAAATAAGTGTTATTTAAAGCCTAACCACTTTAGAAAAAAGCAGCCCTTAAAAAAGAAGTAAAGGAAACTGTACCCCTTCAGACATGTGTCTCTTGACAAAAATTACGTAAACAGAGATCTGTGATAGACGAAGAAGCTACCTTGCAGTTAGAGGTAACATATGTGAAGGACTTGCTTACTGTATAGTGAGGCCTCTGACAAGCCCACTCAGGTGTTTCAATAGTAACTTAACTTTGGCTTCTTCACGCCAAGTGATCACCAGTATATCTTGTTCGAAATACAGCCCCAGTGATAACTTACTGGTGGGGCGTACCGGCTCAAATCAAAAGGCTGAAGTTTTACTAAATTAAATAAGAAACGATTTATACAAGTTATAGCGATAGGGCAAGGGGAAATTTTGGAGGAATCCCGCAGAGTAGGATGTGAGGAAGACGCGGAAAAACTGCTTTCCGAAGTAATAACGCAGTGAAAGAAAGCCTAAGAGAATTCTATGCCTCAAAAAAGGTTTAATGAAAAAGTAAAATGCGTGTACTGGAGGAATCTAGAAATTGCGGAGCTCCGCAGACAAAGTCACAAGGCTTGAAGAAGGGCAACTAGGGCCAAATCCGACGTAGAAACTAATCAACTGAGTTTTATTACCAAGTTCACAAGGAAGTTAATTGCTCCTTGAGGCATGCGATCAGCATTAGCAAGATTCGCTGTCAAAGGAAGCTATGCATCGAAGTCGATAACGACCCTTGGGGTTGGGGTTTTAAGATCGTTACAAAGAAGCTGAGGGGCTTTATGGCCGGCTCGTTAATGGATTAAGAACAGACAAAGAGAGTCGTTGACGCTAAGTTTCCGACACACCAGACAATACTGGACCAAGAGGATGACATCAATATAGACGATATTTCGGACTTAACAGAGAAGGAACAGTTCACTGCCGTGAAAATTCTTAGAAATAAGAAAGCTCTCGGCCCAGATGCCATACCAACTGAGATTATTAAAATAGCTGCACACGAGTGTCCGGTGCTGATGCTTAGGATGTATAATACCTGCATCCGGACAGGAGTCTTTAGCAGACGATGGTAAGTAGCTCTGCTGGCCCACATTAGCAAGGGAAAGGGTGATCCAACAATCCCATCGTACTAGCAACCAATAGCATCTCTGAATACGGCAGACAAAGGCTTCGAAATTATGTTCGGATTTTAAACGAAGTATAAGCAACAGGGGACCTTTCTCCTCGGCAACATGGCTTCAGATGGGTACGGTCTACGATTGAGGCAGTAAGAGAGGCCGCAGATGCAATAGCCAAAGCCTAAACGGGTAATAATAATTCCCGTAAAATTACTCTTCTGGTTATCCTGGATGTTAAAAATGCTATTAACTCGGGAAAGTGGACAGAGTTCCTGCAAGAACTAAATGACATCACAGTACAAAAATATTTGATTCAGGTAACGAAGAGCTATCTGAGTGACTGGGTACTATTATGCGATACCCTGCAAGAAAAGAGGGGAAAAAACGCGACAGTTAGTAAAGCTCAAGGTTCGATATTGGGACCTGATATATGGAACATCTCTTATGATGGTATACTGAAACTGGAGCTACTGGATGGCTGTTTCAGGATAGGTAATGCGAACGACACTGCCCTCTTGATCGTTGCGAAAAACGTACAAAAGGTGCAGAATAGCTTAATCGTCTGCATGTTGGAAATAAACTTATGAATGGAAGGGCACGGATTGAATCTAGCAGCTGCTAAGAAATAAATCGTGATGTTCACGAAAAAGCGAATAAGTACTATTATCCCAATACGAATCCATGAGGACAACGTCATCTAAACGAAAAGATCTTAAAATATTTGGATATTACTTTGGATACGGAGCTCAACTACTGGGCGCATATCTCTAAATGAGTCAAGAAGGCAGGAACTAGGACAACAGCCCTGAGCAGGCTGATGGGGAACCTGAACGGCCCTAAGGCTAGCAAGCGGAAATTACTAATGTTCGTAATCCACTTCATACTTTTGTATGGAAAAAAAATTTGGGCGAAGGCACTAGACAAGACTATTTATACAAAAAGCATAATAAGAGTACAGATGCAACGTACCTTAAGGGTTACCTGCGCATACAGGGCTGTCTCTGAAGCGGCAGCTCTTGTAATTGCTGGAATTATTCCAATTTAGCTCCTCGCCAAAGAACGCCAACTCATACACGACAGGGAGAATGAGGGCGACGCTGATGCCGACCAGATCAAAGCAAATGTTAGAAAGGATACGATGCTACAGTGGCACGCACTCTGGGAAGACCGCATGGACAGCAGATGGACCAAGGATCTCATTAATGAGGTTACGCCTTGGATTCAAAGAGAACACGGGGAATTGAAATACTTTTCAAAGCCCTGAATGTGTACTTTCTCCTGGTGAACGCGACGATGCTTAAGACATGTTTTTTTACTGCGAAAAATGTTTCAAAACGAAGAAACGTGGATCGTTGCGGCTTACAGAGACATTTAGTAATATTTGTATTCGAAAATATTGGTGTTCAGGTATAGGTTACCCGTGGGGAAAGCACCAGAATCAAGAAGAGGAAGAATAAGTGCGGTGCCGAGCTGTTTACGAAGCTTATATCTTATGAGGCGCTTGAAATTTATGTACTCGTAAAGCTTTTATTATTTGAAGCCAATGATAAAAATAATAAAGGACTACTAAAAGCCCTGAATTTTACAATAATAATTTAAAAAAAATATAAATCACACCAGAAAATAAAAGTTGTCTTATTATAAAATTTTGCTTTAAAACTAAAAATAATAATAGTACATTCTTAACTAGCTCATAGAAATGTTTATTTTGTCAATTCAAAGGTTTAAAAGTCCTAGGTGCGTACCGTATTTAGTAAAAATAAATATTTCTAGATGAGGCAATGAATATTTTTTTTTACAAAGGGCAATAATATTGACGTCCTCTCAAAATTCAAATCTAGTAATTACTGCCCTCTAGTAAAGAAAATCAAATTAAAATGATAAAGAAACTTACCTAAATTGGATAATATCTTTCTTCTTAAATTTATATAAAATTGGTTTAGTTTTATGTATAATTGATATATATAACAATAAATATGTTATTAACATTATTATCGAACATATTATAAATATTTTATAAACACCAGTATTTATAATCAACCACCATGATTCATGTTTTGAACCAATTGTTTTTCTTATTAATTCAGTCATTAATATTCCTAATATAGGTACACCTAAAAAAAAAAGAATAATGCATTATAATAATAATAATAATAAATTTGATATATAATATATAATAAAATTTTAGATGGAAAAAGAAGAGAGAAAAAAAAAATATGAGAAAATCGAATAACTTAAAATGCAGGGATAGTAGAGTACATAACCATATTGAGAATGTTAAAAGTTTTTTTCATAGAATGTATGCATATAGTATACTTTCATATATGTAAATATACCATATTTTTTTTTTATTTTAAAAGTACTATTTCTTATAAAATCAATATTACATATTTTTATGTTCTATAAAACTAGAATTTTTGTTTTTTTTTTATAAAATAAAATAAAAAAAATATTATTTATTAACATACCATTGACAACAGCAACAAATGTTGAATGCAATTGTTTATTGTTATACATATTTGATAATTCAGCATATATAATTAATGCCATTGCAATTGGTGATGATAAACTTAAAAATATAAATGTTTCTAAACTTATTGCTATGATTGCCCAATAATCCTAAAAATAAGAAAAATTTTTTTATAATTGTTATTTTATTTTTATAAATTTATTATATATACCTTAGGTACAATAGAAATGTTAATAGAATAAATAAAAATTATCATTGTTAGAGTAATAGCAATACAACATTGAATTTTTAAATAATTTAACCATGTACGATTCCTCCACCAATATGTCGTTAATACTAATATTGATACTAAACATTGTAATATACATCCACAGCAACCAATTATAACTATGTTATTTTTTTCTTCGTTACTTAAATTTAATACCTAGAGGAAAAAAAAATTCATAATAAACGTTCATTTTTTCATTAAAATTTTTTCTTTTATTTTTTTTTTTATTTAATTAAATTTTATTAATTACACTTTAAATTAAAATATAAATTTGATTTATGGGTTATTATATATAATATTTTGCAGTGTACGTTATATCTATATATTTTAGATACTTATAAAGCATTACAAAGCAATTTATAAAAAAATTATCTACATTCTATGGAATATTTTGCATATTTATTTTTTTTTTGTATTTTTATAAATTTATTATCATTTTTTCATTAAAAAAAAACGTTTTAAACAAACATTAATTATTTGGGTAATTAAATTTAAGGGTTTTTTTTAGTTTATGAAGAATACATCTATTCTGGAAAATTAATTTTCCACTAATATAATATTATATTAAAGAACTATAATATTTTAGCTCCTCCTAATAGAAATGTAGGCTTAATTTAAAAATTAAAGGCGAACTAAATATACATTTTATTGATTTTGAGAATCACTAAAAGTGAATTTTGCATTACGACCATTATTCAGGTTTAAAATTTTTATATTCATTGCTTACGTTTTTTATTGTGAAACTATATTACTGGCAATTAACCATGCAACAAAAAAAAATAACTTTAAATTTTCTTTATTTAATTATTGACAAACATTGTCAAAAGAACATAAACGTTTCATTGTTTTTTAAGTTTTTGTGACGGATCTATAAAGAAATTAGACCACCATACAAGAAAACTCCAGAGACCATACGTGCTTATTACGTCCGTGTTTGCATAATAAAGGCCAGAGAGAGGTGACTCGGAAATATTATGGAATACAAAAAATATGTTAGGGTATGCAAAGATCACTCTGAGAAAGAAAAAAGAGTAGGGTTTCCTATCGTAGGAAATTCTGCCCTTAAACAGGGTGAATATGAAAAATGATGCCTAAGCTGCACGTCTCAGAACGAAGTTATACCTTAAAGAGGGAGTTCTGGTCTGGAGCCTCGAAAGTAAAGGAAGATTTTTGGAGTGTGTTAAACAGTAGGAATCAGACAATTTTTCGTGAAACGCCGTAATCTGAATCACTACACCTTTCAAGACGTAGTTTCCCTAGGGCACGGAAATCAAAATGGAAATTACCCTTTTTTATTTTCGAGCTCATGGATAATCACAGGACTTTGAAGGTCATACGCTTTTTGATTTAGGTATAGGGGATCTTACGAACTTCTAGGTTTTTACATGCTTTATCATTAGGCATTAACTTTTTATTAACTTCAACTTACTTACAATTTAACAACAAATATTATAAACAAATTAAAGGTCTACCAATGGGTTTTTGTTCATCACCATTTTTTTGCGAACTGGTTATGGACCACTTGGAAAAATCAGCTTTAGCAACATTAAAAAGTAGTTTAGTACTAAATAATTCCTCAAACTTTTTCTCTTCTCCTCCAAAAGAATGTAAATCTCCGGTAATATTTTATAAACGTTATGTTGATGACATTTTTATAATTTTTGACAAAAAATATAATGAAAAAATCCTTAATACTTTTTAATTAAAATTCAGATATCAAATTCACAATAGAAAATGAAGATATTTCTGATCATTGCATAAATTTTCTTGATATAAAAATTTACAGAAACAATAATTCTTTTGCTTCTACCAATTGGTATCGCAAAAATACCTACTCAGGACGCTACTTAAATTTTCATTCTCACCATCCAACTCACCAAAAAATTGCAATGGTGTACAACTTAATCGACAATTGCATACTTTTGTCAGATAAAAAATTTCAAAATGATAACATTCAAATTGCAAAAAAATTTTTGATTTGTAATAATTACCCGTCGGATTTCATAAATAAATATATTACTAAACGAATTTGTCATTTAAAAAACAATAATGTACAAAATAACGACAAAGTAAATTCAATAGATTGGCTAATATTACCCTTTTACAAATACTTAAACCAAAATATTATTAATAATCTAAAAAATCTTAACGTTATTATCATTAATAAAAATATTAACAAGTTCAATAACCTCATAAAACTCGGTAAGGACAAACTGGAAAAAATGGAAACCAGAGACATAGTTTACAAAATAAAATGTAAAAACTGTGACTACGTATATATAGGCCAATCAGGACGGAAATTAAGAAAACGGATTGTAGAGCATAAAACAGACTACGACAATAAACACAAAGATTCCATTTTTTACAAACATCAACTACATACCAACCATGATTTTGACTTCAACGAAACGACAATAATAGATACCGAATCAAATTATTATAAAAGAACCTTCTCTGAAATGACACACATTCAAATCCATCAGAAAACTCTGAATCGTAAACAAGACACTCAACATTTAAAATATTTTTTTAAAAACACTATCAATCTGATAAAAAAACGAGTAAAAAGACGCTAACATATCACCAATTAGAACTTAAAAATTCTTACAAAAAAAAAAATATTTTTCTTTCGACCCCTATTAACACTATATACTTTTTTACCCAAAATAATCATTTTCAAATTGAAAAAAACAAAAAAATAGGGATGTAAATATACATTTCCAAAAATTTTTTTTTTTTTTTTTTTTTTTTTTTTCAATAAAATTTAGTTCAAACAGTTCAATAAAATTTAGTTCAAACATGTCAATAAAAAATAAAAATCAAAAATTAAAAAATAATAAAGTTTTTTTAATGTCAACGGTTTAAAAAAATTCTTTATTTTTTATTTTTTAAAAAAATTCCCCTTTTAAAAAATTGAAGTCATAAAAACTAGTCCTTCATATATATCTATACATAAATATTTATTTTTAAATTAAAAAAATTTTTATATTATTCGGCCAATTTCAAAGAAATTACATTAAAATCAAAGTTAATGTCATATAACATAGAACAGATATTTTGTAAATGTATACATATATATAACGTAACACTTAAAAAAATAGTATAATTTATAAGTGGTAGTTCATAATTTACATGTGTAATAAGAAGTTTTTTCCTTTTTTCCCCCTTTTTTTATATAAAAACTCTTTTTCTAGACTTATTAAACTTAAAATCAAAAATAACATTTAGTTTAACAGCAGACTCATTAATGTTAAGAACAAAAATAAAAAGTTGAAATTTAAATAAATTTTATCTTTTAATTGTAAGTTTTTCGAATATTATAAAAAAGTGTACATAATTGTTTTTGAAAAAATTTTTTTATATAACTCAAATGTATTTTTTCAGATTTTGACAAGGAAAGCTAGTCTTTCGAAACGTCAATGAAATAAAGATAACATTTCATAAAAAAATTTGTTCCATTCTGATCGTTATAATTTTATTTAACTTTCTTATTTTTTATAAATAAGAAAATAATAAAAAATAATTTTCTACAATATCTTTTTATACTTTAATAACAAAATATATAATTTTAAATAAAAATATTTGATTTCTGAGCTAACAATTATTTGCTTTATTTTTTCAATAAATTGCCCACGTTTCGAAGACCTTTAGTCTTCATTATCAATGCTATAATGTGGAAATTTTCCTCTTCCAGCTTATATAAATAAATTTTTAGAGTTTGAGACTTGCCAAGAAAAAGGTCAAGTAATTGACCAACATAATTACAGACTCCTTTTTCTCGACAAGTTTCAGAGCGGGTCCGTATAAGAGAATATAGCGCAAATATATTCCACTTATACTAAACGGGTATCAGGAGGATCTGATAAAGTCAAATATAAACAAAATAAAATTTTACAATATTTTACGATTTTATAAAAATTTTTTTTAAATAATTTCAAATTTAAAATTAACTTTACCTTATTAAATATTTTTAAGTAAAATATGTAATTATTTTATGCGTTAACACAACCAACGTGCATGGAATATGTTAACTTAAAACAGTTTTAACATATACTACCAAAATATTATGAGTCCCTAAATCCAAATTATTTTAAGTCCCTAAATTGAAAAAAAGTCCACTGGACCCCCCCCCCCGAATTTGGGTCCTTTTCAAATGCCCCTCCTCATAAACATGTTCCGTGTTCAAAATATCTTATTAATTATATGTTCAAGACATAAGTCATGATACCAAAAGTCAAGAAAATGTTGCTGAACCATCGAGTGATCCCCACTAAAATGAATATGAATTTTAATAACCTTAAGAGCTCTTAGATTTATATGAAAATATTCGTCAGTTTTTTAACGTCAAAATGTATTTATGAGCGTGATGACATCAAGTTTTTAATTTTAATTTTTTTCAAAAACAAAAAAATATTTTTTTTGATCAATTATGAAAAAAATTATTAAAATTCCGATCCATGCAAGCATTACCAAATTCAGGCAAACCAAGATCAGGAAAAGGTTGTTGATATCAACGTTCATCGGCTTTTTTAAAAAACTTCTGTTAGATTGAATATCTCTGAGATTCATAAAATACAAATACAAGATGTAAATAAAAAAAAAAAGAAATAAACAATTTCGAAAAGTTTTTTATTGCAAAGTTAATAAATAGTGATTTTAAAATAAAAACTTTAAAATCCATATCTTATTAGATTTAAATAATTATAATTAGGGATTTTACATTTAAATTTTCTGATTTCAATTACCTAAATACTACATTTATTTCGTATATTCTAATAAAATTATATTTACTTATTGTATTTATATAATCAATTTATTTATCGTATTTTCAATAAAATTTGCATTAATTACGAAAATATCATGAATATCCAATTCTAAAACTTACTTTAATTTATACAAATTCAATATCTCGCATCGCCACATCGAATCTACATTATATATATTATACATACATATATACTGCATGGAACGATGCATATATATGGTACTAGTTTATATTTTATATACTTTATATATATATTTATTACAGATATTGCATAAAATATATATAAAAGCATTGTGTATGGTAATTTGCGTGTTTTACACCTCGTAAATAACTGTATCACCTGGACGACATATTATGTTCGATTTCACGTGAATATTTCTTTTATATGAAATTTAATCCTATTTGCAAGCTGTTATTTATGATATTGAAAAATATATACTAATTACTTTTTAATTGCCAGCTGAACAAATGTATAGAATTTTTTTAATTATTACCATTTTTCATTTTAATTTATTTAACCAAATTTATGAACAGTAATGTAGTTATAAATAAAAAAGTAATTAAATTTATAAATTATACTTACTTCCTTAGAATTAGTAGTTAAAAAAGTTGCATAGGTCCCTAAATTTGAGCATTGACAATATATTGTACTATCTTTAAAAAAATTTTTAATTACTGTACATTTTTCTAAATTCCAATCACCGTCTGGTTCTAAATAACCACAAGATATATTCCAAGCGTTTGAATAATTTTTTATTATTGAAAATTCAAGCTCTATCGAATATAATTTATCATTTAATTGCTTATTATTTTTTGAAGACATTGAAACACTTATTATTCGTGAATTTATACGATATTCTATATCAGTTGAATCCCTGAAAAATATAAAAATTTTTTTATTTAGTTAAATAAATATCCAGTTATTAGTAATCAATCCTTTATAATTCAATCCTTTAATATAGTAAGTTAATAAGGTGATTAAAAAATAACTAAGATAGACTATAAATTTATTAATTCAAAAATAATATCAAGAAATTATTCATTGGTGCTATTTGTTTTTAAAATAAAAAATTCCACGTGAAATGTACTTTGACTTGTAGATGGGGTCTTTGAATTACTAAAACTGTTTTATGTCATTGACAATAATTAAAAAAAAAAAAAAAAAAATGGTCCAAAATTCAAAAATTTATAGATACGGCTAGAATCAATTTGAATAAGTTTAAATGCTGTAGTTAAAACATCTTATTAACATGGAACATGTTCATTGGATGGGGTATTTGAAAAAGTTTGGCTCGGCAGGGGGGGGGGAGTGAAAAATTGACGTTTTTTAGGGGGGGGGGTATAATGGACTTAGAATATTTTAGAGCTAGGGACTTAGAATAATTTGAAGTGGGAGTCAGGCCTTGATAACAACAAAAACTTAGAATACTTTAATTTAAATTAGCATAATTTATATTTCAGGATTTATTGTAATTTCGGTTTTTGGATTTATTACTGTTATGAGTGAACATGTTCCATGCTCGTTGGTTGTGTAGTTACACAAACCGGTTTTTGTATAAAAAGCTGGGGATAAGTTTAAGCGAATTTAAAGACCACGTCTGTAAGTCAACGATCATAACACATGGGTAATTATAAAAATTAGCCATTTACAATTTCACAATTTCATTCCTTACAACTTTATTTAGTCTAAACATTATCATTAACACATCCGATGCGGCAGGAAATGTGGCCCCATTTAAATTATACGTGATTATGAGCGCATTTTACCCCTGCCGCAACGAATATTTTTAAAATATTTTCTTATACATTTTTAATTTTTCTTTTTGCATATAAAATTTAAAAATATTGATTCTAAAAGCGGATAAGGCCATATTTAATACTAAAAAAAGTATTAATAACAAACTTGCATAAATTTCTTAGAATTATAAATAAGACTTTGAATGACGTTTTGAAATAACTTTTTAAATACAAAATTTTTGTTTGCTACTTAATTAAAATATTTAAAATTTTATTAAAGTTTTTATCGGATATTTAAATGAGTCATTCTGAATATCGTGTCATAGCCTTACCAGGTCAAGTCTCCCGATCAGGCTAATTTTTTCACCACCTTTTTATGTACATAAAATATGTTTTTTGTGAAATTTTCAGCCCTCTAAGTGCTCAAGAAGCCGACTTATTCCCAAAAGGAGTTTTTTATATTTTTTCGGTTTTTTTAGTCACTTATTGTGAATAAATTTTTAAAATTAGCTAAATGATTATAAAAAAAATAGTATTAAGACATAAAAAGTTGTAAAATTTCCGGCTGAATCTGAATCTAAGGTTAGTTTTTTGAAATTTTGCCTTTGGGTGGCTCAAAATTGCTATTTTAGGCCGAGAACGGGAGAATTTGAATGGCTAAAATGCCACATTATTTATAGGGCTCAAGCCTTGATAGGATTAGTCTAAATACTATATATTTTGATGTGGTTAAGGTAGCTGGTTGATCTTACTCTAAATAATTGATGTGTGATCAGAATCTGTCCCTCGATTTATTCGTGTTTCGATTGGTCGCTCTGATTTTGTCATGCGCGCAATTCATATTTTTTATTGGGTGCTAACCGAGGTGCTAGCGGTATAGAATACGCAAGAAGTTCTTCGTTCACATACACTCGCACCTTATTTAATTTTTATTATTTTTTAAAATACTTAATTATTAATAAATTTTTTTGTATTTAGAATTATAATTAATATATTTAGAAAATAAGGAAATAATAAATACAAAATTTTATCATTTTATTATACAATCTTCTGAAAATTTCGTCATCGATTTTATCTGATTGGTCGATTCATTGATGCCCTGTAGTTTCAACAGCGCACTGTATAAAAATTTGTAAAACAATTTTAAATATTAATTTTTTAATTTTTTATAAATTTTCTAATAGAACATTACATCTGTATATACGACACATAATACATGAAAATTCATTTAAGTATTTTGTCACCCTGTTATTAAATTTTACCATACAGAACAAAAGAAAAATTTATTTTGAGAGTTAGAAATGGTTCTAATTCTAATTCTCTGGACCGAGGGGCGGTAATCAATATTAGCATTCAGATGCGATATATATTTTTTTCTCGAGATAAATTTTGAAACTAAAAATAATAATTGTTTTTATTTATATGAATTAAGTCACAGCTTTACTGTGATTAAACATGCAATATGATCTGAGGGGATTGGCGCGCTTCAACTTGCAGAGGGCTTGCATCCTAGTTATAAAGATGATAAAAAAATCAGCCTGGTCGGAAGATTGGATCTGGCCAGACTATGACACGGTATCCGGAATGACTCATATATAAAAAATATAATATAAGTATTAATACTGTAACGGAAATTACATATTTTTAATTTTATTCAATAAAAAATCAGTTTTTCTTTTCTATTAATATACTCTAGATAATATTTAATATGTGGTATCTCGTAAAATTATGTAGTAAAACTTCTATGCTATAAAATTCACAAAAGTTATAGCTTCGAGGAAATCAGTTAATTTTACTTTTTTACTGCAGTACGTACTAAAATATAATTTTAACTTTTTAATAACAATATTTTTAAAGCTACACAGCTATTTATGCTTTAGATTAGTTTTATAATATTTCATTTTTTTTTTTAATTGTGGTTTATAATAAACTTTTATTGAAGTTATTAATAAATAAACTCTCACTTTAGTACAAAAATCACCATGTGTGCAGATAAATATTGAAATACAATACTTTTTAAATTAAGTGTTTTTAATAAAAAAACGAAACGTAGTTTAAACTAGGGTTTTATATCGAGAGTTTTAAATCAATTTATTTGAATAAGTGAAAAATAGTCAAAAATAAAATAAAAATTATTCACTGGATTGCCCGATGAAATATTTACATTGAAAGTGCCGTAGAGTTTAACCTGAGTTATGTTAAATTGAAAAATTCAGATATTTTTTTTTCTAGCTTAAAAAGATAATCTGGATAAACTGTAATTGATGTTCTTTATATTTACGAGTGGTTTATTCCTAATAAAATTCAGTTAAGCATCAGGCAAGGTACTAGATTTTGCAAATATCACAGCACTTCCAGGCTTTAAATAAAATAATTATTAATTCCTAAATTAATGGTTAAGAAATTTAAGCCAAAATATGCACGGGGCTGAAAAATGAAAATAGAGAATTAAATTTTTTAGATTTATTTACAAAAATTATCCCAAACAAACTCCACCTAAAACTATTCAAATTCCAAATTATTTAGCAGTTAAAGTTTGTATTCAATTTAATTTTCGATACTTCGTAAAATTTTTTTTTGTGATTTTATATTAGTAATTTATAATAAAATAATTAATATAAGAAAAATAAAATAGTTACTCACTGTGATTCCTTAATAATAGGATCTTGAAAAAAATTATTAAAATTTTTATATATTACAACAATTCCATAAAAGTTATCAACAGTCTCATTTTGATTTATATGAATTTTAACTTTTTCATTCCACCATCTGGGGTATTTTCTGTAAAAAACATAAATTTTTTTATTAAAAATATCATTTTTTTTAAGTTAAGTTTTTTAAAATATAAAAAATAATTTTATCTACTATAATCATAAAAATAATAATTTTGATATAAAAAAAAAAATCTAATTTGAAATTTTTCATTTTAGTCTTTGGTATAATAAAAATTAACATAGAGTGAATTTGAACTTATGAATCTTTTACTGAATTATTTAAATTAAAGAAATAATTTTTCCTTTTTTTCTACTATCTTTTCTTATATTCGTTGAAAGTCTCTCGAAAAGAGTTTTTTTAAAGATTAAAAATATCAAACTCTATATAACGTTAACGAAGCTTTTTAACACTTCTTAAAATTCTAATTATCGAATTTTATAAAATATATTATACACTTTATATATATATATATATATATAGTATGTATAATTCTTAATTTTCTTTATCATAAAATAAGTTTTATTTAGTTTTTAAAGTAATAAAAGATAATTAATAGTTTTTCTTTTTTTAATAAACTTTACTTAGATTATTTTTTTTTTTCTTGTTATTAAAAATTTAATTAGATAATTTAATACTTCGTTAAATATATTATTTTATAATATTAATAATTTCATTAATACAATTAATTTTATAAAAGTTATTTTTAAATTAAAATAATTAATTAAAATAATTAATTTTTTAAATCTCATTAAATCACATTTTTTGTTAATTCTGGATTTAAAATACATTGTAACTTTAAATTTTACTCGTTAAAATTTTAAGCAATGTAACAAGTTTAAATATTCAAATTTCACTTGTATAAGCATATAGATGAATATATTACATATTGAAATCATTGAATGTACTATAACTCTGTAGACAAAGCGTACAATGGTTTTAGAGTATATATTTTCCAGGTCACTCTTTGTGATGAAGGAATCGAAATAAATTTTCTATTATTGTTTGATATTTTAAACTACATAAAAAAGTTTTTTCTATAACTTAAGAGCTTAAGACCTTTTTTCAAATTCTTGATACTATTTTAATTTGATATTTTTTTGTTGAAAACTTCATGCTTATGTTAAAATTGTTTGCCCAAATTAACTTTTTTTTAAATTAGAAATTGGGATCCCTGTGTCATGCCATTTCTTTGACACACCACAGTCCAAATGCGATTTTGTTTAACAGATTAACACAGGCGTGGTCAAAGCGTGTCACTAAATAATTGGAAGAAATAATGGTTTCCGAAATAAAAAATTATTTAGTTTTTTGGTCATATACAAACTTTCAAAAGTGTTTTTTTTCTACCCCTTGATTAATTTTTTATTTATTTATATTCCAATTTGAAGTAAGTGGATAAGAAAACTCCCGGTTTTAAGTTATAGACAAAAAATAAAGCATTCGAAAAAAATATATTTTTACGCTTTTCAATTCCTAGTTTACGGAAAAAATTCCCAGATATAAATTTTGAGCCAAAAATACAAATAAGTTTCATAAATAAAAGGGACTGGCACGTTATGGACGAAAAATAGTGTAAAAAGGCTTGTTTTTGATTATTCTACCCTCGGTAGACCTTTTATGAAAAATTTTACACCGAAAATGACTAAAAAACTAAATAGTTCATAATTTTTTTGTCCGGAAACCATTATTACTTTCAATTTTTTATAAAATGTTAACCCACAAAAACTACAGTGGAATGTTTTGACCGCACCGGCGGTAATCGGTTAACAATTTTTTTTGCAAAATTTTAATTACATAATTAAAGATTATACATCCAACAAATGAGAAAGTTATTTCAAGCCCTTCATTTTCATAATTAACGAAAAATATATTTCTAAGCTACCTTAACTTTAAGTATTATTTATTTTCTTTTTAAAATTTTTCTTATTAATTTTTAAACAATTTATGGTTCTAAATTAGAAAAAAATAAAGTCAATCCTGAATTAATGCCGATTTTGATTATTTCCACAGTATATTTTTAAAATATATTTTATTTTAACATTTTTTTGAATAAAGATATTCAAAAAGTTTCTTGATTTTACAATATACATCAAGAGTCTAACTTTTATTTTTGACTAAATTAAACACTAAAGAATAAACTAAAAGTATCATGTATACTGAAAATGTATGCTAAGCTAACAGAATTCGCTATTCAAAAGTGATTTTTTATCCTGCAATTAAGGGAAATTTGATTGCTGCAATTTGATATGCCTTTATCGAACGTGGTTTTTATTATTTTAAATACTATAAAATCCAATAGAACCACTAAGAATTTTTAAAAGTTACACTTTATAGAAGAAAAATTAAGTTTTAAAAATTTAAGTTAATTGTGCCGTTCGTTAGGCGACGAATTAATCCATTGGACTAAAAATTCAGTAGATTATAGTTTTATTAAATCAAAGTTCTAGAACAACATTTCATTATCAGCAAGGTATCAAATAACCTGGCACTAAAATACTCTTGACCAAAGTATAACTGGATTAACCTATGATTTTATGCTCAATGCATTTTTTTTTTTATATAGCAAAAAAAAAATAATAGTAAAATATATGTGTTAAGATGAAATTCCTTGTTAAACCATTATAATCAAGAATAAAAGCATTATATTATACTATATAGTTAATGCGTTGTAATTACTTTTGATTGTCAGAAGGAAGCTGAAGTGTATATGAACCGCTAAGTAGCTCTATCGGATGAAATTCAACAGCAATTTCAGACAATAACAATTGTCTTTTATTTTTTGTATTATCTTGACTCCAATACCCAAGACTACGTACGACAAGTTCATTTAATGATAAAACATTCTATTAAAAACAAAGAAAATTTTTTGTTATTTTTTTTTTAATTTATATTAAAAAATAAAAATAATTGAACTAACATTTTGATCAAAAATAGAAAATTCGTTGTTTAATATTTTATTAATAATATTTATTTCTGATTCAACAGAATTTTTTAAATCATTTATTTCGTTGATATCTCGTTGATAATTTTCAATTTCTTCAAGTATATTTAAAATACGATCACCTTCTCCAGGATATAAAGAAGATTTTCTGTATTGAAGTATTTCCCATATTGAATTTATTGTTGATGAACCATTAGTACTTTCATATCCTAATTTTAATTTCTGAAACTAAAAAAAATTTTACTTTTATAGATTTTTTCATAAAATTATTTTTATTATAACCTTTATCAAAAAAATAGTAAAGAATAGCATATAATTCATGTTTTATTCTTACTTAAATTTTGTTCTCTTTAGTTACTATGACAAAAAAAGTAGAATAAAATACAAAAATCCTAAAGTACATGAATAAAAATAATTTTCTGCAAGATTAGAATATTTTAAAACTTTTCTTTAACAAATTTTGCGCTTTTTGAATAGATTTCTCAATATATACTTTTTTTAAATTTAAAATTTGATATTGCCACAGATAAGAGTACTTGAAATTGTGATTTTCAGAACTTTTATAAACCTTGTAGAATGTCAGTGATTAAATTATTACATTTGGTACATAATTATAAAATTTTCAAATATCTGATGAAAGTTTATACATCGTATAATATTTAAAATAATAGAGTAAATTATTCAATTTTAACTTAATTAATAAATCATATTAATTATAAACTAAAAGTTTTACTTTAGTTGTAAAAACTTTTATATATGAATTAATTTATACTTAATGGTAGGCATTTAAATTTCCCGCTTATTAATTTCAAAATGTATATTTCCGCGCATGCTTGTTTATTATTTCTTTCTGCTAATAACCAGATGTTTTATTTTTTTGAGAGTTTTGTTTATTTAGGACATTATTTAATTTTGCATAAATAAAAGAAAATAACTATTAGAATTTCAGCTTGATTAGAATAAAAATGCAGGTATTTATTAAATTATTTATTTAAAATATATATTTTTAATGAAATTATTCAAAAATTCTTTTTTAAAATTCATAAAATTTATTAAGTTAAAAATTGATTTCTAAACGCAATCAGAATTTTATTTAAATAAAAAAGGGTTAAAAATTCTAAAGCAAATAATTTATTTTAATCGCTTGGAACTATTTATTTACAATTTAATTATTATTTTCTTGATTCTAACACTTTTATCATAACCCTCCTTTTTTTTGTAATATGCAACAGTTTACCCAGATAACACAAGACGCTTCTACAACGTACCCAAATGTACGTTTGGAGACTTTCTACAATTATCCGTTAAGCCACATTTTACATCTGCGTCGATTCACAGTAACCACAAGCGCAGCCGTAACGCAATGTGCAGAGACCAAAAATCGTATTGTGCACATTGCATTGCGACTGCGCTTGCGCAACCCCTATTTAAGGCGTTTGTAGAATCAGCCTAAGGCTAGTTCTCCAAACTCCGTAAATTGGGGTCACAACCGCAAGCGCAATTGCGGCGCAATGCGTACAACACGATTTTCGTTTGTGCACATGCGCGTTGTGTTGTGCGCATTGCGTTGCGGCTACGCTTGCGGTTGCGACCCCCATTTACGGAGTTTGGAGAACCAGCCTAAGGGTGATTCTACAAACGCCGTAAAATGGGGTCGCATGGAGACTTTACGTTTGGAGACTTTCTACAATTATCCATTAAGCCAAATTTTACACCTGCGTCGATTCACAGTAACCGCAAGCGCAGCCGCAAATAAATCCGCACAACACAACACGCATGTGCACAACACGATTTTGGTTTGTGGCGCCGCAATTGCGCTTGCGGTTGCGCCCCCTTTTGCGGCTTTTGTAGATGGGGCCTATAGGAGTCACGTGATGCCGCAAGCGCAAGCCTATATCTATAGCATTGGGCTACGCCGTGCGGTGCGGTTATGTAGACTAGGCCTTAGAGTTGCGCAGGAGACACAATTGGTTTCTGTGAATTGCGTTGTGCTCTCGCTTGTGGTTGGGACCCCCTTTTACGGCATTTGTAAATAGAGCCTTAGGCCTAGTCTGCCGTACAGATCAAAAACCTCCATATCTACATTTTTATGAAAAATGAGTTTTTTATATGTGCTTAATCGTCGCGAAATTATCTATCAGATGGTGCAACTAATTTTTTCTTATCACTTGTAATTTGCAAAATATTTTGTATTGATAAAAAATTTTACATGTATTTCTAAAAATAATATCGGAAAAAATGGCTCATCTACAGATTTTTGTAGATATGGAGGTTTTTCTCCTGTATTGTACCCGCGCGACGCATATATTTCTAAAAATAATACATGAGAATAAGGCTCATCTACATAGGATGGACAATGCATTAAATGCAATTAAATGGCTCATGTACATATGGAGGTTCTTCTCGTTAAAATGTAGATATGGAGGTTTTTGATCTTTAGGGCAGTAGTCGCTCCGCACGGCGCAGCTCAATAAACGCAGCCGTCTAACAATCAATTGTAGAAAGTCTCTTAGAAACACTTCTAAACGTTAAAAAAACGATTAAAAAAAGTTCCAAATATTTTTTTAATGCAAAAACAACTCTTCAAATTGTTTAGAAGTTACATGCTTTTGCATTAATTAAAACAATCCTTGTAAATTTTTTGAAAAATTTTTATGAGGTTTTCAAAAAGTTTACAAACAAATTAGAACTATTTGAATTTTTTGGGATTTTCTTGCCATTTTTGGTAATAAATTTATAAAATCGACTACATGTAGAACATAAAAATTGTTTAAAAAGATTCCTTTCTGTAAAATTTCCTGTTGAATCAGATTTTTTGATCAGTTTAGGCTATATCGGTTCATATTCATCAAAAAGAAAAGTTTTAGATAATTGAAGAGTACTTTTTTTTAGGCTATTCATTGCTTCAGGAAAAAATTTATTTTTTTGGTAAAAAATATTGATAGTTAAAATTAGAGTATTTAGGACCTATTTAGCCTATTGCAATATTTTTTCATAAAAAAAGAAGTTTTTATCTTTAATAGTACATTTTTAACCAAGGGAGCAAAAAAATAGAATGGCCCAGATCGCAGGTTAATTAGCGAGTAAACTGCGATCTGGGGTATTTTTTTTTTGTTCCCATGGACAAAACGAAATTATTCTTTCTAAGTGGGGTGAAAACGCGTTTTTTTCGATCTCGTTGCGGGGCGAAAAAAGTGTTTTAGGCCTGCTAGGAAGAAAAGCTATTTTTTTTCATAGATCAATGAATAGCTAAGGAAAAATTATACCAAAATTATCTAAAACTATTCTTTTTACTTTAATAATAATAAATAAATGATGATGTTCAGTTACAAAAATAATTTTTATCCAATAAAAATATAACGTAAATATTTCGGAGATATTCCACTCCTTCATCAGGACTCATTTATAAAAATAAAGTTTTACATATTTAATAAACTCTTGTTTTAATTTAAAGAGCTCTTATTGTAAATGAATATTCATAATACTATTAATATTTTTTGTTTTTCTTTTTACGATAAATATGAACCAATTTACGTATTTAAATATAAATTTCATTATATCTAAAAAATGAATTTTAAAAAATCATAATTTGGACTCATGACTTTTTGCTATGTTAAATATATTCAGCCGAAAGTTTCACCAATATAAAATATACACTATTAAGAGTCTCTACGTTCCAATTAAAAGATTTTTGACTCATAGATTTTTGAGAATATCAAATTAGCGCAACATTGGTCAAATTCTTCATTTCCTATAGTGTCCTGTCGTTGTATGTATAGAGTAATCGGACCAAAAAACCTAAGGAAAATTTTCCACAGGGGTATCTTTTAAAATTATTTTTTGCTGTATATCTTTATAGTCGGTTTTATTAATTTATTGCCAAAAAATGGTTAAGAAAACTGAAATATCCTAAAGAATTCAAATTGACATAATTTGGACATTTTTGAACCTAGGAGGTTAAGAAAAGCTAAAATTATGTTAAAAATTTCGGGGCAATTAGTGAAGGTTATTCTGCTAAAGAGCTGTTCCTTTCACGTGGTTCTAATTCGTGACTCCGATCTACCGAGTTCCTGGAGTAAGAAGCGTTTTAAAATGGAACATGTTCATAAAGAGGCTACTTGGATGGGGGAGTGAAAGTTGACATTTTTTGGCTTTTCCTCTTAATTATTTTCGATCTCTCTAAATCCTTCAATGGGCTGGATTTTAATATAAGGAATTATATTATGAGAGTTAGAATAATTTAGGTTTGATAACTCAGTAAACATGTTCCATATTCGTTGGTTCTGTTAACACAAATCAGTTTTACATTTTTTTTGTCGAATAAAGAGTCATATAGCATTGAATCAATGCTGAATTCACATTAGAATCATTGAGTTGTAGGTTATTTTTTGTTTTATTGTAAAATTGTTTATTATGTTGAAAGAGAATAGTCTCCATCGGAGTTTAACCCTACGTCAATTTTGTAAAAATAAACTTTTTCAAAATACAATAAAAAACCATTAAATTAAATTCTAAAGTATGCAGATTTTTAATTAATGTAACATATTTGACATATTAAACTCTTTAAAATATTAAATTC
The DNA here is from genome assembly GCA_022575985.1 of Anagrus nilaparvatae. Lineage (NCBI taxonomy): Eukaryota > Metazoa > Arthropoda > Insecta > Hymenoptera > Mymaridae > Anagrus > Anagrus nilaparvatae. The sequence goes on along the minus strand of JAKSXM010000156.1, from coordinate 3,071,028 downwards.
TGTAATTAACCATGGATAATTTTAAAACGAATCTTTTATTACAATCATTTTAAATTAACTATTTTATTATTTTATTTATTGCTTCAAGCAATTGCATTAACGTATACATTAAAATTTAGAAAAATGTTGACCTATATTACCTATTTTCCTGTCTAGTATACTTTAATATACAGATTTAAAAATAATAAAATAATAAAAGCGAATAGAGGTTTCAAAAAATCCAAGATACTTAAAAAATACCCTGCCAACTAGCTGGCACTAAGGTTCCTCAAACAATGAGCTTAATACATTAATATGCCACTGATATCACCGATTACCACCATGCAATCATACATACACTTCTCTCTTAATTCCATAATAGTTGTGAAATATCACCGGTTATAATATTTTCAGATATTAGTACTGTCAAGGAATTGAATGAGGTATTACGCTAAAAAATACCCTGCCAACTAGCTGGCACTGAGGTTCCTCAAACAATGGGCTGTAATCTTAATTTACAAAAAATATTATTGATTACAACCATGCAATTATACATACATTTTTCGTTTTTAGTAGCTGGTAAAGTAGATTATTAAGATTATTTTTTTATTAAAGTGAAAATTCTAGCATCCATGGATTGGTCGCGCCGGCGTTAATGGATTTTAAATCATTTTTGCATAATTAAAAAGAGAGAAATATAAAAAAAGCTAATTTTATTTTTTTTTATAAAAGAAATGGTTGGTAACGATGCGAAAATTACAAATATTCGCTCAATTATTATAAAAAGATAGGAGTTTTTACCAGAATTTATAATAATTTCTTATAATTTATTTTCTCAGTGTACTCCTTGCATTTGACCAATCTTCCGCAACAATGATAATAATAATAATAATATTTTGTAATAAAAAAAATAGCCACATTAATTGTTTCAAGATTTTAACATTATTTATATTATTTCTATTAATCACAAAATAATAAATTATTTAATTCTTCTTTCTTTAAAAAATGCCAATATAACTTTTAAATCTTAATTTTAAAATGCAAACATAACCATTTAATATTTTTAGGCTGTTTATTATTGTTTATAATTTCATTAAGCTGCATACATAAATAAACATAGCAACGAGCAAAACAATCCAAGGAAGTCAAAAAGAGGCAAGATTTCCATCACTCTTTCTTGTGTGTTATAATTTATATCAAAATAAAAAAAAAAATTGTGATCGGATACAAAAAATTACTATAAACTAAATTTCTAAAACTTGTACTCTCATTAAAATAAATTAGATATGTCAAATACGAAAAATAAATTTGATGTTTTATGTATTTTTTTGTAACGAAGATTTTGGAGAAAAAAATTTTCAAAAAATTAATTATCAGATTGGAGATATCAAGTAAAAACCATACTTTCAAGTATAAGTACTTTCATGGAAATAAATGAGGTATTACATCCAAAATAAAAAAAAAAGGGGGGGTTTGAGATTTTTTGATAAAAAAATGTTTGGAAAAAAAATTAGGTCTTAATTCGATAATGGTTTTGAAATATCACTAGTTACAATATTTTCAGATAATTGTACTTTCATTGAATTAAATGAGGTATTACACCAAAAAAAAAAAAAAATATTGCAGTTTTTTTTATTTTTATTTTTTTTTAATTTTGACAAAAAAAATTTTGAAAAAATTAAGTATCAGATCCAAAAAATTACAATAAACAAGGTTCTTAAAAGTAGTACTTCCATGAAAATAAATTAGGTACTAAGTCCAAAAAGAAAAAAAAAATTGGTATTTTTTGTATTTTTTTGTGAAAAAAATTTTAGAAAAAAAAATTTCAGAAAATTAAGTATCAGATTCGAGATATAGTGTAAAAACCATACTTTCAAATATAAGTACTTTCCTGGAAATAAATGAGGTATTACATCCAAATTAAAAAAAAAAAGGGGGGGGTTTGAGATTTTTTGATAAAAAAATGTTTGAAAAAAAAATTAGGTCTTAATTCGATAATGGTTTTGAAATATCACTAGTTATAATATTTTCAGATATTAGTACTTTCATAGAATTAAATGAGGTATTACACCCAAAAAAAAAAAAATATTGCATTTTTTTTAATTTTTCTATTTTTTTAATTTTGACAAAAAAAATTTTGAAAAAATTAAGTATCAGATCCAAAAAATAACAATAAACAAGGTTCTTAAAACTAGTACTTCCATGGAAATAAATTAGGTACTACGTCCAAAAAGAAAAAAAAAATTTGTATTTTTTGTATTTTTTTGTGAAAAAAATTTTAGAAAAAAAATTTTCAGAAAATTAAGTATCCGATTCGAGATATCATGTAAAAACCATACTTTCAAATATAAGTACTTTCATGGAAATAAATGAGGTATTACATCCAAATCAAAAAAAAAAAAAAGTACCTCGAGATTTTTTGGTAAAAAAATTTTTGAAAAAAAAATTAGGTCTTTATTTGTGAAATATCACCGACTACATACATACGTACACACACACACACACACACACACACACACACACACACACACACACACACACACACACACACACACACACACACACACATACAGACTTTTTTTAAAAACAGGTTTTTTAGCTTCCTGGGGTCCCAAAACGTGCTTATATGCCAAAAAATAGAAAATCAAATTTTGACCTAACACAATGGTTCCTCTTTGAGGAACCAAAAAAAAATATTGCAGTTTTCTTAATTTTGAGAAAAAAATTTTTTAAAAATTCGGTATCAAATCCAAAAAATTACTATAAATGAACTGTCTAAAACTAGTACTCTCATAGAAATAAATTAGGTACTAGGTCCAAAAATAAAAAAAAATTTGGTGTTTTTTTGTATTTTTTGTGACGAAAATTTGGGAAAAAAAATTTCAAAAAATTAATTATCAGATTCGAAATATCGAGTAAAAATCATACTTTCAAATATAAGTACTTTTATGGAAATAAATTAGGTATTACATCCAAAATAAAAAAAAAAAGCAGTTTGAGATTTTTTAATAAAACTATTTTTGGAAAAAAAATCAGGTCTTCATTTAATAACGGTTGTGAAACATCGCCGGCTACAATATTTTCAGATATTAGTACTTTCATGGAATTAAATGAGGTATTACACTAAAAAAAAAAAAATATTGTAGGTTTTTTATTTTTTTAAATTTGGAAAAAAAATTTTGAAAAAATTCGGTATCAGATCCAAAAAATGACTAAAAAAGAACTTTCTAAAACTAGTACTTTCATAGAGATAAATTAGGTACTACGTCCAAAAAAAAAAAAAAAATGGTGTTTTTTGTATTTTTTCGTGAAAAAAATTTTGGGAAAAAAATTTCTCAAAAAATTAAGTATCAGATTCGAGATATAGAGTAAAAACCATGCTTTCAAATATAAGTATTTTCGTGGAAATAAAAGAGGTTTTACATGCAAATTAAAAAAAAAAAGTACCTCGAGCTTTTTTGTGAAAAAATTTTTGAAAAAAAAATTAGGTTTTAACTCCATAATGTTTGTGAAATATCACCAATTACATACATACACACACACACACATACAGAATTTTTTTAAAAACCGTTTTTTTAGCTTCCTGGGGTCTCAAAACGTGCTTATATGCCAAAAAATCAAAAATCGAAATTTGACCTATCACAATGGTTCCTCATTGAGGAACCAAAATAATTTTTAATAAAAACAAAGTTTTATTTTAATTAAAATAAATAATAATTTAATTTTTTTACTGCCCGACAAAAGGAAATTTTAGAAACAAAAGTGCGATTAACTTTATTAAATATTTTTAATACCTCCAAAAATTAGAGCTATGCATCCTATGCCCAATAAAAATGTTGCGTAAAAGTTTTCAATTAGGATTATTTTATGTACTTTTTAACGCTAGAAATGACTCTGAGGTCAAATTTTACTACGCGCTCTATATAATATAAAAATTTTAGAAAATTTTTTTCAACATTCTTACATGGTATAAGGCGCGTAGCACTAAATTCTTACGGTGTGTGAATTCGGCCTCAGTTTTGTTTTCAAAGTCAAAAAATATTCACAAAAAGCCCGAAATTTCCTTTTATTTTACGCGGCTATGTTATATTAATTTAATACTTTTAAATATAATTATAAAAATTAAAAGATATTAAATAAATTACTACGTTAATTGTTATAAAAATTAAAATAAAATTTCTTTTTATATTTTTTATTGTGTATAAAAATAACATTAAGTACCACAAGTTTCCTCATTATATTAGACTAAACAAGATTATCTTATTATACACTGCACGCTTATCTTAATTATATAACATTATTATTTAAAAAAAAAAACAGATTTTTTAACATAATAAACTTGCTAATTTATTTTCACGCTGTTAAATTTTGTGATTAATTATTTAGCCAAAAAAATAATATAAATCAAAGTGAATATATTTTCAAAAAAATAGTATTTGCAAAAAAGATAGAATAGAAAAATAGAAAAGATTATATCAAAAATGTCTTTCGTGACTGAAAATATTTTTTATGGTAAAATTTTACGTTGGGGAGTAAAAATTAACTCTAAAGGAGCATATATATATTCAAATAAAATAATAAATACATGAGGTTAAAAATGGCTGACTGAATTGATTAAAACTATGATTGATACGAACTTGGTGGGTTATTGTAATATAAATTAAGCCTTGGTATCAAAATTGAAATTAAAAATATCTCATATTTTTTTTGTATACGAAATTCCATTCTAATTATGTAGTTTTTTAACTTGTCGAAATTGGGTTTTTTAAAATTAATAAATAGTTTTTTAGGGTTTAATGTGCTTTTACGATGAAAAAGTTTTTCATGTTAAAATGAATCTCAAAAGGTTAATATAATTTAAAATTATCTTTGATAGAGAAAATTTAATTATTTTTAATAATTATATTAAAAAGTTAATAATATGCATTGATTAAGAAAATTAGTTAAATATTTCATCATTTTCTAAAAGTACTGAATTAATTCAAACTTTCAACATGAGTATATAGCAAATTTTACAAAATTTTATTTTTAGTAATTAATACTTATAAATCCAAAATGAAAAAAAAAAACGCTTTCAAATTATTGGCACATATTTCTTCAAACAATAATAAAACATTCTTAATGATCTATTTCATGCAATAATAGTACATTCTTAACCGGGTAGTAGAAATGTTTATTTTACTAAATGCGGAGGTTTAAAGGTACGAGGCGAGTAGCACCGAGATCCTTTAATCGCCTTTGGTAATAATAAATATTTCTAGATGAGGTTATGAATGTTTTTTTTCTTTACAAAGGGCAATGTGGACGGCCTCTCAAAATTCAAATATAGTAATTATTAACCGTTAGTAAAAAAAGTATAATAATATTTAAAAAAAACTAAAAATGATCTTTTATTTAATATTGTCATTTTAAGCTTCAATAGAAAAAATTAGGTATTACATCCAAAAATAAAAAAAAGAATAACCATAATAAAAAATAAGATTAGTTTTAGAAGGAAAAAATAACGAAATAAAAATTTTCACTATTGTTAAATTGAAATCAGTGAAACTGTGAAATAAATGATAATGAATTTCTAAAAACTATTTTAAAAAAAATTTTTCAAAAATTAATTTCTATCAAAAATTTAGTATAATTGATATTTTCAAAATAAGTACTTCCACAGAAAAAAATTAGTTACTACGTCCAAAAAGAAAAGAAATAATGGTGTATATTTTATTTTTTAAAGCAAAAATTTTTTGACAAAAATTTTCAAAAAATTAATTAACAAATTCGACATATCGATTAAAAATTATGTCTGTAGAAATAAGTACTTCATAGAAAAAAATGACCCAGGTATTAAATCAAAATTTAAAAGAAAAAATAGTTTGAGATTTTTTTATAAAAAAAAAAAATATTACGTTTACCATAATGGTTGTGAAATATCACCTGTTACACATACATGTACATGCATACTTTATTTAAAAATCTGCTTATTAGCTTCTTGTGGTATCAAAATCTGCTTATATGCAATAAAATCAAAATTTCACCAATGTGTTACTAAATAATTTTGAAAATACTTCAAATAATTACAAAATAATTACACAGCAATTACAAAATATATTCTGTTTAAATAGACGTTTTCAAACTTTGAGAGAGTAAATATAAAGTTTGCAAGGGTTCTATAAAGTTTTTGTAAATATTTTAATTTACAATTTTAAAGTAATTTAACAAGTACCTTAATTGTTACTTTTATAAAATTTTAACTTTTATTATGAACTTATTAGACGAATAAGAATATTTAAAATGATTTATAATTTACTTACATTATTAAATACAATGTTAATGGCTTCATAAAGACATTCAAAAAAATTTGGTGTACTCCATTCTACTATACCGCTGCTTCTTAAGTTACATTCTCTTTTAACAGATTTACCAATGAAACCCATTGGACATTCGAGTAAAGCTTTTGAACTAGGTGCAGTTTCCATCCATTGTAAATTCCAAGATCTTTCTTGTTTACATAATGGAATTATAGTTTTGTTAACAACTTCTAACCAAACTGATGCAACACTATTTGCTACGCTACATGAATAAATAGCTGAACTTTGAGCATTCGTAATCTTTAACATACTTCCAGTTGGATAAAGATCTTCCCAAATTTCTTTACCTGGCAATAATTTTAATAATGCACGATTTTTCATCCATCCAAATCCAATATCAACACTTTGCATATTATGCGTTGTACAAACAAGTCTTACATTACTTCCCTGTAAAATTTAATTTTATTAAAAATTATAATGCAAAATGCTAAATTTCTTTACTTTCTATTCTTCTTTCATACACGCTGTACATAGAATATTTTATTAGAAAAGTAGAAAAAAAAATTTTTTTCTTGCATAAAGTTTACAAATGAAATTTGCAAAGTTGTTGAACTCTTTCTTTACCAACATAAAATAAACGTATATATGAATAAATATATATGAGAATATAATAGAAGTGCATAACGAAATTTATGAAGTTGAAGTGTTTGGTTACTGAGTCCATAATGAAGGACCGAGAGTTTTCAGTATACATACGAAAGCACTCTTGTAATCTAGTTACATGAAAAGTTTCAAGTTCTACTCATCGCCCTATTCAATTATATTTTAATTTCATATAAAACTTATTATATTGTACGATCTCTATGATGATCATTTCACACAGTAAATACATAGTAATAGCTAGTTTTCGTTGTTATAAGATATTTTAAGTGAATTAAGAGAACATGTTTAAAGTCAATATCTTATAAATTAACGAATAATTAATAAATAAAACTTGGATACTTTTTTTTGAGAATTTTATAATATTTTCAAATAGAGGAAGAACTCTCAATACTAACAAGGGGAGCGTACGAGTTGGATCTGCCAGATCTTGAGCTCACTTTGCAGAACGCTTTTTACGTTAAAAAAATACTCTATATACCTATAGTTCAATTTCGCAAGCCTTCTAGGCCTAGAACGAACAGCCAGCCTGAAAATTAATAAATGGGGCTTTTAGTTATTTTTCTGTCACCTTTCAATCAAAAAACTTCTGACTGGTCTCATTTTTTTGCGTGTCTACTTTTGAATGCCGTAAACAAAATTTTTTATCAATAATTCTTTCCTTGTGATATCTAATAAACCAAATGACTATTTTTGGCCAAAATTGGTATTTGGTTTACTAAGTAATGCGAAAAGGGTATTAATACTAAGGCTGATTCTACAAATGCCTGTCATAATTAACATAAAAACCTTTTAACAGAAAAAAAGTTTTACCTAATGGGAACAAGATTTGGCGGATACAACTCGTACATTCCCCTTGTTAGCATCTTAATAATATAAAGGATATCGAAAAACATCATCTAATTGGGAGATTCTTTTTGAACTCGGCTATCCCCTACTGTCCAAAATTAGAGGCAATATAAACAGAATTTGATTGTCTGCAAGTCACGGGAAAAGGTGTAGTTTTTTAACATGGAACATGTTCATTGGATGCATCCATGGGGTATTTGAAAAAGTTTGGCTCGGCAGGGGGGGTTGAAATATTGACGTTTTCAAGAGAGGGGTGAAATGGACTTAGAATATTTTCGATTTAGGGACTTAAAATAATTTGAAGTGAGCCTGATCGGGCCCTGATAAGAACAAGAACTCAAAATACTTTAAGTTTATGGACTTAGGATAACTTATATTTCAGGATTTATTGTAATATTGGTTTTTGGATTTATTACTGTTATGAGTAAACATGTCCATGCTCGTTGGTTGTGTAGTTACACAAACGGGTTATAAATTTTTTTCTTATTGGTCTATTAATTTTAAGTAAGGTAAAGTGCATATTTTTGTAGTCCGAAAGGTCGTTATTCAAGAACCAAAAATAAAAAAAAATAAAAATCCAAGAAAGTTGAAAGTTGATCCTCCAGTAAAGGGACGGTAAAGGGCGTAAATATATAAATAAAAAAGAAAAAGATATACAATGGATAACCGGGGAACTTTTAAAATTTTTTTGTCTGAAAAGTTGCTGCTAATTAAAACAAAGATCTGATCAATCGCATGTTATATGGTTTTTAAAAAACGTTAGTAAAGGCAACTTTGGCTGCAAAATCGTAGTTTTTTGATAAAAAGTGTATAAAATGAGAATTTCATCGAGCATTTTCGGATTTAGCAATTTTTGGGAATTAATTTTTACAAAAAATTCATTAGAATAAGTTTCAAAATAACTGACATTAGAGATTGACCAATTTTAAATATAATCGCATAATTATAAAATTCATATTTTAATGTGTTTTTCTTGGGATTCAATTTAAGTTAGATGTAAAAGTTAAATTTAAAAATAACAAGTTTATCCTTAAAAAAAAAAACTTATTTTAAAACTAAAACAAGATTTTACTATTTTTTTTATTTACTTTGGAAAAAAGAAAAAAAATGAAAATCAGTCATATAAAATAAAAAATTGAGGATTATTATTTTCTTGGCATAGATATTCATAAAATACCTTTTCAACGGTAATACTCATGGGTATTATTTTAATAGTAGGATTCTTTTTTATTTCAACAAAAATACTTTGGCACTGTTGAACATCTGTATCTATAGCTTGACAAGTATAACGACCAGCGTCAAATAATACAGCCTTTTCTATAGTTAAAGTTGCTGTATGATAATCTAATCCATCAGTTTGTGTATGTTCCTGCCAAATTTCCCTAGAAAAATTGAAAATTATATATTATTAAATTTTTTGTTTCAGAATTTTATATACTTATTATTTACTTTTTTAAAAGCAATAAATTTTTTTATTAGAGAATTTTTAGTGCTTTGTTCTTTTTATAGTCTATTTACCAAAGTAAGTAAAGTATATATATATTTTATATTCTATATAAAGTATTTTAAAAATCAATGTAAACAAGAATTCTTATAACTGAATATGTTTGAGGATGTTGACTACCTTTTTTGTTTAAGTACAGATTTTAAGAAACATTGGTACATAAAAAAAGTATATTAAAAAATACACATTTAAAATTTGAAGATCCTAGAGTGACTCCTTTGTTGTTAAGTAATTAAAAATAATTTTGCTTTTTTGAGAGTTTTATACACGTGATTCTTATGGGACACCATTTTATAATAGAAAATTTTAGTATTTTTTGAGTACAGTTTTTGATTAAAAAATTAAAACATATAAATTAACAAGAGGAGTTCATACATTTGGAACACTAAATTACACCAAATTGTTATGGATGAGTTTATTGTGTTAAAAAAACATGCCAACTACCCTCCGTTCATTTCAATGGGCCTTCTGGGCCTAAAAACGCAGGGCTTCATGTTATGGAATTGAGAAGTATGGTAATTTTTGGTTAAAAATGACCAATTTTTAAATTGCTGCCATTTGTAATTTTTGACGATAATGGGCTTCAAATTTCCAAAAATTGTTTACTCTACCTTTTTCAATTATTTGTTACTTAGATATATATGATAATTTGAAGTCGAAATCTCAATTGTATTATTTTTTAAAAAAGCTCATTTTTAATGATAACTTTGAAGAGCCATTTCTTAAAAACGACTCAAGGAAATGAATCGAGTAAAGACTTTTTGGAAACTTGAAGCTTATAGAAAGAAAATTTTGAAATTTTTTGAGACATATAAAACCCTTTTTTGTCAGAAGTTACGAATTTTGGATCAATTTAAAAATTGGTTATTTTTAGCCGAAAATGGCCATTTGCTTAATTGGCGACATTGATGAGAAAATTTGCCATAAAAATTGCGGTTCACGGCGTTTGAAAGGTGACACTTACACCAAAAAATGAGACCAACCAGAAGTATTTTAGTTAACTTGCTAGGTTAAAAACCCTTTGTAACATTAACCCTTTATTTTATAACATTTAAACCTGCGTTTCTAGGCCCAGAAGGCTCATAGGAATAAACGGAGGGTAGCTGGCACGTTTTTTCAACTCATCCATAACCATTTGGTGTAATTTGGTGCTCCGAATGTATTGAAATCCCCTTGTAAGTTTATTTTCAACTAGGGTGATTTTATCACAAAAATCTTATTTATTTAACAATTCTATCGTATAGTCTTGCGTGTGCAGGGTTCTCGCTACTGTATTAATATGATAGAAAGAGAAAGAGTCGGCTGCTTAAATCTATTATCCTCACATTCGTAGTCAGCTCCCTTAATGAAAAAAAATTAAGTTCTTATCCCCTGCGTTATTTTTAACTTTGATGATTTTTTTACAATTCATATTACAGTATGATTTCTCTTTCATCCATCTTATTTTGTTCCAAATTAAAAACTAATAAGTGTTAAATTTAAATACACTGTAAAGATTCTTGTCCTGGTAAATATTTTACTAATTAATATTTTTTCAAAAATAAATAAAAAAAAGAGTAAATTTACTATCTTGAACAACTCAAAGCTATTTTAAACATTTTATTATATTATTAAAAAGTATAAATTGTCTATGGCCATAAAAAGCTGCTAAATAAATTTAACCGGTTAACGCCCAATCGACATTTCTTAAATATACTAATTATTCCATATGAAATAATTTTTTAGATTTCTTTTATTTTTTACACCAAATACAAAAATATATAATTAAGATTTGACACAAGAAACATTGATCACAAATAAAATTCATATATATGAATATTTTTTTTATTGATTTGACACCAATCATATCACCTCCATCAATCTTCAACACAAGAGCATTGCATTCAAATTAAATTAGAAAATGTTTTTTTCATCCAAGAATTTATTACATATAATTTTTTAGCACCAATAAATTTTCGGGATTAATTTTAACCGCTAAATATTTTGTGTTCAAATAATACGTCATCCAAACAAATTAGTTAATAAAGTTTTAAAATGCTAAAATCAGATTTTAAAAATTTTAGGTGACTCAATGCTAAAAATGCATTTCTCAGCAGCAGCTAGTAGTAGGGGAAATAATTACAAAACCTTTTCAGTTTTCGACCAACAACTAAAACTGATCTAAATTTTTGTAAAATTCGCTTCATTACTACCTTAGCCAAAAATTTTATGCATTTAAACTTTTTAGACGAAGCCTGAAAGTCTCAGTGGGGTTGGATTGCCCTTATTTTAAGGGGGCAAAAAAAATTGTTTAAAAAGTGATTGGAATTAATTAATTTGGCATTCTAAAACGAAAAGATGAATATGAATTTTTTAATAAAATGCACCTCTTATAAGTTCCTTAAAACCTTGATTACTCTGAGTATTTTATTCGAAAAAATCAAAGTTTTAAGGGCTGTAACTTCAAAGGGTTGCATTTTATTAAAAAATTAATATTAACCTTTTCGTTATAGATTGCAAATCGATTCCAATCGTTATTAAATAGTATATTAAGTATCAAGGGTGTAAAAGTTTCGGCACTAGCGTGAGCACTAGCACGAGTGCTCGGCGAAGCCGGGCACGAGTGATTTGTGTTCACGCTCGTGTCTAAAGTATTTCGCCCATGGTGCTTACACTATTTTTTGCCCCCCTAGGCGTAGAACGAGTTCAGAAAATTCTTTACGCACGAGTTTTACGCCCGGGAGGGCAAAAAAATTTTTTTCACCCCTAAGAAGGGATAAACCAACCCCAATAGGCCTTCGTTCAAAAAGTTTGAATGCATATACTTTTTGGCTTAAGTAGTAATCAAGCAAATTTCACAAAAATTTAGTTAATTTTTATGTGTTGGTGGAAAGCTGTTAATTATCTCATTTTAATGTAATCATTTCTTCTACTGTTATACCTCTTAACTCAGACACTTTTGACCCCCTTCTTGATTTTCAGATTTCTAGGGTACCCTCTCCACCTCTATAAACATGTTCCATGTTAATAGGTTTACTATAAGTTTAGGGAACCATTAAATTGTTACATCAGGATAACCTATACACAATTACTATTTTCTTTTTTAAATGATATTTAAAATAAAATTTTCTTTGTATATAATTTAAAAAAAATTAACAAAATTTATTTTCTATTTCAATAAATACATGTTAAAAAAACATTCATAAATAACTTTAGAAAAGAATTGAAACAATAATTAACAATGAGTTAGCAAAATAATTTTTTTTTCTATTAAAATTAATTTTAAAACTTTCATTATTCATTGAAGTACTCTTTCTATTCATTATATTTTATTATTCAAAACTTTAAGTACATATTGTTATTAACTTTTTGAAAAAAACTTTCTAGTAAATAAGATTTTTCAATAATATTTTACTTATATTATTTAATTTTTGCTATGACTTGATGAGCACCAGGACTACTTGGACTATGCTTAAAAAAATTTATAGTGCTTTAATATTGCATCGTAGTTAATTCAACTCATGGTTAACTTTTTTTTCAAAATATAAAAAAATTTCGAATTTTTAAAAGTTTTTCTTCAACTTTTAGGGGTGTTACAACAGGTTCGAAATTTTTTTCTCTCGAAGCGAGACACTTTAAGAAGCATATAAGGAATGAAGAATTTAAACTAGGATCAATGTTAAACACTTAAAATACGAATCTTAAAATTTTTTTTTAACGAAGTATTAGAAAAAGTTGTTTAAAATAATTGAGACCCTAAAATTTGAGATTGACCGACAATTTATAATATTATTATTTTTAATAATTAATGATTTTTTATAACTTTTAAATGTCATAATTACTATAGTATACTTGTATATGTGCATTTCTACGAGAAAATACGTTTTATGAGCACCACAAATGAAAAAAAAAAATCGACGAGGCCGTGACTACCACCATGATTTTCTAATAATTTGGACCCTAGAATGCAAAAAAAAAAAACGTGAACACGAAATCGGCGATGGATACCAAGCCACTTTTATGTCAAAACCGTGTTTTTCGTATCTGAGCTACCCCAAATTTTCAAAATATTTTTTTAGGTAAATAAAATTTAAAAAAATAGATAAAAAAATCTGATTTCCAGAAAAAAACCACTCTATAAGAAAAAAAAACTTTTCTTTTTACGATGAAATTTAGTCAAGTTATTGGCAATTTAAAATTTCACTCAAATTTTTTTTAGTAGGAATTTATTATGAATAATAAATGCGATCTTTTTGGAACAAGATATTTCTTTAATGTTTTTACATCGACGTTTCGGAGATCTGTGTCTCCCTTTTCAAGATCTAAAAAATACAATGCATACAATTTATATAAACAATTTTTTACAAAATTTTTTTATTACAGGAAAACTAAATTTTCAAATTAAATAAATATATAATAATTAACTTACGAAAATTTTAAAAAATATCTTTTTGAATCAGAAACATAATATTATACAATAAACATTATAAAATTTTTTTTAAAAAATTTTTTATATATTTATAGAAAACAATAATAAACTGTAATTTTGGTTATAAGAGTTTCTGTTCTCACTGCTAATGAAGTACTAAAATCTATTAAATTGAAAAAGTTTAAAGGTTCACCGATTCATACGTTAACAAAAATTTTTTTATTATTAGACAAAGAGAAAAAAGTTTTTTTATATATTGAAAGAATTTGAGTAAGATAAACAAAATTGATATTTTTTTAATTACTAATGTATAGGAATCAAGGGTTAAGAGTTTATAGCTCAAGTACCTAGAAATTACATAAAGTATATAAATTTAAAGATCTTATGTCACAGCTGTAATTTTATGTAGCTCTAATGAGAGACACATTCTTCAAACACATTCTTCAAAACTAAAAATATTATTTAATAAAACTTTAGAGTCGGCATTTCCGGATTTTTTAATGTCAGAAGACAATTTAAATCGTTCTGAACATAATAACGACACAGTAAGTAACTCTCACATTAATTGCTCCAAAATTAAAGAAAAGTGGTTTACTAACCTTACCAATGTAGTAATTCCCAAAGATGTAGTAGATATACTATCTTTAGGCGAAAAATTTAACTTTAAGTGCGAAATAGGAAAGTATGACTATTTTGAATTATTAAAAAGCATTCAAACTTCTATACATAATTTAAACAACTCCCCCGAAAATTCTTCAGATAAAATCAGAAGAAAAATAATTGGCGTAATTAACAAAAATTTACACAATAAAAAACATATTAAATATATAGACAAAATTATAGATGAAAAATTAAAAAATACAAAAAAGTTTATAAGGGACCACCCTAATTTACTTGTCACAAGAGCAGACAAAGGAAACTCAACAGTAATAACCTATAGAAAAAAATATAAAAAACAAATTGAGGAGCAATTAACAAATAAAGATGCGTACTTAGAAATAGAAAAAGATCCCTTAGTCTCTTTAATAAATCTTGTTACAAATTTCCTTTCAAAATGGGATTTTTGGAACGTTTTCGATAGTGATGAATCTTTCCGTTACATTAAATTAAATGTTAAAAATACAGTTTTAGCTTTAGTTTATGGTTTAATAAAAATTCACAAAGAAGGTTTCCCAATTAGAATTATTGTTTCATTCATAAACAGCCCTTTATATAATTTTGACAAATGCCTTACTAAGTTTTTACAAAAATATATAAAAAAACCCTCCTCCTCAGTTAAAAACAGTTCAGAAATAAAAAATTTTTTATCAAATAACGTAGTTCCTGAAGAATATGAGCTAGTTTCATTAGATGTCGTGGCGATGTTCCCCAGCATTCCACATAGTTTAGTGTTGGAAGCCTTAGACAGAAATTGGGAAAGTATCGAAAAGAAGATCCCTATTAATAAGTTAGAATTTTTAAATGGTATAAACTTCTTACTCAGTTCCACTTACATTAAATTCAAGAATAAATTCTATAAACAAAAAAAGGCCTTCCTAAGGGTTTCTGTTCTTCCCCATTTTTTTGTGAACTAGTTATGGACCATCTTGAAAAATTATCTTTAGATAAATTAAAAAGTAGTATAGTATTAAATAATAGTTCAAATTATTTTACGAATCCTCCAAAAGACTGCAAATCTCCAATAATTTTTTACAAAAGATATGTAGATGACATACTTTTGATTTGCAACAAAAAATATTTAGACAAATTAACCCCTATATTTAATAATTACAATACAAATATTCAGTTTACAATGGAAAATGAAAATACTTCAGACAATAGCATAAATTTCTTAGATATTAAAATATTTCGCAATAAAAATTCTTTGGTAGAAACAAACTGATATAGAAAAGATACATTTTCAGCAAGATACATTAATTTTGTCTCACATCTCCCAATAAAACAAAAAATTGCAATAATCTATAGTATAATTGACAAATGCATTTTACTGTCAGATAAAAAATTTCATCAAGATAACATCAACATAGCTAAAACATTCTTATTTGCTAATGACTACCCTTCAAAATTTATTGATAAATATATAAACAAAAGATTAGCCCACTTAAGTAATACTAATAAGAACGCCAATCTTACTGATAATATTTCCAAAAATATTTTAGTGATCCCTTTTTATAAATATTTAAACGATGATATTATAATGAGCCTAAAAAATTCAAATATCTCCGTCGTAAACCAAATCCCTAACAAGTTCAACACACTTATAACTCTAGGCAAAGATAAAATAAGTAAATCTGAAATAAATAACGTAGTTTATAAAATTAAATGCAGAGATTGTAAATTTGCCTACATAGGCCAAACTAGCAGAAAACTTTACAAACGTGTTAATGAACACAAAAAAGCATATAAAAATCGAAAAAAAGACTCAATATTTCATATCCACAGGAAGTCAAAAAAACATAAAATAAATTTTAATTTAAAATCAATAAAAATACTTGATCAACAAAAAAAGTTACACCGGAGACTGTTTTCTGAAATGCTCCATATACACGACTGTAAGTCAACACTTAACCGTATGCAAGACACTCAAAACCTGAAATATTATTACAAAAATACTATAGATTTAATTAATAAAAAACTTTCCTAATTAGATAATATAAAAAATTTAGACGATAATACAATAAAACGAATAAATGATTTAATATTTTAATATTTTTAAATAAAAAATTTGTTTTTGTTGTTTTTGCTGTTTTGCTTTTTTATAACGATTTTAAAACTTTGTTTCGCGTTTTTTATATAAAAAATAGTTTAAAAATACGTTAAAGAAAAAAATCAAAGAAAAAAATATTTCTCTCTCATTAGAGCTACATAAAATTACAGCTGTGACATAAGATCTTTAAATTTATATACTTTATGTAATTTCTAGGTACTTGAGCTATAAACTCTTAACCCTTGATTCCTATATATTAGTAATTAAAAAAATATCAATTTTGTTTATCTTACTCAAATTCTTTCAATATATAAAAAAACCTTTTTCTCCTTGTCTAATAATAAAAAAATTTTGTTAACGTATGAATCGGTGAACCTTTAAACTTTTTAAATTTAATAGATTTTAGTACTTCATTAGCAGTGAGAACAGAAACTCTTATAACTAAAATTACAGTTTATTATTGTTTTCTATAAATATATAAAAAATTTTTTTAAAAAAATTTTATAATGTTTATTGTATAATATTATGTTTCTAATTCAAAAAGATATTTTTTAAAATTTTCGTAAGTTAATTATTATATATTTATTTAATTTGAAAATTTAGTTTTTCTGTAATAAAAAAATTTTGTAAAAAATTGTTTATATAAATTGTATGCATTGTTGTATTTTTTAGATCTTGAAAAGGGAGACACAGATCTCCGAAACGTCGATGTAAAAACATTAAAGAAATATCTTGTTCCAAAAAGATCACATTTATTATTCATAATAAATTCCTACTAAAATCTTTTTAATATTTGGAACGACAACAGTATTTATACTGTTTAAATCATCTTATAATTCACTCAAATTTATCTTAAAAAGACATTGAAAAAAGTCTGTTTCTGAGCTTTAAACATGCATTACCCGTTTGATTTTCATCGTAAAATAATAATTTTTTTTTTTTAAATTGATTAATTTTTCCCGGAGTATTGGGAAGTTGAAAAAAAATGATTTTTTTCTTGAAGAAATGAATACTCCGGGAAAAATTAATCAATATAAAAAAAAAAAATTATTATTTTACGATGAAAATCAAGCTAGTAATGCATATTTTAAGTTTAGAAATCGGCATATTTCAATAGAACTTCAATCTTTTTTAAGATTTTGAGTAAAATCTTAATTTGACGATAACTTGGCTAAATTTTATCGTGAAAAGAAAATTTTTTTTTTGTGGAGTGATTTTTCCCTGGGAATCAGATTTTTTCTAATCTTTAAAATTTTATTTACCAAAAAAATTGTTTTGAAAATTTGGGGTTGCTAAGATACGAAAAACACGGTTTTTGACATAAAAGTGTCAAAATCTTTTTGGCATCTATCGCCGATTTCGTGTTCGCGTTTTTTTTTTTGCATTCTAGGGTCCAAACTACCAGAAAATCATGATGGTAGTCGCGGCCTCGTCGATTTTTTTTTTCATTTTTGGTGCTCATAAAAAGGATTTTCTCGTAGAAATGCACATATATATATTTGAGATATATATAAATTAGGGTGTTTCTTATTTCCCAAACTACCCGTAGAGAAAAATACTGGCTCGAATATGATACTTCAGGTCATAAAAATATTATTTAAAAAAAAAAAATTTTATAAACAACTTGATGTAGTGTGCCGATTTGCAAATGAAAATTGGTAAAAATCAGGAAAAAGGTTTTAAAAACGTTTTAGAAAGCTTTTAGAAACCTTCCCAAAAATTTTTTACTACTAAAACGTTCTAAAAGCCTGTTAATGAGAAAATATCTTTAAAAAACTCTAAATTATTATATATTTTATGATATCTGAACCTAATTTAAAATTTATGGTAGTTTAAAAAGCAAATATCCATGAAAATTGCAATTTGACTGTTTTATTCATTGATTTTTTGCAAAAATGCATATTTCTTCTTTTAATAACGAAGCAATGAAAAAAGGCTTCTGTAAATGGTCAAAATACCTAAAAATCACCTTTTATGTTATTATTTACAGTTTTTTATAGATATTTTGTCACTAACACGCTTTTAAAAGATTTTAATAGTAAAAAGTTTTTGGGAAGGTTTCTGAAAGCTTTCTAAAACGTTTTTAAAACCTTTTTCCTGGTTTTTACCGATTTTCATTTGCAAATCGGCACACTACATCAAGTTGTTTATAAATTTTTTTTTTAGATAATGGTTTTATGACCAGAAGTATCATATTCGAGCCAGTATTTTTCTCTACGGGCAGTTTGGGAAATAAGGAACACCCTAATATAAATGCTTAAATTTTTTTCCTTAAGTAAATATTATCCTTATTTATTGACAATATTAAAACAAAATAAACCATAAAAATCAATTTATAAGCTTCAAATATCGATAATTATACTTAATTTTGAGAAAAAATATATATTTATTTGGGATTGCAGTTCTAGTTTTTTTTTCCACGGAAATATAAGTATTCATAATATATGCAAGAAAAAGGTACTGATAGGGCTCTTTTTGAACCCATTGAAATTATGCCAGCAATGGGTTTTAATCAGGTGATAAATATTTCGTTTACTTTCTGTGTGCATTAATATTAGATCATAAAATTTTTGTTTATTCTTTTTTTTAATTTGTAAAATTAAAAATTAAATATTAAAATCAATGAATTCTAAATTTGTTAAATTTACTTTTTCATATTTGCTAAACAAAAAAAACATAAAATATGAAATATGGATTTTCTTCTATCTTAAAGTTAAGTTTTTATTATTTTTTGAAAAGTAAAAAGAATTAGATAAACTTTCTTGTTATATTTTTTCAATATTAAAAATTAAGTTACAAAGTAAAAATACGTTTTGAAATACTTATTTATTTTATCTACAGTATCTTATATAACTAGTTTTTTTAAGCTCCATTTATAAACAATAAGTTTCGTATTTTTAATCTTTGTACACATCAAAAATTTTTTTTTCTTTAATATTTATGTAAAAGAAAATGAAAATTATTCTCTTTGATTATAACTAACAAAGCTCCTTTTTTTTAATAGTTTTAAATTTATATTTATAACAAATTTATTGTAACAGAAAAAAAAGTAATATTAAAAAATTTTTTTATTCTTTGCAATAATAAATACTTTAAAATAATTAAAATCAACATACCTTTTAGCCTTACTTGTGTTAACTAACATATCATCCTTGTACCATAAAAATTTTGTTTCATTACTTCCAGTCGCTATGCAAGATAAAATAAACTTATCATCCACTTGAACATAAAGCTCGTTTCCTTCATTAATCTTTAAACTCTGAAAAACAAAATATTTCACATTTTATCTTGATTTAACATAAATTAATAGATTAATTTTAGTTAATGCACACACTAGCTTATTGAGTTATTTTATTAAATTCACTGTAAAAAGTAACTTTTTTAGATTTACAAAAAAAATAGAATTTTTTCGAAAAATTTGCGACTTTTCAAAAAATTTATTCGATTTTTTTTTGTGATTTTACGAAAAAAATTGTAAATTCACAACTATTTTTCGGAAATTTACAACTATTTTTTGTAAATTTTCGAGAAAAAAATGGTAAATTATAAATTTTTCCTACGAATTCACAAAAAAAAAATCGAGAATACTCGTATTTTTTGTTAATATACTAAATTTAGTAAATTTACGATTTTTTTGCAAATATTTACAAATTTTTTCGGTAAATTACTAATTTTTCGAAAATGTTCTAATTTTTTTGTTAACATAAGAAAGTTACTTTTTACAGTGTAGAGTTGATTATGGAAAAATATTGAAATTTATCGAAATCAAAAGATTTTTTATTATATTTTTCTTATTTAATATCACTTCTAATTAAAACTAAAACTTTTTTCAGCTAATTATAAAAACTTTCTTTTAAAAAACTTAGACTCATGCATATAATAAACTGCAATTTGTTTTAACTTCAATCAAAGTTTTAATAAAAATTGCATTCCCAAATTAAAATAATTGGTATAAAGCTTTATTAATGAAGAGTTTTACAATAATGTCAGCCAAAAATTAATTATTATCAAAAATTAAATTCATAAGGAGGGAGGATTCAAAAATGAACGTTTTTTTGGGGAATGAAAAATGGGACTTACTATAATTTCGGTTCTGTGACTTAAAATAAATAGGGAGAATTTAAGTTAAAAACTTATAACCGGCTTTGTGTAAACATAACCAAAGAATATGGAACTTGTTTACTTACAGCTGAGGGCTAGGTATAATGCATAAATGTTACGAAAAATTAGAATACAACTTAGCTTATTTTATAATTTGTAATTATCACTTTTATTAGACGTTAAGATTCTAAATCCAAACGATTCTAATTTCCTAAACACGTATTATTTTAGATCGCAAAATTTAAATTAATATTAAGTCCCATTTGACACACCTCCCCTTTAATCGGACATATTAACATGGAACATGTTTATAGGGAGGGGGTACTTCAGAACTGGAAAATTAAGGGGGGGGGTCTAATTTGTCCTTTTTAAGGGGGGGGTCAAATATGTCCTTTTTAAGGGGGGGGTCAAATTTGTACTTTTTAAGGGGGGGGTCAAATATGTAATTTTTAAGGGGGGGGGGGTCAAATTTGTCCTTTTTAAGGAGGGGGGTCAAATGGGACTTAGAATATTTTCGATTTAGGGACCTTTGGTGCAGAAGTACTTAGGGAGCATTGGTGCAGAAGTACCTAGGGAGCATTGGTTCAGAAGTACCTAGGGACCTATGGTGCAGAAGCCCCTAAAGACCTTTGGTACAGAAGTACCTAGGGACCTATGGTGCAGAAGTCTCTAAAGACCTTTGGTGCAGAAGTACTTAGGGAGCATTGGTGCAGAAGTCCCTAAAGACCTCTGGTGCAGAAGTACCTAGGGACCTATGGTGCAGAAGTACTTAGGAAGCATTGGTGTAGAAGTACCTAGGGACCTATGGTGCAGAAGTCCCTAAAGACCTTTGGTGCAGAAGTACCTAGGGACCATTGGTGCAGAAGTCTCTAAAGAACTTTAGTGCAGAAATACTTGGATATAAATATTGATATTATGAACAGAATAGATTCTTTATTATCAGTGTTAGTGAACATGTTCCATGCTCGTTGGTTGTGTAGTTACACAAACCGGTCATAAGTTTTTTAACCCTCTTGATTTTTAAATTTGCAGGTCAACTCTTCCCAAACTTAAGTGACTGACAATCTATCTGTAAAATTCATATCTCTGCATCCTGAAAACGAAAAGTGGTCTACAAGGTCTCAAAAAAATGGGCTTTCTATGCACTTTAATTTCATATATGTAAAAAAATTTTTTGAGACACATAAACCACCTTAAAATATAAAAAAACGAAAAATTTTAGTTAAAATTTTATCTTTGAAGTTAATTTTCTCTGCCACAAAGATTTACTCATCCCTAAAAAATTTATATGTTTTTTGTAACTTTTGAAGTTGCAGAATGAAACCGGTTTTAACGAGAACCCAACGTACAATTTTTTTAAAAAGCCGAAAAACCGATGGTTTTTTTATTTTTTTACTGATTTTCCGGGTTTTTAAGCTCGATTTTTTATTTAACTCTAAACATATACTTTTATATGCAAATTTTATGATTTTTAATAATATAAAAACTTAAAAATTTTCTAATAGCACCGGTTTGAACAGAATCCCAATATATCAGAACTCAAAAATACAGATAAACTATTGATTTTTAGCATTTTTTTGCAGATATCCAGAGTTTTTAAGAAGAAATAACTTTCATTATATAATGAGGACTTATATGCAAAAATTTTATGCATTAACTTTACATAAAAATCATAAATCTTTCAATTGAAATCGGTTTTAACAAGTTTTCAGCGTAGAAATCGATAAAAGATATAAAAAACTGCTAATTTTGTTACCTTTTTTTGCTAATATTTTTGAGGCTTCTTAATAAGAATAAGGGTTTTCGTGCAAGCATATACTCATACTTCACACTCATACTCATACTTCACAATTAAATTAATTTAATTGAAGAAGAAACTTGCCTTCAAATTGAAATATTAATTTTTTTATTTATTTAGCTATTTATGTATACATTCACTTATTGTCATATAAATATTATAGTAATATAAATCAATCTTTATCTTCACTGTCTTGATTTATAATAGGAACTATCTGTTTTTCTAAAAATAGTTCATTTAAAATCTAGCTGGTCTCATTACCACCTCTAAATATCTTGCATAGGACAAATAATAAATAATGGCTGCAAGATGGCAATAACAACCTACTGTACGTAAACCATTTGGACAATCACAGCAGTAGCGTGGTATGCCATCTATATTGTCTTGTTTGCCTTATAGTCAATATAGCATTTATAGATGTTTCTTTTTACGTGTCTTGAGTGCACATGAAAACGTAAGATATTTTCTTCTTCTTTAAAATATTGAATATCAAAAAGTTCATCTTCCAATTCTAGCAATTCTAAGTTTTTCATTGAACATGTTTTCATTCTAAGAAAAAGCTTTATAGATCTCAAATTCTTCTAGTGCATCCATTATATTACTTTTATTGCATATATGTAAAGGCGTGAGATTTTCATGCAGGATTATACCTGTGTGTTTATTTGTGAGGAGATGTTCGGCATAATTGGATGTCAGAACTTTTTGATTTGGGCCTTGTATGTGTTCTGTAAATATTTTGAAAAAAGTGCGCCCTGTTTGTCCTCAATATATATGCTGTCACAATCGTTGCATTCTAGTTTGTAAATACCACTTTTAAATTCCAATTTTTCGGGAGTTCTGAATCTTTATTTGTTTTTGATGTTCGTTCTGAAGGCTACTTTAATTTTTAATTTTTTGAAAACTTTTACTAAGATTTCATTGGTGATATTTCCGTAAGTAGTTGATAAGTACTTGAGGTTGTCCTTTGGTAAGAGTTGATGCATTTTCTTTATTTGTTGTTTATAAATAAGTTTATCGATTATTGAACTTTTATATCCATTGGCAACAGCTATTTGTTTTATGATCGATGTTTACCTCTTCTTCGTAATCGGATTGTTCCTTTGGAATTGTAAGTAATCTATGCACGAATGAATTATACGCAGCCATTTTTTGTAAAAATCTTCGTAGCCATATAATTTGTATGTTCACTTATCAAGTTACTCCAATTAGAAGTCGCAAAGTCAAATTTCAATGGTAATAGATCTGATTCAAAAGCATTTAGTACAGAATCACATATACCTGATACAAGTGAATCATTTTTTAGTTTAAAAATTGCTGAAATAAGGGAATTCACGCTCCCTGTGCGTAACTTACTCAGAAAAATTACAATTGCTTGCATGGGATCTTAATATTTTTTGGTTCCTCATAGAGGAACTATTGTGATCGGTCAAAATTTTTTTTTTGATTTTTTGGTATATAAGCACGTTTTGAGACCTCAGGAAGCTAAAAAACCGGTTTTTAAAAAATGTCTGTATGTGTGTATGTGTGTGTGTACGTACGTATGTAATCGCTGATATTTCACAAACATTATGGAATTAAGACCTAATTTTTTTTTCAAAAATTTTTTCACCAAAAAAGCTCGAGGTACTTTTTTTTTTTTTTTAATTTGGATGTAATACCTCATTTATTTCCATGAAAGTACTTATATTTGAAAGTATGGTTTTCACATGATATCTCGAATCGGATACTTAATTTTCTGAAATTTTATTTTCTAAAATTTTTTTCACAAAAAAATACAAAAAATACCAATTTTTTTTTTCTTTTTGAACGTAGTACCTAATTTATTTCCATGGAAGTACTAGTTTTAAGAACCTTGTTTGTTGTAATTTTTTGGATCTGATACTTAATTCTTTCAAATTTTTTTTTGTCAAAATTAAAAAAAAAGAAAAATAAAAAAAACTGCAATATTTTTTTTTTTTTTGGTGTAATACCTCATTTAATTCTGTGAAAGTACTAATATCTGAAAATATTTTAACTAGTGATATTTCAAAACCATTATCGAATTAAGACCTAATTTTCTTTTCCAAACATTTTTTTATCAAAAAATCTCAAACTGCTTTTTTTTTTTTTAATTTGGATGTAATACCTCATTTATTCCCATGAAAGTACTTGTATTTGAAAGTATGGTTTTCACATGATATCTCAAATCGGATACTTAATTTTCTGAAAATTTTTTTCCTAAAATTTTTTTCACAAAAAAATACAAAAAATACCAATTTTTTTTTTCTTTTTGGACGTAGTACCTAATTTATTTCCATGGAAGTACTAGTTTTAGAAATATCGTTTATTGTAATTTTTTTGACCTAATTCTTAATTTTTTCAAAATTTTTTTCTCAAAATTTTTGTCGCCAAAAAATACAAAAACGCCAAAATTTTTTTTATTTTAGGACGTAATACTTAATTTTTTCCTATGAAAGTACGAATATCTAGAATTATCGTTTGTAAAGGATTTCTCCATCTGATACAGAATTTTTCGAAATTTTTTTTTTTTTAATTTTTTACATAAAATAATTAAAAAAATACCATAATTTTTTTTCTTTTTGGACGTAGTACCTCATTTTTTTCCATAAAAGTACTAATATGTAGAATTATCTTTTTAACTAGGATATAAACAATCTGATACCTAATTTTTTTCAAAATTTTCTTTTGAATTTTTCACATAAAAAAGTTAAAAAAATATCTTTTTATTGATGTTTGAAAATTTTTTGGGTATCAGCAGAAAGTTTATCCACTTTCTTTATTAAATTTAGAATATTTGGCACAATTATTCTAATATTTTAATTTTTTATTAGGTAAAATAGAATATTGAAAACATTTTGTTATTGCTAATAAGGAACCATAGTGCCAATTACTTGGCAGGGTATTTATTAAATATTAATACAAGGTGCAACATTATAATATGTTAAACTAAAATATATACTCTTCGATTTTAAAGGTTACTGACAGTGAATTAAAAAGCAAAAATGATCATTTAACAGCGTTATTTTATTAAACATTATCACCTTAGGTTTTAATGGAATCGGTTTGCGTAATATTTTAATAGTTCAACAGATAGGTTAAAGTGTGAAGTATGAGTATATGCTTGCACGAAAACCCTTATTCTTATTAAGAAGCCTCAAAAATATTAGCAAAAAAAGGTAACAAAATTAGCAGTTTTTTATATCTTTTATCGATTTCTACGCTGAAAACTTGTTAAAACCGATTTCAATTGAAAGATTTATGATTTTTATGTAAAGTTAATGCATAAAATTTTTGCATATAAGTCCTCATTATATAATGAAAGTTATTTCTTCTTAAAAACTCTGGATATCTGCAAAAAAATGCTAAAAATCAATAGTTTATCTGTATTTTTGAGTTCTGATATATTGGGATTCTGTTCAAACCGGTGCTATTAGAAAATTTTTAAGTTTTTATATTATTAAAAATCATAAAATTTGCATATAAAAGTATATGTTTAGAGTTAAATAAAAAATCGAGCTTAAAAACCCGGAAAATCAGTAAAAAAATAAAAAAACCATCGGTTTTTTCGGCTTTTTAAAAAAATTGTACGTTGGGTTCTCGTTAAAACCGGTTTCATTCTGCAACTTCAAAAGTTACAAAAAACATATAAATTTTTTAGGGATGAGTAAATCTTTGTGGCAGAGAAAATTAACTTCAAAGATAAAATTTTAACTAAAATTTTTCGTTTTTTTATATTTTAAGGTGGTTTATGTGTCTCAAAAAATTTTTTTACATATATGAAATTAAAGTGCATAGAAAGCCCATTTTTTTGAGACCTTGTAGACCACTTTTCGTTTTCAGGATGCAGAGATATGAATTTTACAGATAGATTGTCAGTCACTTAAGTTTGGGAAGAGTTGACCTGCAAATTTAAAAATCAAGAGGGTTAAAAAACTTATGACCGGTTTGTGTAACTACACAACCAACGAGCATGGAACATGTTCACTAACACTGATAATAAAGAATCTATTCTGTTCATAATATCAATATTTATATCCAAGTATTTCTGCACTAAAGTTCTTTAGAGACTTCTGCACCAATGGTCCCTAGGTACTTCTGCACCAAAGGTCTTTAGGGACTTCTGCACCATAGGTCCCTAGGTACTTCTACACCAATGCTTCCTAAGTACTTCTGCACCATAGGTCCCTAGGTACTTCTGCACCAGAGGTCTTTAGGGACTTCTGCACCAATGCTCCCTAAGTACTTCTGCACCAAAGGTCTTTAGAGACTTCTGCACCATAGGTCCCTAGGTACTTCTGTACCAAAGGTCTTTAGGGGCTTCTGCACCATAGGTCCCTAGGTACTTCTGAACCAATGCTCCCTAGGTACTTCTGCACCAATGCTCCCTAAGTACTTCTGCACCAAAGGTCCCTAAATCGAAAATATTCTAAGTCCCATTTGACCCCCCTCCTTAAAAAGGACAAATTTGACCCCCCCCCCCTTAAAAATTACATATTTGACCCCCCCCTTAAAAAGTACAAATTTGACCCCCCCCTTAAAAAGGACATATTTGACCCCCCCCTTAAAAAGGACAAATTAGACCCCCCCCCCCCTTAATTTTCCAGTTCTGAAGTACCCCCTCCCTATAAACATGTTCCATGTTAATATGTCCGATTAAAGGGGAGGTGTGTCAAATGGGACTTAATATTAATTTAAATTTTGCGATCTAAAATAATACGTGTTTAGGAAATTAGAATCGTTTGGATTTAGAATCTTAACGTCTAATAAAAGTGATAATTACAAATTATAAAATAAGCTAAGTTGTATTCTAATTTTTCGTAACATTTATGCATTATACCTAGCCCTCAGCTGTAAGTAAACAAGTTCCATATTCTTGTTTTTGACACATATGAAATTAAAGTGCATAGAAAGCCCATTTTTTTGAGACCTTGTGGACCACTTTTAGTTTTCAGGATGCAGAGATATGAATTTTTGAAAATTAAAAAATTTTTTACAACGCTATTCGAATATGTATCGTTTATAGACGGTCCGTAGTATATGAAATAAAGGTACTTTATCGCAAGAGGGCTTCTACTCTTACGATATAGAGTCTACTCGTACGTATAAAAGTATTATCGTAATAGTAGAGACCGAAGTAGAGACTGCGCATGATCAAAGTTCGATGAAGAACCGAATAAAATTTAGTTGTAACGTGGCCGTTGTATAGAACGCATGATCGTGTTTTTGTTTAAAAAATAAAATGTCGGAAAATAATGTTAAAGAAGAAGATGAAAATTTATTAATAGACGAGAATAATAATATAGATGCCGAAATAAATAATCAGAAATAAATGTAACATTTTTTCTAACTTATTAAAAATGAATGTATATATGTGCAAATAAATAAAAAATATAAAAAAAAAGTTTTGTTTTTTAGTAATATTTTATATTTTGTCTAAAAGACGATGAATATTCGAATATTGTTGAAAAAAAAATATATCGCCACTCGTTCGATACAAAGCCTTTCATTGTAGTATGTCGAGAAAAAAAAATAAACAAAAACAGAGCGCTGCGCGCTCTGTTATTGTTTATTTTTTCTTTTCTCGCCATACTACGATAAAGGCATTGTATCGTCACTCGTGACGATATATACTATTTTAAAACACTTTTGCCCCCCTAGCCCAACAGAGGGCAGCTGGCATAAAAATTCCAACGTGAAAAATGTTTTTTTTATGAGTACTTTCAAGTGTAAAAAGGTTTTTTTGATTTCATGCCGGCGCCGAAATCGCTTCTTATTCAAAGATGCTCTTTATAAATTTAAACATGGAGCATGAACTTTTAGTACGAGTTTTAGTAAAAGTGATAATTACAAATTATAAAAATAGCAAATTGTATTGTAATGTTGCATAACATTCATGTTTTATAACATGCACATAGCTTTAGTTAACATGTTCCTTGCATTTAGGTTGTGCTTACACAAAACGGTTATAAGTTTTTTTTTGAGTTTTTTGAGGTTTATCTAAAAAACTGAATAAAAAAAATAGAATAAAAAACTGATAGCAGTATCAAATTTAGCAGGAAATTTTAGCAAAAAATTATTCATGTAGGTTTTACAGAGATAAGATGCATATCTTTTTTGTTTTAACGTTTAAAAAAAAAAATAAAAAGATAAATAAATTTAAATATTTATTTATTTTAATAAAATTATTCTATAATTAAATAAAACAACAGATTTAAAAATAAAATAATTTTTTAAATAATTCAAAAAGTAAAAATAAAAGCTTTAGACATAAACGAAAAAAATGGAATTATGCTTAACATACTATAAAGTCCAATATAGCATATGAAATAAATAAAACGCCGCAAACAAAATGAATTAAACGCCATCATATGTAACAATAAAATTTTATAGACTGGATTGTAAACTATATCAAAGTCTAAATCCCGTTGAGAAGTAATAATAAAAAAAAAAATCAAAACTCAGTATTCTCAAAAATATTTTTAAAAAATTTATAATTTATTATATCGCTTGTGTTATAATATATCTGCCATTTAGGTTTTTTATGAAAAAACTTAAAAAGTATTAGTAGCAGTAAATATAGTAAGGAATGCATTTGAAGCAAACATAAATAATATTCATACAACAAAATAAGTTAATATTTGGAACGACGAATACCTCTATATAATCTAGAAAATTTCATAGCCTATATAGTTTTTGGCTCTCTAATATCAATTTAAAAAAATAAGTAATATTTTAAAAGCATAAATATGTCAAATAAAATAATATTCATATTTGTGTATATAAAACGAAGGTTTGGCACAAAAGCAAAATTTATACTTTAGTTTCATTTGAATTAGTTGAAGAAATTGGATACATTAATACCGAGGAGCTGATTTTAAATTTATTAAAAAGTATAGTAAGTCTTTTAGAAATATATTTTTTTCTGCTTGAATTAATCTTTAGGTCAACTTATTCTTTGTTTGAAGCTTAAACTTTAGCCTAAGTTTATAACTAACAAAAAGCTAGACCTCAGAATAAATACATCTTTTGTTTAAACTTTATCTTAAATTTTTAGATTTTGTAGATTTTTTTCTTACTAGGAAGTCGAAAACACCATTTTCGCCACGCAAAGTGATCGAAAAAATGCGATGACTCTTCACTGAGAAAGAAAAATTGTGTTTTATCCATGGGAACAAAAAAAGAATGCCCCAGATCGCAGTTTACTATCCTCGATTTTGCCTTGGATGCTAATTAACGTGCGAACTGGGCCATTCTTTTTTATTGCTTTCTTGGTTGAAAATGTACTTTTGTTTTCAATTCGATTATTCAATTTATACATCTGTTTGAAATTCTTTTCATTAACTTACTTAAAACCTATAATTAGATTATTTAATTTCTATTATTACAGTTATGCTTAAATCAAAAATACTGTAGATGCCACAGTATAATAATTTCAACATAAAATTCCCTACACACTGAAACTTGGGCTATTATATTTTTTGACCTTCGTTCCTACTTTAGTTTTTCAAAATAAGAGTAGGGCAAGCTATTATTGCAATTTTAGGATAAAAACACCTGAAAAAACACCCCCCGGTACTCTCCGTTTCGACTCCGTTTATTCCAACGGGGCTTCTGGCCTTAGGAACACAAGTTTCAATGTTTTAAATAGGGTTTTTTGGTAATTTTCAATATAACGCTGCAAATCACAATCAAACTCTAACTGGTGGTCTCATTTTTTTTATGTAAGTGTCATTTTTCAAGCCTCATAAACGGCATTTAATCCTACTTAATAACATTTAGCCTTGTATTTCTATGTTCAGAAGACCCTTTGGAATAAACGAAGGGTATTTGGGTTTTTTCCCCAACATATTAGACTCATCCATTACAATAGATTATAATTTGGTTTGCTAAAGGTAGCAATACTTCCTTGTTAAATGGTTAATTTTAAGTATAACAGTTGCCAATCTACATGTTAAAGACTATATGGTATGAAAAAATAAATTAGCAGAGATTAATACAGTATAAGAAAAAACAGTTTAAAGTAAAACAAGTTACTTTTGAAAAAAATATATCCTTCTAAAATTCTGTGAATGAAAATAACTCTTTTTTAGTTTTGAAATTTACTCAACCCATTATTTAAATTTTGTCAAAGATTACCAAACCTTTTTTTAATCAAAATCTTCGTTTTTTATTCTTTATTAAAGTTCTGTTGATTAATCCTTTTATAAAAATAAAAATAAAAGGTTTTTTTGAAGTACGTAAAATTGCATTTCTTAAATACTTTAATTCACTTTCATGTTAAAAAAAAAAACCGTAAAAAACCTATAAATTTATGTAACAAAGATCATCTTAAAGAAATCAAAAAATCTAAAAAGATTTATAAAGTTATAAATAATTCATAGTGGACTATAAAAGAAAACATGACTTTTTTTATCTTTGACTTTGCCTTTGAAATCTTATGAAAGTACATTCAAAAAAAACTTTTCAATCAATATGAAATGTTAAATATATATATAGAAGTGTATTATAATAGCAAAAGATATATAAAAAAGTAAAATTTATAGAAGCATTTGGTAAAATAAAATATTAAGAAAATGAAAAAAAAAAAAAAAAAAAATTAAATACCTGTATCTGTAATAAAGTTTTTGGTTTCAATGTATACTCTGATGGATCTAAATAAATATCTCCAACCCTTCGACGATGAATTAATTTTCTCATTGCTTCTTGAAAATGAGGAGTATCTTGAGAGTTACCAAAAAATTGAAAATCTACTTCATTATCTTCACTGTTTGAAAAAATAAAAATTAATTATAATTAAAAGTTTCATAACTTAGTTGAAAGTTATTTTAAAATAGTTATAATAATTTTTACTTGCAATTAAATGCCATAAAATATGTCATATAAATGGAGATTAATAGAAAATAATTTATTTTTACTCACGTTATATTTAAAACTTGTAAACTTTCTATTGACCCTTTATGAAGCTCTCTAGTGTATTTTGATAACTAAAACAAACAAATTATAAGTTTTGGTTATATTTTATAATTTCTCCAATTTATTTTCTTTTAAGTTATTTTTAAAAATTATTTTTATAATTGATATTATTTTAATATTATAATATACTACTTTAAAATGTAAATTTATTATAATCAGAACAGGGTTTGTAATCAAAAAGGTTTTCTTGATCGATTTATGAAATGCATTTCACACATACTGGTTTATTGTTTTAATATCTTCTAGCAAGGGGATATCGCAAAGAATTTCAAATGACTAAATAAATAATAAATTATAAGTCCCGTAAAATGTGATCTTTACAAAATAATAATTGAAAGACAGATTTTTAAAGAAAAATCAATTGTAATCACCAACTTCGTACATCAATATTTGAAAATGATTCAAGGAGAAAAGTTAAGTAGAAAATTTTTGGAAAAAATAGCTTTCCCCTAGTGATACCAATAAAACTTACTATTAGAAATTGTCATTTTGGAACATGTGAAAAATTTAAAATCACTTTTAACCATACTTGAAAGTAGACTCAATAGAAATAAGACCAATGCAAAGTGTTTTGGTCAATTCGTATAAGATTGTTGAGTTGTTTGGATGTTTTTTGAAGTAACTCTAATAACATTGGGTCCTATTATTCTGTCTTCAGAAGAATCTTTAGAGCAAATTTTATCTAGTTTTAAAAAAATTATTTCTAACTGTACTTTACCCCTGAGAGGGTACTTTTTTTTATTCAGAATGTTATTGAATATGATTTCACATATTCTAACACCAAGATACATATAAGTTATATAGTTATATATTCATGTCCTAAGTAATTAAAATAAAAAAAATTTATTCTCAAGAATGAAAATTTCTTATTCAAGTTAAGCAATATAAAAACTCCTACACCTTTTCGTATATAAATATGCTAAATGTATGTTAGTTTTAAATATAGACTTCTTTTGTTTTTTTTTAATCCTCTTTATTTTAAATTTGAAAAAAAAGTAAGTAAAAGATTTGAGCTTTTAAGATTTCAACATTTAAAAAACTTTTTTAAAAAAAGTTGACACAATTTTCTATACAGTAAAAAGGAATAAGTTTTTGTCAAATCTACACAAATGTAAATAATAATAGGTATCTTTTGTTTTAACATATTTAAAAAAATACCAGAGTTATTAAAAGTTTTTAATGTCAAATAATGAATTTTGTTTATAAAATAATTTATAAAACTTTTTTTTTTTTAATAAATAAATAAGTATAAGCAGAATAACAAAGTTTAAAAAAAAATAAATGTATTTTTTTTGTTGTTTTATATAAATATTTAATATATATTATATATATTAGCCTGGCGGTTATTTGGTTTGAGGCTTGATGTGTCGTCTTTTTATTATAGAACACTTCTTTAGGTTGTATGGTGGCAAATATTTATCGTCTCAAAAAATTTTTACTAATTATTTATAATTGTTTGATTAAATCATGCATTGTTAGAACCTTATAGAAACGTTAATGAGCGAATATTGTACTTTAATTTAGACTACACACGGTTATGCTGTTTTTCTTGAAATTTCAAGCAAAAAATATAACTGTTATTTAGAAGCTATTTAAGGAGTTACGAGGGTAAATAAAAATGATGACAGAACTGAATGAAACTGAAAAATTAAATTTAAACATTTTTAAAGTTGAATAGAACTTAGTTTTACCTTTGTTACCACATTAATTTTCATTTTATTGCAAATTAAAAATAGGCAGTTTAACATTGCTCTTATAGAAATTCATATTTGGAGCTTACAAAAAGTATCATAGGGATGACACAGGGAGATGAAACTAATTAAATATCATAAATAAATTGTCAAAGATTGTATTTCCAATTTATTTTATCTAGGTTACCACATTCAATCATTAATTATTCGGTAAAAACCAAGTTTTAGCAAGTACCATAACCTAAAATAATAAAGTTTTTTCATAAATAATTTTTTCATAAATAATTAAAATAATTTTTTTTGCAATAATATTACATAATAAACTCATTTTTTAATATTTTTACGACTAATTTTATTTTAAACTGCAAATTATAAAAAAAAAATAGCGTCGGTAATGTGGATATTGACTCAAATTTTCTATTTACCCTCGTAACTCCTTAAATCAACTATAAAGGACTTTACGAAAGCTTAAATTTTAAAGTTTGTTTTAGAAAGAAATTAGGATTGTAGAAATTAAAAAATAGTTAATTATATTTAAATGAAATTACGAAAAAATATTCTGTAGATTTTGAGTTAATCTTAGATTGTATTAATAATTTTAATTCAAGACAACCTGCTGTTATACCTAATTGCATATGTCTTTTCTTTTTACTTATATAAATTTATGGTTTGTTGGCTGATGTTACGTAGTTGAGAGGTTAATAGCAGGGGGTAAACTAAGATGAAACAGAGTCAGATATCGAAAAAATTCAATATTGATTTTTAGATACTAACTTAATTTTCCAATCTTAGATTGTATTAATTTTTAAGAAACAATGTTAAAAAAAAAATTAATTTTAGATAAAAATTCAGTAAAGTGAAACTTTTTCATTTTTCTTTATCTTTAAACTTAATTACAATTAGTTATTAATTTAGTTTATCTTCTATTACCTCATAATAAGGTAACAGCAGCATTAAAAATAAATTTATAAGTAAAAACGAAAGAAATAGGCAATTCGATGTAACAGCAGGTCATCTTCACTTACTAATTTCCTAAACTTTAGAATATTTTTTTCGGAATTCACTATTTTTAATTTTCATAATCCAAAATTTTTTTTCTCAAATGAAAGTTAAAAAAAGGGAGACGAATAACATTTAAGCTTTTCTGTAGTCTTTCTTATTTTATTTAAATAACCAGATGCTTGAAATTTCAAGCAGCTATATTTCTTGCTTGAATTTTCAAGTATTTGCTGTAAAATGCAAGCAAAGTAGCCTAGCAGCGATAGAAATTTACATGATAATAAATGTTACCCAACTATTTGGCATGTACTGTATTTCGCCAGAGAACATTAGATTGGCTCGTCAGTAGAAGCCTAATGTATCTTATCTAGAAACTTTTTAGCTTTCGCAGAGCTAAGATCTTATGAATATTATTTTTGTAAAAATATTTTTTGGATTGTTAGACTAGATTGATTCGCATCAGACCATTCTCTTTTTTCTACTCTTTTGTAACTTTTACCTGTCACACTGCACTCCCGTAACCTAGCTGGTGCTTTGGGTCTTCCAGGACCCCTAGACAAAATTGCCCACTATGGGCATTCTATTAAATTAAATAGTTTTTTATATTTTTTTATAAAATTTTTTTAATTATTTTAATGAATACTCTTAATTTTAAGTGTAATTTTATCTTTTAAGTTAAAAAACAAAAAAAATAAAGTTTTCCAAACAATCGTGATTTAACATAATTTTACTTAAAAATTTATAGGTTTTTGTTGCTTTTAAAATTATTACCTACATGCTACAAAATATAGTTTAAAGCCTTGAATTACTAGAGATTGCACCACTAGTGTCATTTTTTAAATTTAAGTAGGTTGAATTTTAACTTGAAAGGGCTTGAGGTCTTTAAAGACCCCAAGTGACAGCTAAAGTTTAATCAATATTCGATGTACATACTAATACTAAGGCCACGAAAAAGACTTAGGAAATCTTTCTATATCAACTGATTGAGTTTTTTTGAAGCCATACGCGAATCGAATATTATTTATTAACCCTTTAGTGCAGTATGACGAGTATACTCGTCAAAACGCAGTTGTTACTATTTCCATGATGACGAGTATACTCGTCATGACTTTTTTTCCCATTTTCGTGCTCTATATCAATATTTTCTAAAAATCCACATAGGTAAGGGGTTCTTGGGGTCACTGATTATGAATATGATGTCCTAAAATAATGAAAATTCAATATGGCCTCGGAAAATTGGCTATAAACTAAAATGGAAACTTCAATTTATGCATCCTTTGCCAAAAAACGCATGCATTTTGGAAGCTAAAAACCGGAATTTACTCATGCACTAAAGGGTTAATTAGCTTATTTATTTATCATTTGTTGTATCAAATTATTTTATTTTTCTTAACTCTAGTGCTCAGTACATAAAAATGAGATACTTTTATAGGTTTTCCTTAAATGGCCTGTTTTGATCCGACTGGAGGATCCAGTAAAAATTTCAAACACATAAAAATATTTTAAAATTTCCAAACTATAATTTTAAATAGTAGTGTATGGCCTTTTTTGATCAGACTAGTGAGTGGGGGTGGGAGGGCAAAATATAGACTCTCACCCCGCACTAAAATTATTTCGGAAATTATTAAATATTTTTATGTGTTTGAAAATTTTAAAGATTAATAATCACTATAATAAATTTAAAAGAAAACTATAATAAATTTTTACAATACTTTTTATTAAAATCAATTTCTCGATTATAAAAAAAATAAAAAATAGGAAATAAATCATTGATTTTCTGAACCTCAATTTAGACTTATTACAGTTAAGTAATCATATAATATTAAACTATATATATAAAAGTACAATAAAACACTTAAAAGAAAAGAATTTTTTTTTCATAAAAATATCAAGTCACGTATATTTTTTATTTATAAAAAAAAAAATGAAATAAAAAAATAATCGATAACGATTTTAATAAAAAAATAAGTTTTTCTCGTGCTTTCTTAAATCATTTGTAAGCAACTCACTTCAGTTACAACTTATTGTGGTTAAAATCGGTTTTAGAATAAAAAGTTAAACTGACTGAAAATATATAAGAATATCAGCATTAGTACATGTTAAGAATCTATCTTTCGTGCTTGTACGAGCAGAATCATCGTTTCTACACATTTATATATATCTATTTTTTTTATTTTTATTTATACATATATGTTTTCCAATATATATATAGCACTAAAGTATGAAATATATATATGATGAGTTGGCAGATATGTTCAGACGATATTTTGATCAAATTCCTTATATCGAAACCTGTAAGGATGCAATATTATTACTATACTTGTAGCAAACTAAAGAGGCGAGAATTGATTACAGCTCGAAAAAACATGTTTTATATGTAATTTATTACGTGGTAACTGAAATAAGAATTTAAAATGATTTTTTAATAAAGATGTATTTTTTTTATATTAGACGGGTAGATAAGTTTAAAATTTGCTTAGATTTTTTAATACCGAATTAAATTAAAAGTTCCATTTAATAAAATCATCAGATTAATAGCTTGTTTGATATATTATGGGTTGAAAATTTGCTACATAAAAGCTCAAGAATTAGGTGTCAATACTCAGAAAAAGAGTTATAACTTTTTGAATCTTATTCTTTTTTTCTGATAACCAAGTACTTGGAAGTGATTCAATAAGCTTCAATTTCGAAAATCTTATTTTTTTGGCACCTAATTTTACCCAATAATCGAAGAACCAAACAATTTTTTTATTTAACTACTCGGCTAATATATACATCAGCTACTTTACAGTGGATATTAACAGATATATAAATAATATTTTAGCTAAACCTTCTTTAATTCAATTATTTTTAAAAAATAATTTTTTTTTGTTGAATATTTTAAAATATCAATTATATAAAATAATCCCGAATTTATTTGGAATTAATTAAACTTATTTTTTTTTACTTAATTGGAAATGCTGAAAAAAAATACAAATTTATTTAAAAAATTTAACTATTATTTTCACAAATTGTAAAAAATATGACGTAGAATAAATGAATTGTAAATACCTACATTACTTTTTGCAAAGTAAAAAAAATAAAAAAATCAATATCAGCAAATGTATATTTTTTTACTTTTGAATTTATCAGATTTTAAAAATATTGAATAATTTACATTTACTAAAAAAAAAAAAACTAAAAAAAAAAAAATTATTGTTTTGTCAAATTATATTTTAAAACTCGTTCGTTAAAATTGACCACTGTAATCGACAAATGCTTTTTTAGTTTATTTAAAATATCTCGCACTATATTTATTATAAAATAAATGCTTTTGTAATTTTTTCACTTCTGAGCACTGGAAATATTAAAAACAGTTTTTTATTTAAATATATTATTTATTATTATTGAGAGGATATTTCTGAAGACTTTTAGAAATGCTCACTTTTTTTACCTAGTTTTAATTTTTTTTCGTATTGTTGAGTGTTTTTTATTTTCAGACGTAATTTTTTTTCTTATTTTTTAGCTCTTTTAGCATTATACTGACCTGAAATGAGGGGATTAAAAAATGGTAATTTGCTTAATGTTTTCACTGGTTTTCACTCTGTATTTCTTGTTGTGCAGTATTGTAATTTTTCATTATCTCTTATTAGTAAATTTTAACTGACTTTTTCAGTGTAATTGTTACAAAACTTGAAGAAAAACAACAGAGTTTGATTAGGTATGAAACAAGTAGTTTTAGAGGTTCGTCTCGCAGTTGAAAGATTTTTCACGAATTTTACTCCGTATATTTAAAAGTTTATACAATATTTGATAATTTGACTTATACTTATCACTGAAATAATTCATGCAATTTACATAAATAATTAAGCTTTTACTAAAAGCACCCAAATAGTTCGTGCTTAAAAATGACATAATATAAGCTTCTCCAAATTCTCTATTAGTCTAAAAAGACTATAAATTATTTATCCTGTCGCTGAAAGATTAGAATCATTACAATGCATGCTATAAAGAATAACATCAACTTTCCACACATTAATTCTATTCTGTTTTGAAATATTTTTTTTTTAATTTACGATCAATCAATATGTATTGACATTTGCTCTATTTATAAATTAACTTTTGCCAATTTACTTTTTAGAAATGAAATTAGCATATGAAAATAAAAGAGCTTTAATTAATAAATTTTTTATTTAAATTGTACAAATTTACTTTTTTTATTTTAAAATATTGATTAAAAAAAAAAATAAAATTTAACAATTTGGATTTTTTTTTTTAATACTGGATATTGAATTTTTAAAATAAAAATACTGGAAAATGTTAAATAAACTTTATCAATTTTTTTTGTTTCTGTCAAATCAGAATATTTCAAGAAAAAGATTTTTCTTAAATTTGAATAAATTTCATAGTTTTAGACAGTTTTATATTTTTTACAATTTTAAAAGACGTTTTTAAAATTTATTTATGTCAACGTGAATGTCAATTTTACAATTTTTAAGGATGCTCTGGCCATAGAAATTTCGAATAATTTTATATACAGTTTTTTAAAGCAAAGTCTCAGGAATCCAATGGTGTGAGTCTTTTAATCGGTAATCGTGCAAAATTTAGAGATATTTGCGTACAAAAATGCAAAATTTAACATGGGCTTTTATGGTTTAGTTACAAGTCTGTCTTTTAAGATATTTTCAATAGTGTGTATGTAATTGAAATATCTTTTTTATTTTTATGAAAACGACATTTTTTTAAATTTAATATTACATTTTTCAATACTTAATTAACGTTGTGCTACGTTTTGCTTAGAATAATCTGGGTTTAGAGGCTTAGAATAATTCAAATTTAGGGACTTATTATAATTTAGATTTATTAAGTAGTATAAGATACAACTGATAGAAGTGAACATGTATGAACACACACAAAACATTTATAAATATTTTATTTTCATTTTAATTTATACATAAGAAATTAGATAAAATACAAAAAAAAAACTTCAGTTTAATATATCATAGTAACAAATAAAAAAATATTTAAAACTAATCAATTGCAGATATAGAGCGCAGCAGAATTTAAATGCAATCAATCAGTTGTTATTTAAAAATGTTTTACTACTATACATATATCTATCTTGCAAACGCATACAAATTTTCACAAACGAAATAGAGATTATTTTTATTTTGAATGACACTCACCAATGAGATCATTTTCCAGTTTAATAAAATTTTATTTAAAATTCAGTTATATGTCACTATTTACCTAACATTTTATACTAGCTAATTTTTTTGACATAAATTCTAAAAAAATAAAGCAATATATTTTCATTTATACACATATTATAATGTATGTGTATGGACTGATTTAGCAAATATTAATCCTAGGTAATTTTTATTCGACCTTTATCTAGTTAATATCTGAGTTAAAGCATTATTTTATATTTTAATAGATCAAAAAGTTTTCTTTAATTAATATTGGCTTTACATTGTTTTCGTTACAGGCCTTATATGCAAGTTACTATTAATTTTTCAAATTATTTTATTTTTAATAAAATTATATTTTAATTTATAAGCTAAATTATAATAAATTATCTGAAATTTAAGATCATATAGTTTTATATAACAATTATCAAGGTAAATTTAATTATTGTAATAAAGCCGTGTAACCTTACCATAGCTAAATTAAACAACAATTATAGAAATTGCTTTTATGAAATAGTATGATTAAAGCTTTTAGTATGTATATGTATAAATATATGCATAAATAAATTATATATGTTGCAGTCATTTTGGTGAAATCAGTTAAAATGTTAAAATAAAATTTTTCGATTTTTTAGAAAACGATTTTAAGAAATATTCAACTAAACAACTAGTTGAAATTAGTAATTTTGATGAAAACGATTTCAAACAATAATTTTCAACAAATTTCCTATATCAGCCAAATCGTCGAGGAGGTTGTTTTGTTACTGGCCTTTACTAGATTTGGTCTCTGTAGGGTTTTTTGGTCATTGATAACGAATTTCGGAGTCCTGTCCGCAACGAATAGAAGATTCACGCTTAAATTTGCAAAAAATACCCCTAAATGGAGACTATAAGGTCGGGTACGTTTATACAGAATCCCAATTTTTTTTCTCATTTTTTTCAAAATAAAGATTTACAAAGGGAGTTTACTACTGTTGGAACCTCGGTTGGAACACTAAAACACTAAAAGTTAGAGATCAGTTTATTGAGTTTAAAAAACACGTCGACCACCCTCTATTTATGATAATGGATTATGAACTTTGTGGTCTATCTGAAAATGCGACGTTAATCCAATTGTGAAAAAATTAAATTTTTTTTACCAATTCCCGAAAAGGTTAAATAATTTGACTATTTTATGAACTGGTCAGTGTAATTTTTTTTAACATTGACCAATTCCTGAATGGGTCAATTCTACAAAAACAGAGTGTAACAAATAAATAGTCTTTTTATTTTTACTAAATTTTTTTGATAATTTTATATTTTAGACTTTAGAAGAGTTAAATCAGCGTCTGAATTATAACTAGATATTGAAA
Source organism: Anagrus nilaparvatae (assembly GCA_022575985.1). Lineage (NCBI taxonomy): Eukaryota > Metazoa > Arthropoda > Insecta > Hymenoptera > Mymaridae > Anagrus > Anagrus nilaparvatae. Next base: position 3,030,540 of record JAKSXM010000156.1, on the reverse strand, counting down.
TTTTTTTGTTAATTTTTTGATTTTTACTAAAAGGGTACTAACTTTTAATTTAAAAATTGAGTTAAAAAATTGTAAGTTTAAAAAGTTTTGATAAAAATTTCGAAAATTTGTTCGCATACTTAACTTTTTGATTTATTTTAAAATCATACAGTTCAATATGTAAGAACTAACAAAAGGTCACCGAGTTCAGAAAAATGATTCTTATATAAAACATATCAGTCTCATAAATGGCAAAAAGCCAAAGGTTTAAAAAATATATAACTGCAATGCCACTGTGTAGTCAAAAAAGTTCTTTTCTTTAAAATGTGTGTATATCAAATATAATTCATGTAAAAGTATGACTTGCATATAAAATTATGATACGTGTAAAAGAAAATATTTTTTAAAAAATTGTGCGAATTATTAATTACAGAAAAGTCTTTAATTCTCAAAAAAATATTACTCTGAAATACTAGATGCCGTTAAGAAAGTATAGAGCGAAGCTAACCATGTTTAAAAAAATTAATAAAATATCCATTTGAATTCTAGTACCAGAATAGAAAAAAAATTCTAGTAGAAATGAGAAAAAAGTTTTATTTTTTTAATTTTAAAGTTTACGAAGTATTTACTTAACCCCAAAATACGCGAACCTAGTTAAAACCAATATTGCAAAAAAACGATATGACTCTGTAATATACATGCACCTTTGTATTCTTGCGCTGATATAAGACACTTATATAATTTATAATAAATTGTTAGAATTTTAACATTAAAATTTATTGTAAAAGGCAAAATTTGTGAAACGGTCACCACTTGACCTCTCAAAACACTTCTGCGGGTTCATATATCTAAAATATCTCAATCTACCCGAGTTATGCCCGATCAAACTTTTTCGGTATCACTCAATTTTTTTAGTTAGTTTTTTAAGAAATTTCTGCAAAATACACATAAAAGCTTTAAGAACATTTTTCAATAAAAGTCCTTAGTAAAATAAAGCCATTTCTGACGTTAGTTTTCGGAAAACCCTCAGGGAACCCCGGAAAAATCAGAAAAGCCAATAAAAATTAAAAAAAAAAAGTACCTTCCGCAATGTTTCGCGCTCTATAATTAGAACTGTTTCTTCAAAGCATATATTTTCGGATACCCTATCAAGAAATTTTAATATTTGCTTTTTAACCCTTTTTTGATAAAAGTAATTTTGGACATTTCTATTGGCTACAAAAAAAAGAAGTGGGGGTAAAAGAAATAATTTATTTTGAAGATTTAAATAATCTGTAAAAAATTAATCAATTAAAAAAAAAAAATTTTTTTTCGTTGAAAAATAAAAGAGTTATTGTAAAATTAAGATTTTTTAAAAAGTCCTAATTTTTTTCAAAAAATATTTTGCAGATTTCTGTTAATAGCTCCTGTTAAAAAAAGATAGAGTAGAGAAAAGCATCTAATCACACAAACATTATTTTAAAGATATTGGATTTAAAGCAAAGTTTATACAGTACATTTACATGTTGATAATAGCTCAAGTTTCAAATATGAAAGTTATCTGTTAAATAGTTTCCTCTAATTATGTCAACAAGAAATGAAGTTTTTCTCGTAATTAACTATAATTAACTCTCTTATTATAATATTAGGAGAAGGAGGTAAAATGGACCTTTAGTTTTTAGTTCTGCGGTCTGCCAAAATTATAATATTCTAAATATTATCCTCAAATGACATTGTATTATGTTTCTAAAGCTGCTAAATTATTTTAAGGCCCTAAACCTAAATTAGTAAATTTATTAAATTTATAAATTTATTTTAAGTTTCTTAATTAAAACTATTCTAACAAGGGAAGTGTCAACTGTTTGTAAGCCCATTTACTTCTAACTTTTAGGACGGTACCATTTATAGTTGTACCAATTATTAATTATACCCGGTAGTGTAGGCCTGAACCCCTTTTTCATGATCACTTTTTTTTTGCTAATAGGTATACATAAAATTTTTCAATGAGTATAGTTACGTTTTTACGGGCCTCTGAATACAAATATGAAATCCGTTTTTACCAAAAATGGCCCAGTTGCCCACAACAGGAATTTTGAGGTTATATTTTAAAGGTGTTTCTTTTGAGACCCTAAACACGAATATGATGATATAGTTTTTACCTAAAATGTTCTAGTTGCCCATATAGAAAATATTGAAAAAACTAAAAAAATTACCTAACATTCATATTGTTGGCAACTGGACTATTTTTGTAAAAATGGATTTCATATTCGTATTAATCGATACAAAAAAAATGAAAACTCATTGGAAAATTTTATAGACTTATTAGCAAAAAAGTGATTAAGATATAGGGCTCTAGGACTACACTACTGCATGTAATTGTCAAACATCTTTAATTCCCTTTGACTGCAGTTTAAATTAAATATTTGCCTAGAACTAAATGCAATAAACCATTAAATTTGAAACCAAATATCTTAGAATTTATAAATTACTAAACTGCAGTCAATTAGAAGAATGATTGTAAAAGCTTCTATTTAATTTATTTTCAAAATAGTTTATACGATAAGCACGTGTTTGAACAAAATGAAATTACAAGGATTTTATACTGAAACAACTTCTTTGAATTTCAAAATAATTAAATTAAATAACTTTCATTCAATAAATTACTTTGAGAAGCATAAAACACTGGATAACCAATAATTCAAATTATATTTATCATATTAATATTATTAAAAATTCAAAATGGGTACTGATATGAGCTTTTTAGTAAAATAAAAAAATGAATAGCAGAAAATTATTTTTAAATTATCTTTATACTCAACCTATCCCTGTTTCTCCTAAAATTACTAATAAAGATCAAAAAACTTAATTTAAAAAGAAAAAAAAAATAGCAAGAAAAAACGTATAAAAAGAAAAAAATTTAATATATTTTATGAATTAATAGTGTGAGTAAAAAGAAATTTTTTTTATTTTTCAAGATAAAAAATGATATTTAAAATCCGTAAAACATATTCTAGTGTAATTTAAAATAAAATTCCCAAGTGTGTATACGAAGAAGAAAGTTTGAAGTCAAAAGGAGCAAAAGGAAAATTTCACACGACTAAATTTATAAAACGACTTTATAAATGTATGAGTACACACGTACTTCTATGTTTTAGTTGCTTAAAATATATTATGTATGTAGAAGTAACATAAATGTAAAAATATCTTGAATAAGAAAAATGGTTTTTCTTTTTCAAGTCACATGCGTATTCCAACTTATCGCCAAAAAAAACCTACATATATATATATTCACATATATGTACTAACCACATTGAATGGATTAACATAAAAAAAATAAATATAACTGAGAAAGAATTTCTGGAATTTATAGTACTGAATAGTATAAAGACAAAAAATTACTGTTTTTGTATATAAAAAAAGTGTGAAATACATGTCTAAATACTTACGTTTATAAATGAACAATTTTAATGTAAAAAATTTTGATTATATAAAAAATTTTACGCATATTATACTGAATGATAAACTTTTTATATTTTAAAAAACTAAAATAAATTATTTTAATTATTAAAAATATTTTTTACTATGGTAAGCTCTAAGTCTTTTTTTTAACATGTCACTCGAGTTTGTTTAAATTAATAAAATATTTAATCTTTATAGTCTTATTTTTTTTTTTTTCGTTACTTTTTAAAATTATAAAAAGTTTGTATATGAATTTCGTTACTATAAACATGTTTTATAAAAATTTATTTTTCATACTTTTTTAGTTTTTCGTTTATTTTTTTTTTTTCATGAAAGAGATTAAACGCTCTTCATAAAATCTGTGAACAATTTTCATATTAATATAAAAATTATATAAAAATTATTTCAGTACGCGCACTAAATGGTGTAAGATCGCTAACTGGGCTAAGGTTTTTTAGGTTGCTGAATCCGAATCCTTAAAAAAAACCTTAAAAATATAAAGCATTCTTGGATCGGCAAAACCAACCCTTTTTAAAGACTTTTAAATTCATCTTGAGCAATACCATCGACATTTCTATACCGTATCTGAGCAAAGGGAGTTTTAGGCACAAAGATATCTAATGTTATATCAATTAGAACATGGTTGTTAATGAAAGGCATTTTGGTGTATGAAATTATACGATCATTTTCGTCGATTATACAAAGGTCAATAGCTGATAAATGTTCAGGGCCCTTATGAGTAGCCCCATGGGGCACAAGATAAAGCCTGTTTTCATGAATAAAGTCAAACATTATATAGGACTTTTGATTGAAATAATACATATCGGCATTAAAATCCACTAGAATCAATTTATTGCTATAATTTACTATAATTTTCGATAAATTTTCAAGAAAATCAATGCCTTTAGGAATCTGGAATCAGGAGGTCTATAAGCAGCTGCTATGACGAGAAAGGTCAATTTCACACTCGATTTCACATACTAAGTACTCAGGCGATTTTTCGAGACCTGTTTCGTGACTTCTGTTTAGGATGCGGTATTTGATGTTACTTGGGCAATTCCTCCCGAGCCACGACCCTGCCGATCATTCCTAACTGAAGTGTAACCCGGAATTCGTGCCATGGCATAATTGAAAGCACTGTGTAGCCAGGTCTCAGTGACTGGAATTACGTGGCATTCCCCAGAAGATAGTTTTGCACGAATATACGCTTTGGATTACAAAAAGAGCTGGAATGAAAGTGGCAGGCTTTAAAAAGTTTAGGTTGATGGGCTGGAGAAAAATTTTTAGATTGTAGATTATGATTTTTTACCGGTAATTGCTATTCCTGAGAAAGTTGTGTTGAAAATTGCAAATTATTCAAAGCTTCAAGTTGACAATCAGTAAACTGTAAGATAGGAGTAGAAGGGGAAGTTGAAGAGAGAGGGCTTGATACAGAATTTGGTACAGTATTGTAAGTAAATTCAGGTTTGCGAAGTTAGATATTTGTTGAGGTAAAGAAAAATTCAGAGTAGTTTGAAGTCTCGTGGGGGAGGAAATGATTTTTAGGATTTTGTTGATGATTTAGATTTGAGATCTCATTTCTATTTTGATAGTATGGCGTATTATTAAAGGAGAAAGATTTTGAAAGTTATTAGTAGGATTTCTGGAAGTTTGATAGTTTTGAGGATGTCTAGAGTAAGAAACATTATTTTTTAAAGAGTTATTATTTTGTTGCACCGGAAGCCTTGGTTGACACTGCAGCTGAGAACGAGTTACTTGTTTACTGAGAAATTGTTGATTTCTCGATTGTCAGATTGAGAATTTTGATGAGACTGTTGTTGGTATTGTTGTTGAGGTTGAGACAGGGAAGCAGTACTGCCTTGAGGTCGAATCAACAAGTTAGACTGTTGAAAATTGTGGTGCTGTATGGCTAAACTTGAGGATAGTTTTTTGGATAAGTCATCCAGATCATTATAATTTTTTATCAAAAGTACACTGAGAAAAAATGTAGAGGAAAATGTACATTTGCAACTGGAAGATTTTACTATTAATTTTAGTAAAGTTATCCGAAGAATTGAAAATAGTACATTTTACTATAATTAAGGGTAATTTTTCTTGAGTAAGATTTTCTACAAAATATTATAATATTCTCACTCTCTCACATGTGTATAACTTTTATTTTTTTTTTTTTTTTTTTTTTAATTTATTTTTAAAAAAACTTTTTTTTTATAATTTATATTTTATAATTAATTTTTTTTTTATAATTTATATTTTATAATTTATATTTTATAATTTATATTTTATCCAATTTTCATTCCTTATATAGTATCTGAAATCAAATTTTGTCACTTGCGAGAAAAAATATGTAAAATAAATTCTGCTAAAATTAAGGGTAATTTTTTTTTCCTTTACGGGTAGTTTATAAAATACATGTTGGTAAAAAATAACATAAAACGCCATTTTGACAACTTCAAATTATTTTACTAATCAAAAGGGTAATTTTTACCAATACAATTTTGTGAGTGTACCCTATCATCACACGCATACAAAAAATTAGTAAATATAACTAAATTTACGATTTTCTTTACTAAGTTCAGTGTGGTTAAAAGTCACTATAAATTTTTAGTAAAATTCACTAATAAAATTTGTTTATTAAACTAAAACCTCAATTTTTTTAGTGAAATTTACTAATTTTTTGGTTATATTTACCAACATTCATTAATTTGTGTTTACTAAATTCTTTGAGGTTAATTTTACTATTCTTTTTTTTGCGTGCAGGTGAGGTTTAAACAAAAATTTGACCCTTATTGAGAATTTAATAATTTAAAATAATAAATTATTATTTCAAAAAATCTTTTCATTCACGTTTTTAACACTAGCATTACTAACTTATTATGTACTTGTTAATGACTGCAAGTGATTACGGAAAAATATTAAAGAATTATTAATTATCGAAAAAGATCAATACTGCATAAATATTTAAATGTTAAATAAAATAAAATTTTTATATTTTTTTTCCGAATCCCAAGCTAAAAATATCAGCTTTGTTATTTGTGTAATATGCCAAAAATTTGAATATCCGATCGCATCATCATATTTACAAAAAAAAAAACAAACAAATAGAAAATTTTTAAAAAACCGCTCATATAAAAATATACAATTACGTATACTACCTTTTAATACAACTAAATTTTTAATTTAAAGATTTAATTTAAAGTTCAATATTTTTAAAATATATAATTGAAGCTAAATATTTAATTGTATATTAAAAAGGATCTTAACGTTTTAGTGTTTATAATTTAATGATAAAAACTGAAACTACATTTTCATTATAGTTTCGATGAAATTCTAATATCTTTTCTATCTGTGTACATATATAGATAAAGTAATACCTCTGGAGAATCCTTAAGTTATCGCAGTACTTTAAGAATACTGTATGTATTTACATGAAAACAAGAAGACTGCGCAGGGTTGTTAAAACGTGATTCAGTTTCAAAAACTTGTATTTCTCTTAAAATACACATGTGTATATATCTATATATGTACATACATTAATATAAACTTACACATATATATTTACACTTATACAAAGTGTGTATATTCTTAAATTTGTATGCAAAGTATACATTTTTTTTAAAGCTTTTAAAGCTTTAGCACGAGTTGACACGAAAAACAACTTGCTATATATTTAAGATATGTATTCTGTGCGAAAAGCATCGATGAAACAATATATACGAAAAACACGTTTTTTTTATGTATGTATGGAAAATATTAAAGAAATTAAAAGCTTTTTGGTAAACTCTTAAAGATATTCAAAATTTTATAATATTGAAAAATTTGAGTAAACGCCTCGATGAACACATAAATTAAAATATAATAAAAAAATTATTTCGCGGAATCTAAGTAGAGACAATCAATAAATAAATAAATCTTAAAAGTATAGTGTTATATGCAAAATCTTATTTCTTTTGCTTTGATTTGCAAATATAGTATACTGAAAAAAATCCACTCGTGGCAAGCGGAAATCCTATTTTTGCTGTTAAATTGGCGTTAGCAGTTCTGTTTGCGCAAGTGCAATTCCACCAACGGCAAACGGTATTCCGCTTTTTGTTTGCTGAATTTTTTTTTCTTGCTCAAAAGATTTCAAATGACTTGAAACGTGAAGAAAATTTCTTTATATATCATTTAGCATATTTATCAGCCAAAAAAAAAATGATAAAAAAAATAAAAAAATAAATTAAGTTTAAAAGTAAGTAATATATAAAATATAATAAGTTAAAAAAATATCTCAAAGAATATAACACAAAAATAATATAAAAAACTCAAGCTTAAGGGTTTCCGGAGATCTTCTAATCGATTAGTACCGGAATAAGGATGAACATCTTTGAAATCGAGTGTTATAAAAATAATAATATAAATAAAAATATATTTAAAAAAAATATTATTTTATAATATATCATAATATAAAAGTAAATATTGTTGACGTGCGTAACATCAGGTTTGAGTTTTTATTATATATTTGAATATTCTTGTATGTGTTATATATTTTTATATTTATTTCTTTTATATTTATATTATTATTATTATTTTTAAATAATATTATATAAATATAAGAAAACTTGATCTATATATGCTTTTTTAGACATTTTTCATCATTTTTAGATTCATTTTTTTCTGGGTTAGAGCGAATTTTTATTTCTTTGAGAGGTCATTATTTGTTAACACCATTCAGAAATGATCTTGTGCTCTTATATTTTAGGAGTCTTATTTCTTTTTAAATTGAACTTTCTTCAGAAAGTTCGTAGAGGAATAGTTTTTTCCAAAATATTCAAGTGGATTTTTGTATTAAAAATACTAATTTAATTTAAACAAAAATGCCTATCTACGAAATAGTCTTGTAAAAAAATTGTTCTTTCATTTTCTGGAATCAGAAATATTTTTCCGATTTAATTATGAAACAAGATTAGCAAATAACTGAACATGCTCCAAAATATCAGTTTCACAAGTTATTATTATATTATTTATTTTTTTGCTTTTTCATAAAAATAAAAACTGAAAAAATGATTTAGAAAAAGACGCGTATTTTATGAATTTCAGCAATGATGGTAATGTTTGTTAAAATAACCGAAATTTAATACTAGTTTTGGTTACTTTTTCATTTCTCACTACTCTTAATGTACGATTCATGAAGAGTTTTCATGCAAACATTAGTGAAAAACTAGCGATTGGAATTTAACCCTAGCAGTTTGTGATTTTTAAGAATCACAAATAGAATCAAAAATCTTATATACACGGAGAAAAATTTTATGTAAATTTTGCAAGGCAGTTTTAGAAAACGAGGGTTAGTTTGAAGCTTAAATAAATTTTGTAAATTTTACAAACACTAAATCAAAATTGGTTATATTTATTAAATTTTTTGAGAATTTTTGGTAATGTTTAACAGTTTTTTTTCTCCGTGATATTCTAAAGGTATTTTTAGCTAAATAAATTTTATTTTCAACAAATTATTCTTTTATTTGATTCGTGAACAAAGCTATTCAGGAAAAAATAGTTCGTGAAATTAATTTACGTTAAATGAGAATTCGTGAAATTCGATTTGGGAAAAAGGTCGGGTACCAGTCTAAATAATAGTCCATATCGCTTGTAAATAACCATACAAAAAGAAACCTACTATTTTTATTTTTACCGGAAACTGTGATCTTAGATATTCTTTTCCTATGGCCAAGGATCCTTTGTCAATGGTAAAAAAAACACACTCATCACAATGGCTCGAATACGTCTTTTTTTGTCAACTGATAAGAAATATCTATTTGCTTGGCAAGGGATGAAAGAATCATATATGTGACGAGTTGACGGGATCAATCCAATCCCGTCAACAAGTTATATGATTCTTTCATCCCGTTGTAAGAACGTAATTTTTTATTTTTAGATGTAAATTGGTCCACTTGATGCAAAAATAAAAAATAATAAGATTGTAATTACATAAATATTCAATAATTTACATATCACAAACATATATTCAGAGCATATGATTATCAAAATTCGATTTTAACGCATATTCGATTTTAGCGCAGTGGTAGCGAATTCGATTTGTAATTTAAACGTCTCGGGTTCGATCCTGATACAAGATAATGTTTTTTATTTTTAAAGCAATAAAATATTTAATTTAAAATTAAAAAAAAAATAAATGGAGCATATGCTATAGTATGATGTAAGTGTATATTATGTTATAACTACTGGTTCAAAGATGTCTTCCCTAGAAAAAAAAGAGAAAAATAAAGAGACTTTGGAGCATAGATTTGTGGGCAGAAAGTGCTCTGTGTATTTACATCTAAAAAGAAAAAGTTCTTTTTGAACAAAAGACTTGTAAATAAAATTAACAAAAGCTTAAAAGTAATATAATTAATATTTCGTAAGTATACTAAAAAAAACTGAAAATGACTGCAAATGACTTAAAATTTAAAGAAAATTGAAAAATTTTGTTTTTTTGAATTTCACTAACCGCTAGCGGAATTATTTAAGCAGATTTTTTTTCAGTGTAGATTCTTAAACCCTAACAATGATAAGAAGCATTGCGTTTGTTAGATGAAATATAAAAAATGTGACATAAAATCTATGAATAAATAAATTATAATAAGATCTTCTTAAATTTTTAGGGTATAAAGGCTTATAAGGAACACACTTCTGTACGATTAAAATCAACGTTGCACAGTTATTGAAAAATATCGAAATTCCTAATCTCATTAATCCGTCATCCATGTTTATTATAGCAAATAAGAAATAAGAAAACAGCTGAAAATGTTAAAGCGAAACTCAGTTTTTGAATACGCGCAGTTATTAACATAACGCATGTATTTATAGAAGTAACTCTTGAAGTAACTAAAGCAATTAGCATAAAACAGATTCTACAGCCGATGCAAATACATTACGAATACAAATATTAGAATTTTATAAGAACCTCTATACTAATGATGAATTTAGTATCAAATGCTTTCATATAGAAGTGTAAATCCGTGTGAATATCATAATTTTAATTCTATACTAGCCTGACAGTTATTTTAGAAAGTTGCTTGGATTTTAAAATATCTCGAGAATGAATTGGCATTTGTCAAAAAAAGTAAAGATTCCAAAAATTTTAGCTAGAAATTATGGCTTTTATGGAGCAAATTTTCGGTCCCATGAGAAGCAATATTATTTTTAAGTACTTCGTGGAATGATACTAATTGTAAGCAGTGATTTAATGAGCTATAATTATGGGAATCTTATTTTTTGGACTTAGAATAATCTGGGTTTAGGGACTTAGAATATTTTCGATTTAGGGACCTAGAATAATACGCGTTTAGGGAATCAGAATAGTTTGGATTTTGCCAAATAACTAAGAGTAGGTCTGAATTTTTTGCATATTAGGATACTTTTTTTTCAATCTTTGTCAATCAATCAATAATCTACTTTCATATCCTACGGAGTGATTTGGGGTTTCAGAGACTGGAGTCCCTGACGGAGCCTCTTTATTAGGCGTGTGCCTTTTTTTGATGTACCTGGTGTTCACTTGGTGCAAAGTTACTGGGCAATGAGTGGGCCGCCTCTTGTACAAGCTTGTGAAATAAAGGCTTTAATAAAATAATGCAGTTTTTAAGTTCTTACACTTAGAATTTTCAGATTTAAAATTTTTTGTAAATAAGTTTAACGATAAGGTACTCAAGTAAATTACTAGAAAACAAAATGATAGAAGTGTTTGTTGAAATATAGAGAAAATTCTCTCAAAGTTTTGTGTTTTACTTGAAACTTTAAGCAAATGCTTGTTACTTCAAACGCACATAATTAAACTTGATTTTCTTTATATTATTACTAAGATGCATTTTATGGTTAGACAAAATTGGATTGTATGGTATGAAAAAAATAATATTAAAATAAAAACACATCCACGAGATGTATGTTATAAGGTACTCTTGCCAGTACATGAACGATCACCAATACCTGAAAGATTGTTCAGAATTTGATTTTTTTCATATTATTTGTTAATTATGAATTTAAAAAATGGATAAATATTAGAGCTAAAGAATCGCTGCATAATTTAAAAAAAAATTAAAACAATTAGATTTAGAATCAACAGAGGAAAAAAGAATTGAAATTTTTAGATCGTTCAGGTACTGGAGCATTTTCTTTTACACGGTTTTAATATTTAAAATTCGGTCGTTCATGTACTGGTGTAAAAAACATGTCCTGAATATCACTTAATTTCAGAAAATAAAATGCTAATTGGGACAAAATGTTTGTGTTTATGTATTAGTAAGGGTTCAAAGTAAATATTAAAAACAAAATTTTAACCATCATTAAGATTATTTAGTAAATATTTCACATTTAATAAGCGGAAATCCTGAACCGTTCATATACTGGTACAAGTACCTTACTCAGCATTATTTCCCATAGTAGTTTTCTACATCTCGCGTTTAATTTTCCAAGAGTTCATTTTAACACATCAAAGTGTGCCCTAAAGTCTTACGATTACAAGCTCCTTTAATAGCTTTTTAGAATTAACTCAGATATTAGTATAAAAATAATTTTTCAGCATAAAAACGTATAGATCGTTACTTTAATTTTTAACTTATGTTTTTTTCATTATATTCATTATTATACATTTAATATAAAATTCTATAAAAAGCTTAATTGCTACATAATATGAAAGACTAATTTTTTTTTAATGCAATTAAAATGTATTTTTGAAAAATAATTTACGAGTATTATTTCGATAAAAAATTTAATTTACGTTAAATATATTCATAGAATTTTGAAAAATTTTAATTTAATAAGTTTAAAAAATTAAAATACTAATTAATTCAAGTTATAAAATTTTTGGAATTTTTGATTTAATTTCTTAAATGCACTTTTTTTATACACGAAATTATTCCATTTACAAAGTTCATAATATAAAACATTTGTTAGTACAGTTATAAATACTTAAAGTTTATAATGTCCAAGTTAACTATGTTTTATTTAATGAACGTCCAAACTAGCCACATATACAATGTGCCATGTGTCTAAATATATTACTTTTCTTAAAAACTTTCTTATATAAACAAATTTAACAATTAATTACTTAAACTGTTCTTTATTAAAAAGAAAAGTTAATTTTATTATTTTCTTACATTTTTTAATTGTTTTAAAATAATGGTTAAATTTTTATATTAATTAATTTTGATGGCGTAGTGCTTGCTCAAAATTTTTCTGACAGCCAGAAATTTAAGCATTGGTAATTTTGGGCTAAAAATGGGTTCTCAGGTAATTAATTGGCTATTTATTACTCCAGTCAATATACGAGGGAGGGGGGTGTCAAGTTTCCAACCACCACCAGATTTGGTCGACTATAGGTTTATGGCTCGAATTTTGGGGTCTTTTTTATGAGAAATGTGTGGAACGTCAAATTAAATTTGCAAAAACTACCCCTAAAAAAGGGTATTTTTGATGTATGTGTACTTTATGAGTCCAAATTTGATTCATATGAGTTTCTTGGATCACGAATTTTTGGGTCCTGTCCACTAAAAATTGGCGTTTCGCCTTTAAATTATTATTAAAAACTACCCCTAAAGGGAGTATTTTAATGTATTTCATTTTTTTGCAAATTCAAGAGTGAATGTCAACATTTAGTAGACAGGGTCTTGAAATTCATGATCATCAACCCCAAAAACTAATGTGGACCAAATCTGAACACTTAAAGCGCGAAATTAGCAAAAACTGCATTTTATTTGCTAATTTAAGGATGAAATATTAATTTTAAAAAAAAACTGCCCACAATTCGTGATCAGCGACCTAAAAAAACTCTTATGGACTTAATTTTGTGGGTAGTTTTTTCAAATTCAAGAGTTTTCCGCACATCATAGAAAACACTCCAAAATTCGTGATCAGCGACCCAAAAAACCTATGATAGAACAAATCTGAAGGTGGACGAAAACTTGACACCCCAAACCGTATATATTGACTGGAGTAATAATGTTGAGAGAATAAGTGGTAAAAAAATTGCGATTAATGGGTGAAAAAAGACCCTTATTAAAAAAAAAAAACGATGCCAACTGTTTTGATTAATTAAAAAGGTAATAGCGTTGTTTGAAAGTTAGCCTAAGAACCCCTTTCTTATAACATTAACCCAAAGTTTCTAGGCTCAAAAGGCCTATTGGTACGAATGGCGGGCAATTTGTATTTTTTTTCAACATAATATAGCAATATAATTTTGTATTCCAATTGCAGTGTATTTTTCATTGTTACAGAAGTTCAATGTAAAAAAAAACTAAGAAATTAAATAGTATTATTAAATATTTATTTTATTTTAAAAAATTCCATTTATTTAAATTTTTAAATACAATTAACGTTTATAAAATATTACTGTCAACAATTCTATTCGAAAAATAAAAATAAAATAAAAAATTGTTGCATAACAAAATTTAAAAATCTTATTTATAAATACTGTTGTTGAAATAAAAATATTTTATTTTATTTTTCTTCAAGATATAATATATAGCAAAAGAAAAATAATTATGTACACATTTAAATAATTTGGATTTTTTTTTTAATATAAAAGTAGATAATAAAATAATCAGAAGCATAAAACTGACTTAAAAGAAGCTGCAGTTACTTTTACTGTATATAAAAAAGAAATCTTTTATTTAATAATGAAGTACTTTCTTGACTGCAGGTTTGCAGAAGATATTATGACGAATAGTATTTTTTTTATTTATTTAGATTTTTTTTCTTTAAAAAAAAATAATGATGATAATAATGATATAGAATAAAATATAATAATTCCTATAAATTATAAATTATTCCATTTCAGGTGTATAACCTGGTAGATACAATTTAGATAGCACAGGGGTAATACTTACATCACGTATTTCCTTTTTACGTGACACTAATTTGTTACCTACTTTAGAAAACAACAATTTTTTTTATTTATAAAAAGAAGATAAAATTAATTTGAATACTTTGATGTGGAACTGTATTATTTGGACTTTGAGTAATGATGGTTACGACGATCAAATAGTAACAGGAAGCTTGCATTTTAATTTTTCTTCTGCATAATATAAAATTTTATGAAAAAATATTGGATGCGTATTTTTTTGTTTTTCAAAAAAATAAAAATTAAAAAATTGGTGACATCGCATTTTTGCATTGTATAGATAGTAACTGTGGTCCCACTAGGTGCAACTGCGGTCGCTTTGCTCCTTTATAACTACCTGCACGCATAAAAATATGAGACAAAAATAGCGGCATTAAATAAAACCAGAAAAAGCGACCGCGCATACTCCGCTTTTTGTGGATTCTATGCCTGATATTCTGGCAGAAAATTTCGGAAAATGGAAGGTGCTCCTAAAATTTTTATTTAGTAAAGTTGGAGATTTAACCAGGGACTTAACTGACCATTGGATGTTAAATTTGTGAGGTCATTCGATACTTTTATAGAGAAAAACCTTGAGTGGGAGACATTTTTATAATAAGTTACTTTAGGACCCTGTGAACTCTATTCCAAGGTAAAATTAAAGTTTTAAATTCGTATTAAAATTTGATTTCAGTAATTAGTGGGTGACCAAAATTTCTTTGTTACACATAGTAATTACACATAATACATACCTAACTAATATTTGAATATTATGGGTAACTGTTAAAATTTCTGTCAAGAAAATAGGTTTTTAAAATCTAATTGCTTATACGAAGTCTTGAACTTTGATAAAATTCATTAAAATTTGTTTAAAATTAAAAAAAAAAATAAAATATAAAAAAAGCTCCGATTTCAAATATTTTCTTCATTATAACGACCACAGCCATTTTAGAGGTCCTTTATTTTATTTTTCAAATTAGCTAATTTGTAGATAAATTTAATTTAAAATCAACCAGGTATGAAATTTTATTCTCAATGCATAAAAAAAAAAAATTAAATATTTTTTGATGTTCCCTGTGTATAAAATAAGAATTGAAATTCTGTACATAAATTTTATTCAATCATGAATTTTCTCTCATTATAAAACATTTCCTTTATTTCATCTAAAATGAATATCTCAAAGTAAAAGTTTTACTTTATTTGAAAGCATCAAAAACATTTAAATTTATACAGATGGAAAATAAATGATCTTATTAACTTTATCATCGACATAAACAATCATTAATTTTTCTTTATTGGTTATAATTTGTCCTTTATCTTGTTCCTAAAATTATTTAATGTGTAAAACAATATTTTAATAAAACATTATTTGATTCATTAATTGTTTTTTTTTAATATTATTTTTATTATAATTAAATTGAATATTTATGACTTAATTTTTTAAAATATGAATAACATTCATGAATGTTCCTTGGCAATTATAAATTTATATTTATATTCACCATTGTAAATTAACTAAATTTTAACTACACTGTAAAAAGTAACTTTCTTAGATTTACAAAAAAAATAGAATTTTTTCGAAAAATTAGTAAATTTTCAAAAAATTTTGTAAATATTCGATAAAAATCGTAAATTTACTAAATTTAGTATATTATCGAAAAATTCGAGAATTCTCGATTTTTTTTTGTGGATTTACGAAAAAAGTTGTAAATTGACAACTATTTTTCGTAAATTCATAACTATTTTTTGTAAATTTTCGAAAAAAAATTGTAAATTATCAATTTTTCTTGCGAATTCACAAAAAAAAAATCGAGAATACTCGAATCTTTTGTTAATATACTAAATTTAGTAAATTTTGGTTGTCAATATAAGAAAGTTACTTTTTACATTGTATGTAAATCAAGATTGAAGTGTATTTTGTTCTTTGAACAAATAAATTTTATAATAATAATAATATTTGTCGAAATATAAAAAATCAATCAAAATAAAACTATAATATTATAAAAATATGAAAAATTTTACTGCCAAATATCTGTATTTAATATCTATTTTTAATTCAGTTGAGTTATTAGAAAATGTGAATGGTTTTTTAGAAATATCAAAAACTTAATTTTCTTTGTAAATTTTGAAAAACTGAAAATTTAATTGACTAATGAAAATGTAGCATTATAATTAATAATAATGATTATCTTTATTAATTAAAAAAATGAAAAATTAAATTAACAATCTATAATGATGTCTAGCAATAATCTAAAATTTATTTCAAATATCTGGGGAAGAAACCAAGAATAGAGTACAAGATTAAATTTCATGTACAGGTGGTTAAGTATAACATATATGTTGAAATTATAATACTTAAGGTTTTATACCTAGGTTATTTTCGCAAAAAATGAACTCTATAGTTAAATAATTTAATTAAAAACTAAAATTATATGCTTGACTTTCGCAAAAAATATTCTTTGTCAGGGAGCTAACCTATTAACATGGAACATGTTCATTGGATAGGGTATTTGAAAAAGTTTGGCTTGGCAGGGGGGGGTGGTAAAAAAGTGACGCTTTTAGGGACTTCCACCCATTAAGGGAGCATTCAGACGAGAAAAAATTTACAACCCCCACCTTCGATATTTACCCCCTCTCGTCCCATTCTTGCATGTTAAATAATAACAAGTGGGAGCAAATTTTGGAGGTGGTGGTTAACTTTTTTTTCTCGTCTGAATGCTCCCTAAATCCGACAGATTTAACCCCCCCCCTACTTGATTTTCAGATTTCCAGGGACCCCCTCCCTATAAACATTTTTCATGTAAAAATGCCTTAAAAAAGGGATAGTTTTTGCTGATTTAAGGATATTACCCTCAATTCCAGCCATTTTAGACCTCGGATTCAGATCCAGCGACCTAAGAAATTCCTGTAGTGAAACTTTTCTCAAGTTGGTACACGATTTGAGATTTCTTACCAATTACCGAATTATGTCTGGATTATACTTAGCAGATTAAGAACCCCGTTATTAATATAGTTATTATACACTCCCAGCTGTCAAGGAAACTAAGTTTCAAATCCGGGACGGATCCGTAGAACTAATTTTATAATCCGTACGGATCCGTATTACGGGTAATAAACTGATCAGTATGTCACGCTTTTTTTCATCAGTAACTGATTACGCATGCGCACAAGTGGTTATAATATTTTTTTATTTTAGTTTTGTTTTTATAAGGTTATGAAATTTGCTTTATAATTAGAAAATAATTAGTATCTTATTAAAATATGTTGGGATGTAAAAACGAATTTTTTATTCATGAAAACATTTTTCTCAATCTCCAAAACCTGCGGGTAATGTATAAACTTCCTTTTTCATATTTTTCCTTCCGGCATCTTGGAAAATCAGAAAATACTAAGGTGAAAAATTGAAAATTTTTATCAATATAAACGCCTTTCTCAACCTCGAAAATCCCCTGGTAATGTTGAAAAAAGAGGCACAACTAAAATATGTATAAAATTGCAGTTGGAGTTATATATTATACTGTGAGAAATAGTTTCAAAAATAACAAGTTTCCAGGATAATAATAAAATGAAGTAAATCAAAAATGTATCAACAAAAATTATTTTATGAACAAATTAAACATTATTGAATGTCAAATCACCAAATTTTTTTAAACAACATTTATTCAATTGATATTCTTATAGATTACCATTCATCGAACTCATATAGCGGTGGATGGTTATAATGAAAATATCAATTCAACTATCTAAACAGAATGTATTCTAATTTGGCACAATGATTAGTTTTCATATATTCTACAATATGTCATCATGATTTAGAATATATTAACAGCAATTCTCTTTCTCATTTACTTACTCATGAATTCTAGAAGTTCTATTTTTTTAAGAATACTATATTATGAGTCTTGAATTTGACTTACTCAATAAATTCATTATATCAAGATAAAATATTCTTTAGAGTATAATAACTAACCAACATGCCAAATGAAAAAATCCTCTGACTAATATTAAAATTGAAATCATCATAATGAGCTCATGTTTAGAATACTCATCATCGAACCACTATTTCGTTGGAGAGCATCATTGAAAATGTAAAGCCAACAAGTTGACATAATGTATTCTAATTTTGTAGAGTGATTAGTTTTTATACTCTAAAGAATATTTCATCTTGATATAATGAATTTATTGAGTAGGTCAAATTCAAGACTCATAATATAGTATTCTTAAAAAAATAGAACTTCTAGAATTCATGAGTAAGTAAATGAGAAAGAGAATTGCTGTTAATATATTCTAAATCATGATGACATATTGTAGAATATATGAAAACTAATCATTGTGCCAAATTAGAATACATTCTGTTTAGATAGTTGGATTGATATTTTCATTATAACCATCCACCGCTATATGAGTTCGATGAATGGTAATCTATAAGAATATCAATTGAATAAATGTTGTTTAAAAAAATTTGGTGATTTGACATTCAATAATGTTTAATTTGTTCATAAAATAATTTTTGTTGATACATTTTTGATTTACTTCATTTTATTATTATCCTGGAAACTTGTTATTTTTGAAACTATTTCTCACAGTATAATATATAACTCCATTGCAATTTTATACATATTTTAGTTGTGCCTCTTTTTTTAAACATAATTTATTAAATGAAATATTATATTTTATAAAATATATTTAATTTATTTAAGGTTAACAAAAAATTTAATAAATAATCTAACAGGAGCAGTAAATACACATATATTCTCTGCTAAACATAATATATAAAAGCACACGAGGTTATTAAAAATAGAGGTATTATAAACGAGATATTTATTAAAAATCTCGTTTTTAAACGAGAAAATACATAATATCGGGTTTTAACATACACATTTTCTCGTTTTTTCGGTATTTTTTTAAAGCAAAATTCATAACCTTATAAAAACAAAACTAAAATAAAAAAATTTTGTAACCACTTATGCGCATGCGTAATCAGTTACTGATGAAAAAAAGCGTGACATACTGATCAGTTTATTATCCGTTTGGCGGATAAGTCCCGGACCCCCAAGTAAGTTTTACGGATTTCATTTCTACATGGGCTGTAAAAAGTATAACTTTCTTATATTAACAAAAAAATTAGAACGTTTTCGAAAAATTAGTAAAATTTCGAAAAAATTTGTAAATATTCGGAAAAAATCGTAAATTTACTAAATTTAGTATATTAACAAAAAATTCTAGTATCCTCGATTTTCTTTTGTGAATTCGCAAGAAAAATTGATAATTTAAAATTTTTTTTCAATAATTTACAAAAAACAGTTATGAATTTACGAAAATTAGTTGTTAATTTACAACTATTTTCGTAAATTCACAAAAAAAAAATCATAATTTCTCGAATTTTTTGATAATATACTAAATTTAATAAATTTACGATTTTTATCGAATATTTATAAATTTTTTTGAATATTTACTAATTTTTCGAAAACATTCTATTTTTTTTGATAATCTAAGGAAGTTACTTTTTATAGTGTAGGTTTTCGTTTAAGGTATAATCAGGTTGAAGTATGTAAGTTCTGATATTTATAATTGCAAGAAATTAAAATAAAAATTTTGGTTCCTCAAAGAGGAACCATTGTGTTAGGTCAAAATTTGATTTTCTATTTTTTGGCATATAAGCACGTTTTGGGACCCCAGGAAGCTAAAAAACCGGTTTTTAAAAAAAGTCTGTATGTGTGTGTGTGTGTGTGTGTGTGTGTGTGTGTGTGTGTGTGTGTGTGTTTGTGTGTGTGTGTACGTATGTATGTAATCGGTGATATTTCACAAACATTATGGAATTAAGACCTAATTTTTTTTTCAAAAATTTTTTTACCAAAAAAGCTCGAGGTACTTTTTTTTTTTTTAATTTGGATGTAACACCTCATTTATTTCCACGAAAGTACTTATATTTGAAAGTATGGTTTTCACATGATATTTTGAATCGGATACTTAATTTTCTGAAAATTTTTTTTCTAAAATTTTTTTCACAAAAAAATACAAAAAATACCAATTTTTTTTTCTTTTTGGACGAAGTACCTAATTTATTTCCATGGAAGTACTAGTTTTAAGAACTTCGTTTATAGTAATTTTTTGGAACTGATACTGAATTTTTTCAAAATTTTTTTCTCAAAATTAAAAAAAAAGAAAAATAAAAAAAACTGCAATATTTATTTATTTTTTTGGTGTAATACCTCATTTAATTCTATGAAAGTACTAATATTTTAAAATATTGTAACCAGTGATATTTCAAAACAATTATCGAATGAATACCTAACTTTTTTTTCCAAAAATTTTTTTATTAAAAAAATCTCAAAATACTTTTTTTTTGAAATTATTATAAATTCTGGTAAAAGCTCCTATCTTTTTATAATAATTGAGCGAATATTTGTAATTTTCACATCGTTACCAACCATTTCTTTGACAAAACAAAAAAAATCATGTTACCCAATATTTTAATTATTAAGGGATAATTATATATTCTAATAAAATAAAATTTTATAAAAAAAAATAAAATTAGCTTTTTTTATATTTCTCTCTTTTTAATTATGCAAAAATGATTTAAAATGCATTAACGCCGGCGCGACCAATCCATGGACGCTAGAATTTTCACTTTAATAACAAAATGATCTTAATAATCTACTTTACCAGCTACTAAAAACGAAAAATGTATGTATAATTGCATGGTTGTAATCAATAATATTTGTTGTAAATTAAGATTACAGCCCATTGTTTGAGGAACCTCAGTGCCAGCTAGTTGGCAGGGTATTTTAAATACGCATATCTTAAGAATTTTAAAATTTTAAATTGGTGTCAATTCAGAAAGTATAATTTACAAATTTCAAGAAATGGAGTATTTATATTACTTTAATAATCATCTTTGAAAACTTTTTATAAGATACTTTTGTTAACAATTTAATGAATTCGGCATGAAACTATACGCAGGTATCACGGTGGTCATTTGACTTTAGTATACGCAAAATTCAGAGCCACCCTTATGTTATTAGTGAAAATAAGTGAAATTATTAAAAATATAAGCTTTAACATTATAATAAATACATGAAAAAATATATAACTTAAATCACATTTGTTTTAAAATATTAGGTTTTATGTGCAATATATGTAATGGTTACAAATTTACATATAAAGTGACTTTTTCTTATGATAAAATTCAAAAAAATGTATTTCTCTACCACAAATATTCATCATATTTCCCTACGTACATACTTTTACCTTTATTTTAAAAGGAAAATAAGAAAAATAGGTTTTTTTAAATATTAAAAGGTTAAGTTCAGTAGAATATTATACCTTCTTTATTATATAATACATGCATTATAAAAATAGAAAAATAAATGACAATGAAATTTAATTCATAAAATAAGAATTAATGAATTTCTTTTTAAATTTAATGTTTATAAGAAATCATAGATTTCATAAGGGTCCAGAACTCAAAAGGAGAAGAGAGGTAGAATGAACAAGTGTTTAAATTAATTTGGGTATAGGGACTTAAAATTATTCGAATTTGGAGACTTATTCGGAAAAATTGATTCGACATGTTCTATGTTATAGTTATATAGGCAAAACATTAAATTATATGACATTTATTATAAATGATAATACAGAATTTATTTTAATTTAATTTTTTGAGTAAAACTCGTTGTTTAAAAAATTTTTTAACGTTTCAAGACATTTGTTATCGTTTATAACAAAACAAAAAAATCTGACTGTCTCAACCAGAATTTTCTCTCAGTGTACCATTAAATAATTATGCAATATTTGATTCTCATATTATTTAATAACAAGTTTGCAGATATTTTAGAAAGTAGCTAAGTATTTTTGAAGGCGTAACTATTAATCTGGTATGATTAAGGCGGATTAAAGACAAGTATAAACAATTTAATAGAATCCAAATCCTCGCATATATAAGTAAAACAAATTTCTTAAAAATTGAATACTTTTAATTATCTCTCGCAAACAAAACTTAATTAAAGTCTCTGGATTACAGAGTAATACAATAACGCTGTACAATCATCAATTTGCATATTATTTTCTTAATAAATAATTTTTCTAAGTAAATGGAAAATAAAAAGGATACAAAAATGTATTATAATTACAATGAACTAGTAGAATTTGATAAAATTTTGTTTATCATTTTATTTCAAATTTCTACAAACGATATTATTTAAGAAAAAACTTTGTTTTGAATGAAACTATGGTAAGTTTGAAAATTATTTACTATACATTACTTGATTTTCAATGTTTCATCTTTTAGAAAATTTACAAAGTAAAGCCAAGTATGTCAATAAGACTTTACCTTGGAATTATTGATGTAGAATTTGATAGGAACCTATTCAGTATTTAGCTTATTACCAAAGAATATTATATACATACTACTTGTTATTAGTCATAGTTTGAAACTTCTCACGTTCTCTATTATGTATAATTATCGAGCGAAGCTCTACCTTACAGGATGTAAAAATCGACACGGGGTTCACAATATCTCAAAAATGAATTATCAGATTCCTTTCATTTTTTAAACCTGAGTTTCTTTCATCATATTGATGATCTACATAGATTTTTGGCCCTTTTCGGTATTTCTAAAGGCCTACTTATAATTGTATTTTTGTTTCACATACGTGAAAACCATATAAATGTAAGCCATGCAATAAATTTCATAGCTTTTGTATAAACTTGATATCGGTGAAATATCATAAAAATGCAAAATAAAACAAGATGTATTTTCATTTATTATTAATTAATTCGTATTTTATTGAATTAAACGTTTAACGCCCAAAGCTTATCTGCGTGTCGACTTGTTTTTACACACTAAACTAATTTTAAAACTAAAATTTATATTTCTAACAATTTATCCCTATAATATGTAAAAAAGTGTCTCAAATTTCAGAATCTGATGTCAAACTTATGACAAAATCAAACCGAAACTCGGTTTCAGCATTGTAAATAACATTTAAAAAAAGTATATTTAATAAAATGGAAGACGGAGAATCACAAACAACTAGTTGCATTAGATTATTCGTTTTTAGTAATTTTGAGGGGTATTAGAGTTGAGCGAAATTATTTTTCAAGTTCTGGAAAAATCACCTGATAACAATGATTCCGCAAAATAAAGGAGTGGATTAGCAGTCATTTTAAAAAGTTCGATAAATTTTTATTAGCTGCAAAATATCAAAAAAAGAAGATTTACATAATTACAACTTATTTAATCATTCCTATGTATTTCCACGAGCACATGAAAATAGCATTTTTTCTTATGGAACCAAAAATTCATTTTATAAGAGCCCATAGATTTGGTGACAATAGAGCTATAATTTTGGAAATTTGATTTTTTTGATAAATTTCAACTCTTATTTCCCGCAGTAATCAGAAATCCAAGCAAACTTAAAATATCTGTCAGACTAATATATATATATAACTTTAACTTTTAAGTTTAATTATTATTATTATATTTTATAATTCACCTAGCACATAATTAGCGTGTAACTCGTGCACTCACGTAGCAATTTACAACTTTATTTTGTATTTGCGCTTGATATGCGGTTGAATAATCACGATTTTGATGTTTTTTTTTTTGTGAAATGACAAGCATCAGTAATTCAATACTCAAAAGTTATAAGTAATGACCATTATATGTTGTAATTAAAAATAACTACTAATCTTTCCTTAGGTATCGAGGTATAAAATAACGTAGAAAACTCGGTGAAAATTTCGTATATGTGGCTCGGTGTGTATTGTAATCGACTTACGCCTGATGCGACCAACTTCACACACCTCAGTAATATACGAAATTCCCACCTAGATGTTTAATATTATATTATTATCTTAGTTTTGCTGACAAATCTCATTTATTTACATATCCTCTAATTATAATTTTGTTAATATGGATTAACGTAGGTAAGTACGTAAGAGGAAAGCACAAGACTATTTGTCATGTACTACAAACATGTCGTTTCCTGAAAAAATAAGGATAACTTAATGAGATGTTTTCAGGCTGTTTACTGTTTTAATTGAATGCGAAGAAAGCTTTTAGCTTGATTTTAGGTTAAATAAATTTATTTTCTAGAAATTCTATTTTATTAATTAACTACTCTTAAATTAATTATTTTGAATCAATTTAGGGAATATCACATTTTTAAAAAAAAAAAGTGTGATTATTATAAATCAATTTATTCGTCTGGCGACATTTTTCCCAATCTTTTTTTACCAATGACTTTTTTCCAAGGATTTTTTCCCAATTTTTTTGGAAAAAAGAATACGTTGGAAAAAAAAGGCTTTGGAAAAAATAATAGTTTGGGAAAAATGTGGCCAGATCATTATTATCTGCATCAGTACGCCTTTATTTCAGATTTACCATATATCTAATAATTATAATACTTTTAGCATAGCACTAAGTAGTAATAAATAATATCACGATGATTTATACACTGTAAAAAGTAACTTTCTTATATTAACAAAAAAATTAGAACATTTCCGAAAAATTAGTAAATTTTCGAAAAAATTTGTAAATGTTCCAAAAAAAATCGTATAATTACTAAATTTAGTAAATTTAAAAAATTCGAAAAATCTCGATTTTTTTTTTGTGAATTGCCATGAAAAATTGATAATTTACAATTTTTTTTCGAAAATTTACAAAAAATAGTTGTAAATTTCCGAAAAATAGTTGTGAATTTACAACTTTTTTCGTAAAATCACAAAAAAAAATCGAGAATTCTCGAGTTTTTCGATAATATACTAAATTTAGTAAACTTACAATTTCTATCGAATATTTACAAATTTTTTTGAAAATTCACTAATTTTTCGAAAAAATTCAATTTTTTTGGTAAATCTAAGAAAGTTACTTTTTACAGTGTACATTTCTTTCAAATAAATATTGTAAAACTCGATTTAATAACGATCGAAGGCTTTTGTAGTGCTTGCAAAAATCCTCTGACAATTTTACGTGTATCAAAAAATTTTTAATAATGGTGATTATACGATTAGGATTGAAAAAAATAAATTATAAGAAAAAAATGTATATTTACATTAATATATTTAAATTATAACACTGGATTATCTACTAATTGATATACTATGCATTTATTTTTAATATCTTTAAATAGTTTACATTATTTTATATCAATTAATTAAAATAAATAAATTTATAAACCTAAAAGTGAAATATTTAAATTATTTTGATATTTTAATTTTGTAAAAGATTATAATTTAAAGTATTGTAAATTAAAAGTTTTAATTAACATAAGTTTTAACGTCTTCTAGCATAAGAATATCATATTTACTCTTCTTTAGAATAGTTTATAGTTCGTTAATTAGTACTAATTGTAAATATAAGTCTTCATATATATAAATATATATCCCAGAGGCACATAGGTATTTTTACATTAGCAGTAAGATAAGCATTTTTATCCTTATATTAATTTTTTTACCATAATAGTTGGTCCTCAACTGGATCTTAAAAAATTCTATTTTTCAAATTAACTGTATAAAGCTTTTAACTTAATTTTTGCATAAGAATGCTTTACGCTATTAAGGATAATATAAGGATCTGTCAAAATTGGAATGACTAGACAATAATCTACTAATTACAATTTTGACTGATCGTTATTATTGCCCTTGGTAAAAAATAGCTCATTTCTAACCGCTCATATAGTAGAAATGTCCATTTTGCCAAATGCGAAGATTCACAAATCTAAAGCTTATGTCACCAAAGTCCTGTTATCGCATTTGGTAAAATAAAAATTTCTATAAACAAAGTTATCAGAAAAAATTTTTATTTACAAAAAGCAATATTTTTTCTGGCCTTTCAAAGTTGGAATATAGTCATTATTTCTCGCTAGTTTCTAAAAAAATATTCTTAACTTTGTGTTAGATACGATTATCCGAAAAATAATTGTTAAAAAAAAAGGAAAATTTTTCTATTTTCTACTTTTATTTTAAAATTTGACATTTTACATGTTTTATAAAAAACCAAATGTCCAAAGGGTTTATTTATTTAAATTTTAAAAAATTATGCATTTAAATTTTTTTATCTATACTAAATCAATATTTGATATTAAAATTTAAAAACTAGTAGATTTGCGTACCATATTCTGTCATCGTAAAATTATTTATATTTCAATAAATTTTATTGAAAAATTATTTTTATTCTCTTAAAACCTCTTTTAAAAATTTTGAATGAACTTTAATACATTAAAACATTTATTGATTTAAAATAAATTTCAAATATTTATATTACAGATAATCAATTATTCATATATTTCTAGATAAAAACCGTTTACAGTTTATAAAAATTTTTTTAAAAAAGAAATCCGATTAATTATTTCTGCAAGCAGATTTTTAAATAAAGTTAAGGAATTTGAATTTTCTGGTTTTTTACTTAAATCAATACGAGAATCTTCTGATTAAAGCATATTCTCGTGACATGTACTATTTATTTATACAGCAATAATTATTACATAACATAAGCTAAGACTTAGTTGCGGTTACAAACAACTGTTTGTATATTTTATAGAAATTTTTATTTCTGATCAAATTCTCTTAATCTACACTAAAAATATATTTATAGAAACGTAAGGAAATATTTAAAAAAATTTTTTTGCTTATTTAGAATATGCACACAATAATATGACGAGAACTAAAATAGTATATTAAGTATTAAGGGCGTAAAAGTTTTGGTCCATTTTTTTTGTCATCCTGGTCGTAAAACTTTATAAAAGACAGAATTGTCTGCACTGAACCTAAGCTTAGCCAGGCAAAAAATACATTTAATACTAGCGTGTCCAATTTTGCCGTTACTGGTGACGTTAAAACCAAAACTTTTGCTCCCTTGATACTTAATATACTATTGAAAAAGGATCAAAAATTTTTAACTTATTGAAATTGTTTCAATTCATTAGAAAAAAATAGCTCTTTATCGAGGACATAAAAATTGCAATTTTTCGGGGTCTAAAGGAACTCCACAGAATCTGCTATTATAATTTTAATATGTTAGATAAATTGAAAAAAAAAGAATAAATTAAGATTTTTTTATCATACATCATTATTATTATTTATTTATGCATAAAAAAATTTTACCTGTACCGCAGAGACATGATAAATAAAAGCCTCTCTTTTATTCAATAACAATAGGCAGTGAACAATGAAAATTTAATATGATGTGCATAAAAAAGGTTGAAAAAAAAACACTCTTATTGTTAGTACGAAATATAGGTATATACAATAATTGGTAAAAGTCCTTAAATATCTATACATACTTATTACATATTTTATAAAATGGAAATGCCTTATATATATATTAAAAGCAAACTGTATATTTATAGAAAGCACCTGACATTGCTTTGGTTTTATGAATATGTACGTGGTTAGTATATACTCTTTGGTTTTGAAAATACTGTATTTATATCTATATAAGTATGCATAAACACGATTTTGTGTTCAGTTTCAATGCTCATATCAATTTATGTCAACAGAAAATGACTGCATTTATATGCCAAGTTACACATTTATATATCCTATTTAAATAATAGATTCTATACACACACACACATATATTTATATATATGTATAAATATATATATATGTTTAATATTCAATGATATATACAATTATGAAATTATATAATATTTTAGTCTGTCATTAAAAAAAAAAAGTTTTTTTTTTTACCCTACGGGTAAGTGAAAATAAGTTTCTTAAAAGCATAACTCACATTAATAAGTACATGTAAAATACATAAAAAAATTCAGCTTGTTTAGTTTAATTTAACAATAAATTTAACGTTTGGTTCATCTATAATATGTGAAAAATATTGCATTACATTTACTGACGGTAAGTTGCACCATTTTTCACATAGCTGATATTAACAATTTATTATATTAGTTGCATCGTAGCGCAAAAATTCTTTAAAAGAGAAAAAGAACAAAGGAAAAATAAAAGATTTTTGAAATATTTTTCTTTTACCCAGTTTTTAAATCTCTGTTAAGATTGCTGCTATTATGGTGAAAGTAAATTGGCCTATCTTTTTATTTAAAGATTTGGGAAGGTAATCACGGTTTGAGTTGCTACTGTCAATATATCCCGTCTTCAAAAGTAGAGAATTTAAATTGGAATTGTATATAACTCCACGTCACGGATAGAACAAAGATTTTTAGTAAAATGCCCTCCTACGTCATAATGACGGTGTTTGGTATAAAGCAAGGCTTCAATTTATTTATTTAATTTTAACTTATTTATTTAAATTTAATTTATTTATTTAACTATAATTTATTTATTTAACTTTAATTTATTTATTTAACAAATTGATTTAGTTATAAAATCTTATTTACAATAAATGTTGATATTATAAGTGGACAGTATTAATTTAAGGCCGGCACTTCCTTTACAAGGGAAAAAAAAAGGGATTTTGTAATAATTTTTTCGGGTAGAAATAATAATCAGAGACTTAAAATTTTTTTTAACTGAAAGGTAATTTATTTAAAAGCACATTTTTTTTTTTTGAAAATACAAAATGGCGGTTTTTTTTTTTTTATTCATGTAAATACCTTCGATATGAATGAGGCAGAATTTTTAATTTTTACTTATTTAAAAAATTATTCACTTTAGAAAAAAAAAAGTCAAATTTTTCGTTTTTTTTTTTTTTGCTAATAAAAATTTTTTGAAAACCTATTTTGAAAATCCCTTTCATTCATATCGAAGCAAATGTTATTATAAACTTATATATAAATTTTGGTGATTATTGGTTGAGTAGATTTTGAGTAATCGTGTACACAAACTCATGAAACGCTGTTTCGAGAAAAACGCGTTTAAAGTTTTTTGAAGTAAAAAATAGATGATATAATCCTTGAATATCTTTGTCTCGCGCGACCCTCTATAAAAACATATAACTCGGTAAATAATAAAGATATTGATCTGAAATTTTTTGTGTATATTTTTGAAATGTTTTTCAAGAATTTAAAAAAAAAAAAAAATTTCGTTTTTTCTCGGTAAATAATAAAGATATTGATCTGAAATTTTTTGTGTATATTTTTAAAATGTTTTTCAAGAATTTAAAAAAAAAAAAAAATTTCGATTTTTTTTGGTTCTAGAGGAAGTGCCGGCCTTAACCCATTAAGTCCGAAAGCCTTTTTTACGTGTCGATTTGTAAACCGCTTCAAAAAAATATATTATATACTATAAATTATAAATAAAATGATGGTCCCGTAAGTAAAAAGAGTTGCTTTTTAAGAATCTGAGGTCAGATTTTCAATTTAAACTTCTGGAAAGTCAGTACAGCGGATCAAAGTTGGCCAAAATTATAAAAAAAACGTTACTTAAAAGTCCTGATTATTATGTTACAAAACGCTGTAATTTTACTAAAAATCGATACATTTTTATCTATTTAATGTTTAGAACTTATATTTTCAACGCGAGAAAAAATTTCCAAAATAGCGGACGGAAAATTTTGAGGAAAATTTGTTGGAAAAAGTTAATAATGCTAAAATTAAAGATAATATTAATACGAGTAAGTATAGGATACTTTATATGGACTCTGGATGCGAATGAAAAATTATATTTTCACTTTCCTAAATTAAATTTTTTTCTTGTGGTGAAAATATAAGTTCTAAACATTAAATAAATGAAAATATAGCGGTTTTTAGTAAAATTACAGCGTTATTGTAACATAATAATCAGGGCTTTTACGCAACGTTTTTTTATAATTTTGGCCAACTTTGACCCGCTGTACTGAGTTTCCAGAAGTTTAAATTAAAAATCTGACCTCAGATTCTTAAAAAGCAACTCTTTTTACTTAAGGGACCATCATTTTATTTATAATTTATAGTATATAATATACTTTTTGAAGCGGTTTACAAATCGACACGTAAAAAAGGCCTTCGGACTTAATGGGTTAAGTACGAACTGGGCGGTCTTATGATTACCAGTTGCATCTGTTTAGTAAAAGCACTGGGATTGAACTGATTTGAATGGCAAAAGGATGGGCTATTTAAATGGTTTATTTAGCGGTTTGGTCTTCTTTAAATTTCCAAATGATGTAATCTTTGAAATAAAAAGCTATGACGTAAAAAAAGGGGAACCTGGAATGGCCCAAAATTATGAAATGGTATGTGGTAATCGTGATATCCGTAAGAGCAATAGAGTTACATCATACAAAATAATTTTTAGCTACTATAAAAAGGATAAATTATATAGTAGGAATGACCTAATGTAGTCGTAAAATTTGGTGGCTTAGAAGAGGCAATTAAATAGAAATT